>CM040243.1:183129886-183523219 GCA_022545495.1 Chrysanthemum lavandulifolium | reverse complement strand
ATGACCTATCGCATTACTAGATCATTAACAATTAAGATAAGAGACAACCAATCAATATTCAATAATTAAGTTTCATATTCTCTAAGCAAACACACAAGTAAATTAGCGGGACATGGAGAACATGCAAGCATACACACAAATAATTGAAGACATAATTAAATTAATGAAGTAAAACACTTATCTTGTGGTAAGATAGGGTTTGGAACCCTAAAATCTTGCATAAGACGACCTTGGTTCAATTTAGGTTTTACTCAAAAGACTACACATCGAAAACTAAAAATTCGGATTCTATATATAAGATTACAATCGTGACGGCGTCACCTTATGATTTGTGACGCCGGTCGCCGTCATTGGGGTTTCGTCTTGGCCACGTTAGTCTTGCGGCGCGTCACCTTATGCTTGTGGCGCCTTCCCCTTCGGTCTACGAAGTCGTGCGGATCAAATCTAGGCGATGCGAGTTGCGACGGCCTACTCTTTTAAATCGACACCGTCACTTGAAAATAAGCAATTTGGCTACCGTCCGTCTGGAAGTGCTCGACGGCGTCACAATTAACACCTGACGTCGTCCCCTTGTATTTCAGCAGCTTGAATGTCTCGATTCTTGACTTTGGCCATTTTCTTCGTATATCCGCGCCTTTTTGTCCAAATAAGTGCCATTCTAGCAATTTGCCTTCAAGAGACCTAAAAAGTGAAAAGGAACGATATTAAGTAATAACGGATACAAAAGTGATCAAATAAGGGCTTAAACGACCCCTCAAAAAGGTACATTTTAAAACCTTATCAAATCCTAGTTTAGTAGAGTCATATATTGTTTTACCGCCGATTTTACGCGAAGATTTCATCTATTTTCTTAAAGTGTGCAGGTTTTATTTATCAAGAAGAAGAAATATAAGATTGAATGGAGCTTTTCACGCATACATTCTTCTTGAGAAGAATTTAACCACTACTTCACACGGATTCTGCCGAGCTAATCAGGGGAGTACTAGTTTCTTTCTATTTTATTACCTTTCATTATCATAACTTTGATACTTTCAGGGAACATTGGGGACAATGTTCAGTTTAAGTGTATGGAGGGAGAATATAACGGAAACTTTGAAATTATGCTTATCCTTGATTATTTGTCTTGTCCTATTTCATTTGTGTAATAAACCATGAGAAATATCGGTTAGGGTAATTTTAGCACCAAATTAAAAAAATTTCATGACATGTAGGAGTGGGTCTTTAGTCTTAATAAAGCGTCTCATGGATAGGAAGTTATATGACTAGCACAAAAACCTTTACCACTCAAATTCCACCCCAAAAAATGTGAGGTTCGCCCCTAGATTTGTAGGAATTAAAGCATTCATCTTTAATGCTTCGAGAGTGTATCGGTAGTATAATAGATTCTAGAACTTGTTTTGTGATGCATCCCGAGATCGCTAGTGAGACTACACTTGTGTAGTTAGGAATAACTAAATGATAAGAGGCATTAGGAAAACCCTTGTTTGATACCCGTATTATAATTACTTCTTCCACATCGGTTGAGTAATTCCCCCACACCCTTGCGTTGTACTCATCTTTAGTACACGATACCCTAGTTAACCCCTCGAGCCTATCCTTTTCGCGGTTCTCGTGATGTTTGGTTTCGGGAATATCAATGAAGAGCATTGTTTACAATCCACCCTCAAATGTACACCCAAATCGCCTTAGCCTACCTTGTATGCACTCACTTTAGTGCATTATTGTTATCATACTAAACCCTTGGTTCAATTATCTAGTTACTTGCATAAGTTGCTAAGTCGAGTCATATCTTTTGTATACAGTTTTGGGATGATTGGGACTCATGGGTAAAGTTAAATTTTATGGAGTGACGGGAAAGAACGTTAAATTCAAATTCCCTTTATTTACGTAATAATGTACTCCAAGTGTTTTGATATTTTCAATTCGGGTCAAATTAGTGTTAGAATAATAAAAACTCAAGTGTAGGGATGTGCCTATAAATCTCTTATATTTCTATGTTATCATAGAGGATGGTAGAGTAAAAGTGAATGCAAACATATATATATATATATATATATATATATATATATATATATATATATATATATATATATATATATATATATATATATATATATATATAAAAGAGTGTTGAAAAAAATATACGAGCTACCATCCTACATCTATCTTTAAATTTATGTTTGTTTGTTTCAAAGTTATCTAGAGTTTAGAGAGTCGAGTCTTGGCTTAGCAACGACATTCTTCTCATGCTTGTAACATAAAGATTTTTGACTTGCCACCACTAAATCGCCCATCCAACCAAACCCTTTGTTTCCCCTACCGTAAGCCTAATGTTACAACCCTTTAAAAGACCACGTAGATAGTTTCTCCCAGGTGCTTACGCCAAAGCAGTGGAGGTTTGATCTAGTCTCAAGCCTATGGTAATCTATGTACTATGACCGGTTAATGAGTGTTTATCTTCCATTTCCATTTGATATATTTCATATACACCCGAGAGATGAGAGTATCCAAACACCACTTGTGAGGTGCTAGTATATAATTTCCGTGCTTGTTATGACTTTTTCGGGGCTTATACTTGTTGTGAATTATGTTAAACCATTGCTTTATGCCCCTAACATTATAAATTGATCAATTGAAAGCACATTTGCTTGAGGACAAGCAAATACCAAGTGTAGGGATATTTGATAGAGATTTAAAACGATACTTTTAAGGGTCATTTAAGCCCTTAATCGCCCACTTTATATCTCATATCGCTAATTTTGTTCCTTTTCGCTTTTAGGTCTTTTGAAGGCAAAATCTTTGGAATGATGCTTATTTGGACGAAAATGAGTGAATATGTGAAGGAAATGGCTAAAGTCAAGATCAAGACACTCAAGCTCTTGGAGATGCACCGATGCGTCCCACACAAAGGTGACGCCGTCCCTATATTTGTGACGACTCAGAGTGAATTTGTTATTTTTCACCGACGGCCAAGCTTTGAAAAGTAGGGCATCACGAAGACTTTTCATCCCGCACGCCCTAGATCTAGATTTAGACGACGTCGGTGAAGGTCGACGACATCACAACCACAACGTGACGCCGTCCCAAAGTTGACTTGGCGAAGACGAAACCCTAATGACGGCGATCCGACGGCGCCACAATTAAAGGTGGCGTCGTCGCGCTTGTAACTCTATATATAGAATTCGATTTTCGGACTTTTAGGGAGGTAGACTTGTGGAGTAAAACCTAAAACGATTGTAGTCCGTCTTGGACAAGATTTTAGGTTCTAATACCTATTTTACATCGAGATAAGTTATTTATTCCATTGATTTCATTATATCTTCGATTGAATGTGTGTATGCTTGCATGTTTAACATGTCGGCTAATTTACTTGTGTGTTTACTTTTTTTGAACTTAGACTTGTGTGTTTACTTAGATCTTTGAAACCTAGTTATTAAAATTGATTGGATTCTCTTATCTTAATTGTAATTGGCTTAGGAGTGCTTAAAGCCATCGTTGTGTTATTAATGCTTGATTAATCTTTGTTGAACATTAGTTTATAGTTACTAGTGGAATTGTAGGCTAAAAATCCAAAGATAACCTTAGTGTTAAGTTTATGAATCCTAGAGATTTCGTGAGTCGTTAACCTTAGGTAGCTTCAAAGAGTTAGGGATAAAGCACATCCTACGACCTTAGAAAACACAACGTGTTAAGAATAAGGACGCGAGTTCAACCATCAATAAAAGATAACTAGGGAGTAATAGTATCTAGGTAGACACATCTTTAATCATCATACGAGCACACTTCAATAGACATAGACTACCCTTAGATTAGATAATTAGAATAGTAGAGTAATCGGTAGAAGTACAAACCCCCAAATCCAAACCCCGAGATCATACCTTTAATTTTCTAAAAAAAATATAAAAAGATTAAAAAAAATAATCTTCCTCAACCTCAACCTTAGCGTAGTAAATTTCTCACTAGCATTCCTATTCCCATAGAGAACGATATCAATCCCCGAGGCTTACCCTAGTACTACACTACAACGATTAGGTTCACTGCTAGGTGGTAGAAAAACTTGCTCGAAGAAAAGTAAGTTTCCTTTTACCCCGAACGCGCGTTGTACGCGTATCACTCCACTACTTTGTCAACAAACAAGTTGGTGGCGTCTTCTTCGATAGATTTGTTGGTGGAGAATGAAGCAGCCGGTATGTTGAAGGTTAAGGATGTAGCAAACTTCTTGCTTATGGAGCTTCCGTGTTGAAGAAACTCAAGTTCATTGTTAAAGAAGAACTTAAATGGAATTTTGGGTTGTTCGGGTCTACCAATCGTAGGGAGTGGCTTGGTCCAATAAGTGTAACAGGGTCCATGTTCCTTCATTGAGTGATCAATGTTGGACTCCAGATTGAGCCAATCAATGTTGTTGGACATTGCACGGGCAATATTTTCCATGTGATACTCAAGCTCGATCGCGCTTATGGATCTTTCATTTAGCAATGTGAAAGCATCGTTCTTGATCCGTCGAAGTTCCTTCTTGGTCATCGTCTTGATGTTGAACTGACTTTTGAGTACCTGGACCTGTTCCAATGTGCGACCATCCACGGGCTCTTGATTTTCTTCGAGAGGTGGTTACGCCTCGACCAAGTTGTTGAACCATTCATATTCCTCTGTGTTGTCATTGTCTAACCAAGAGACAACAGTAGTTTTTTTTTTCCTTTCTTCCTTGAGGATGGTTCAGGTCTTGATTTTGGCGATGGTTGAGGTGTAGGTTGAGGTTCCGATTGAGGCTTTGGTATCTCATAATCATCACCACGGTGTTAGTAAAATGATCACCAATTTTCTCCAATGGTCGTGTGGTTTCTGAGTCCTTTGGCTGATCACATGATGGTTTCCGAGA
The DNA here is from genome assembly GCA_022545495.1 of Chrysanthemum lavandulifolium. Classification (NCBI taxonomy): domain Eukaryota; kingdom Viridiplantae; phylum Streptophyta; class Magnoliopsida; order Asterales; family Asteraceae; genus Chrysanthemum; species Chrysanthemum lavandulifolium. The sequence continues at coordinate 183,518,343 of CM040243.1, read as the reverse complement.
TGCTTGTTGTGTGGTGGTGGCAGTCTTGGTTGGTGGTGGTGGCATGGATGATGAATATCCTCTGGTTTTCTTTTATCTTTATGGGCCTTCATTTCCGTACTATTTTTGAAAAATGTAAACTTAATACCTTTGATTATGAAATTACTTTTAAACGGTTGAAGTAAACCGTTCTTTATGATTTGTGTTGTGATACCAATTTAGTAGCACCCATGACTTGTATGCTTCCACTGCGATCCGATTTTGGAGATGTTACAGTTGGTATCAGAACCTAGGTTATAAAGAACTGGGTAATTTTCAAAACCTAGACTATAACCACTTTTACGAAAACTTAACCCTATGACCGACACGTACCTGCCTACCAAGTTGATGCCTCATATGCGAATTTTTTTCTGTTACATTTGATGAGATGTACGTCTTACTATTTGATGGATTTTGCCCATTTATCTTTGCTATTTACTATAAGTATCTTCGACATACTTATGCTTACGTATCATACTTGTCGTGGCGTTGCGCTTTTCTCCTTACGTAATCTCATCATTCGAATTTGAGTTTGGACACTTGTTTTGGTATTTTGAAACAACTTTTAAAAAGTTAGGGACATAGGAATAGAGTAATTGAATTGAGTATTTCAAAGTTCATTGAACCTCGGATGAATATATGTTGGATCGATTATATTAGTTGATTATGTGAATCGGGAGGTCGGGGATGATGATAGTAAATGACATCCATGGTTAGAGAGAGAAAGTAGAGAGAGAAGGGATAACTTTGTGTTTTATAAATGATAAGGAAAATGGTAAATTACACACTAAGCATCACCCTCCTAGTGAAGTCTAGGAGGGCTTATATAGTGCATCAAACACATGACTTTACATAAATGACGGTTTCAGTCCATGTGTTTGTGCCTTACAATAAAACTATTGTAATACCGAATATGTTGTCACATTTTCATGTTAGGATGATTCCTAACAATCTTCCCCCAATGTGGCAACATATGGGATTACTTACAACATTTCCTACAAGTACAAATACAAATAAAGAAAGGTCTTTATAAGCTCTTCAAATCTTTGAGGATGTCTGCATAGTTAACGCTCTTTGTCTTCATCTTGTACCTCGGCTTGAGAACATTTTCTTCACTTGTAGGCAAATGATGTAATATGTATGAATTGGATTAACTTCCCCAATTCATAATGCATGTCTTTAGACTTCTCCATACATTTCTTTTTGGCAAAGTTTCAATCGACTTCCCCCAACCGACAACCGTCTTCATAGATTCGAAACTTTGATGTAGTTAACATGTCTTCTAACTTTTGAAGTTTTAAGCACGGTGAATTTGTAGATAACACCATAAACCACACCAAGCAAATCTGACTAGTCACTTAATCACAATTGTGCTCAATTCGGAAACTCCGTTCGGGGGTAACATGCAAGAAATCAACAAGATTTACTCACATAAGTAGGCTACTTCATACAAAAACAACCCGGGAAAGTTGAAATGATAACGCCAAAGTCACAAAACAATACCACTGATCATCTCTGCGGACGTATCTCTGGCAGTCATAACATTTAAAGCTCGATCACGAGAACCTGCTGTGCGTCTCTGATGTGCACATTTCTTCCCCCTGATTGCAGATACTTATGGAACATGAGTGTTTTTGCAAAGAAGTCGAAAAAAGTACAAAGCACATCCACTCTCTTCCCCCACGATGTCTTCGCGGAATTGGAAGCATACACACTATGTTTACGATGGAAACGGAGGCAGCGTAACCCTGTATGTCCAAATAATCGAATAAGTGTGAAGTACCATAAAGCTCTGTGAAGCATGAAATATCCCGTGAGAATCAATTGCTGATAAAAACTTCTCTACTCTTTTATACTCCTCTCAACTAACTCTTTACCGACCCCATTATCATTCTGACGGCTCTTTGTAGTGACTACTGATGGAGAAAACCCAATATGACGAACTTGAGAATGAAGTAAAATAACTCGAACTTATGACTTAAGCTTGCACTGATGTGTCGACGAAGAACCAATCTTGAAAAATTCAATAAAGGTAGAATCATATACCCATCCATCCATCCTTAATCGTATATGAACTTCTATCGAATTATCCACGACTTTTGTGACACTTGAGCACTACAACGTAACTCCTTTAAAGTGATAGCTATATGTTGTGAGCACAACAACGTAACTCCTTACATCGGTATAACTAGACAACTCAAGTCGTTGTCATTCGTAATGATTAAAAGCACGAACAAGGATCTTGAAGAATCATGCATCCAACCAACCTCGATATCTTTAAGATACTAAGTACACGCACCCGTGAAATTCCACTTCAACCTCAAATAAATAATATTGAATAAACTCCGTAGTCATCTCTTGCGGTTTAATACCAAAAATCTAGCCTTTTGACGGTTTGAAATGAATCTTGATAATGGTTTAATCCCGATATTGTCTAATTAGTCCATGTATCCGGTCCACCAACAAACTGTATTAAACAATGAAAGCCCATTTAACACCTAACCTAATACCAGCCCAGTCCAACCTCAAACCCAAACCCACTATATAACACATCCTAATAAGTGTGTAACCCTAAACACACTTATCACAAACACATGCAGTCACCAACTCACCAATATTATTTCTCTCGTTTTCCAGCTTCAACACCCAACAAACCCTAAACACTATACCCGCCCCCATCAACTCTCTTTTTCTTATGAGAAACGCAACAACCTTTATCTCTTCTAGCCACAACTCTTCAAACACATTAGCTGTACCATGATCGTTTTCATATCCTTGAGCCCGAAGCACTAAATGTCTTCATAATCTCTTTATAGAGGTTTCAGGTAGGTATTTGATGATTGTTTCTTGTTTTCGTTTTGATTTAAACCGAACAAAAGAAAAAATGATAACATACTTGTTATTGTTTTATCTTTAAAACCTTTCGGATATAAATTGAAGTTAAACTTCACAAAGATCGATGATGGTATTACTTTCGTGTTTTGATCTAAAAGATCTTTGGAATAGTTGTACCACACGAAGGAAATAGACAGAGATCCAATTGATATTTACCGTTTATGTTTCGAGTCTTGATAGTGGGTTGTAGATGAATTTGCTGTTGTGGTTGTTTACTGTGATGGAGATGGGATTTAGGATTATATATGGATTTGATGTTGGTGATGGGGTTAACCTGTTTCTGAACTCTTTCTTCCTCTTTTTTTTAAAAAAAATCTTTTGGACCAATGAGGATTATAGATCCGAGGTAATGACATGAATCGAGTTTAAATGAGCAAACTCGCAAGTATTCAAGTGCGTAAGATTAGAAACTCGCAAGTATTCAAGTGCGTAAATTTAGAAACTCACGATCTTCAAAAGCAGTTGTAACTCGATTAAACGCATAAGTTTGCAAACTCGCAAAATTCATATATAATGACCGCATACTCGCATAAAATCATAAGTTTGTAAACTCATAAAAAGTCAAGTTATCAAACTCGCAGAAACACATGATGGATGCCAAACTCGCAAATGTTCATAAACATGGCAAACTCGCAGATAATGATACTCGCAATTATTCGAAAAACATGGCAAACTCGCAAGAATTCAATGAAAAAATACAAACTCGCAAATCTTCAAAGAAAATTATGCTAACTCGCAAATCTTCAATGAAAAAATTTACAAACTTGCAAATCTTCAAAAGTTTTTCAGAAAAAACCCATTAAAAACCCAGATTCAAAATTTCATCATTTGGACTGTTTTGATCACGAATAACACTCATATATGATCTCTTAAAAAATAAGACGATTTTGACAAGATTAAACCACAAACCAACCAATGATAATAACCTAGCTCCGATGCCAATTGTTGGGTCACCATCTTATCACATGAATATGTATTTCTAGAGAGAGAAAGTTTTAGTGAGAGAAAGTGGAAGGAACTAATGAATGATTAATGAAATGATAATTGCAATTAGAACCAACAACCCTCTCCTTCTAGGGAGGGGTATTTATAGTGTTTACATAAGTAGGGTGTTTCCCTTGGTTCTAGAAGAACCTTCATCACAACTCATGGGCTTACTACATGAATTTGTGAAATCAATTACAAACATTTATAAACCATATTAATTAACGACCTATTACAAATGAAATGACCTACACTTGATAATTAAAACATGTTCCTAACAATAAATATCCCCTCCCTAGAAGGGAGAGGGTTGTTGGTTCTAATAACAATTATCATTTTCATTAATCATTCATTAGTTCCTTCCACTTTCTCTCACTAAAACTTTATCTCTCTAGAAATACATATTGTTGTGATAAGATGGTGACCTAACAAGTGGTATCAAGAGCCAAGGGATAGTTTAGGTTAATATTGATTAGATTTAATAGAAATTGTACTTAAAAGCGTGTTTTGGATTGAAATTTATGGACTTTTGGACTAAATACGTGTTTTGCGAGTTTCGCTGCTTTTTATGAGTTTTGGCGAGTTAGCCACGCATTCTGGCGAGTTTCTAGTTGAATTTCTGCGAGTTTGCAGTTTGGCTAGTTTCAATATTTGGCGAGTTTCAATATTTGGCGAGTTTCAGTATTTGGCAAGTTTCAAAATTTGGCGAGTTCTGAAATTTGGCGAGTTCTGAAATTTGGCGATTTTCTGAATTTGGCGAGTTTCTGAATTTGGCGAGTTCTGAATTTGGCGAGTTTCTGAATTTGGCGAGTTTCTGAATTTGGCGAGTTTCTGAATTTGGCGAGTTTCTGAATTTGGCGAGTTATGACTTTGGCGAGTTCGACTTTGGCGAGTTCTGACTTTGGCGAGTTCTGAATTTGGCGAGTTCTGAATTTGGCGAGTTCTGAATTTGGCGAGTTCTGAATTTGGCGAGTTCTGAATTTGGCGAGTTCCAAAATTTGTCGAGTTCTGAAATTTAGCGAGTTTCTGACTGAAGTTCTGCGAGTTGGCAGTGTTTGGCGAGTTTCTGTCAACTTTTCTGCGAGTTTGAAATTTTGGCGAGTTTCTGTCAATCTTTCTGCAAGTTTGGATTTCTGCAAGTTTGGTTTACTTCTACTCATCTACCTAAGTCTAATCAACCTCAACCTTAATTATCTTTCACGATCAATATAAATCAACAACAATTATGTCTCAATCACCTTATCCGAATTACCCTTATCCTTATTATCCTCAACAAGCTCCTCCACAACAACCTCCTCAACAAGTTCAACAACGAATGTCAATGGTTCCACAAATCCCTCAACAACAAACTTGGTTTTCTCAAATGTCTAAGTTGTAACTAGTCAAGAATCGATTCATGAAGTCGGTTCGGATACTCGTCCTCCAATGCTTACACCAGCAATTATGTGCAATGGTCAAGTCGATTTCTAAGGTACATGGAACTCAAGAAACCTCATGGCAAGTATCTAAAGAAGGTGATATTAGAAGGACCGTTTCAAATGCCAATCGAAACTATTCCTGAGATCCTACATTTGTTCCAATCGAGACGATACTATCACAATTGTTCCACTTAGTCATTTAACACCAGAACAACTACTTCATCTTGAAGCTGATGAGCTTGCTATGCAACAAATACTTCTTGGAATTCCTAATCCGATTTACAAAAGTATTGATGCACAGACAACTGCAAAAGCTATGTGGGAACAAATTCATCTTTTGATGGAAGGCACTGAACTAAGCAAGATCGACATGGAGTCTAAGCTATATCACAACTTTGATGTGTTTACCATTGAGCCTGTGGAATCACTTGAATCATATTATCATTGTTTCACAAATGTGGTCAATGATTTGCATCGACATAAGATTGATCTACCAACAATTGCTATTAACACCAAGTTTCTGAACTCATTAGGACCGGATTGGCATAAGTATGTTACTTTTCTTCGACAAGTCAAGGATCTTCATGATGTTAAATATGGGTTATTGTATGATTATCTGAAACATCATCAATATGAAGTTCTCAAAGATAAAGAAGCCCGTGGCACACATGGTTTCCTCAACCACCAATTCTTGATCAGTTGCTCTCATGGCACATGGTTATCCAACTCCTTACCCAAAGTCAAATCATGCTTTGATCAACAACAACGTCACTTTAGTTATGCTCCACCTACACCTTCTCATCAACTCACACCGAAGGAGATTCTAACACTTGCATACTGCGCTCAAATCAATGATGATCAAGTCGATGCCTTTGAAGCGTTAAATCATGGAATGGCCTTTATTGCTAAAGCCTTCTCCAGTTCTCTACTCGGTCAAACAATCGTCTTCGCTCATCATCAAATCCCAAAAGTCACGCGATTATCCAAGGTGGCAAAGTTGAGGTTCGTAATGTAACTAGTGGTCGTCGTATGATTACAAGTGGGTATTCGTAATGCAGGAATGGTCAAACATCGGCAGGGGATCGGGTAATACTAATTTTAAGAGAAATATTCAAGTTGTGGAAGCAGGAATTCACGGCCGGGATCTACTATTCGTTGCTATAATTGCAAAAGCAAGGACATCTTGCTAATGCTTGTCCCGAACCACGAACCGGAGGAGGAGATTACTATAAGCAAGTCATGCCGATGGCATATAAGGATGAAGCGGGAGGGAACTCGGTGAAACTCAACAAGGTTTTATGGCGGATACTCTTTCGGATGATGAATATGAAGATTTGGAAGCAAATGCAGCTTGTTTTGATGGCAAATATGCAAGAACATCATATCATCAAGCAATGAATGGACCGGTCTATGACACAGACGGTCTATCTCGTGTACCGACAATCGATATATGTCTCATAAATGCAATTGTGTTCGCATACGCATCGATAGCGACAATCATTCAACATGAATCATTATTTAATCATAATGAAGTTGATCAAATTAACCCCGTGGTTACATTTGATGACCTAAGTGATGATGAAAATAATGAGCATAGTGAAACAGTGAAGCAATTCATGGTCCGATTCGAATATCGACTTCATTATTACGCCATTGCAAGCCAAAACCGAAAAATGTAATGAGATAAACCAAAACCTTAGGTGAGATTACTTCCTTGATCACCGAACTTGAGAGTTGTCGAAAATGAATAAATGATTTTGAAACAAAACCATTCGAGAAACAAGTTTTGAAGTGGCCTTTCAAAATCTTACGTTAACGAACAAAATCTTCAACATCAAATGCATGAAATTGTTGCATCAAATAACGAAAAGATTTCTAAAATTGAATAAGAAAAGTCGAACTTGGAAAAACATTGAAAATCTTCAAGCGGAACTTTCAAATACTAAACAAGATTTTTCAAAAGTCGGTCAAATTTTTCGAATTCAAGAAGAAATCTAAGAAACGCATTGATGATCAAATCGAGGAAATTCTTCGATTGGAAAGACGGTTAAAAGATTTTGGCTTGTTGTATATAAGATTGGTCACCAAGAAAAGCAGTTGAAATGTCAACTTTACTCCGAGTCCGATGACTCAAAACGTTTTGCTCTTGGGTATAATCACCACGTTTTCTTCACACGACTCTCAAGGACATGCCCAAATTGTATAGTGCTCAATGTCTTTTAGATCCAAGCATGCAACTTGTTGTATTTGATTGTGAGGAACAATGGGCACAAGATGATCAAGTCGCTTAAACATGCGACAAAATGGAATTTTACCATATGATTACACAAGAGAAAATCGTCTTACAAACTAAATGTCATTTCAACACCATCGTATAATCTTTACGAATTAAGCGAGGCATCTTGTGTTGAAGGCCCGTTCAAAATGTTGCACAAATAAATGGTCCTTACCGTCCTCTTGCAACAAAGAACTCATTGCCAAAACTCCTAAATCTTGTTTAGTATTACGGTACTTTCAAACATTTATGGATGATATTTCGTTTTTAGAAACGGCAATTGAGAAAAATTTTGAGTTAAAAGCATCTAATTTTCAATGCTTATGCAAGAGAGCAACGACAAATGTTTCAAACCCAAATCTCACCTCATGTCGCACATTTGCGTTTGTGTGCAACACATCGAAAGGAACTTCAACAAGAGGTGACTTCAATGATTGAAGTTTTAACACACTTGAAAACTCGTTTCACAAGAACAATGCAAAACCAAGATCTTCAAAATGCCTTTGATCAATTGTTAGAAGATGCTCTTTCGCTAATATTGCTTACGTGGTTATATATTGTGAATTTGCTTCGTGAATGATCTTTGTGTTAATCTACGAGAATCTCAATATGGTTCAAACGTTGAAATGGACAATCGATGTTAAGACATGAAATTGAGAAATTAAAAGAGGAAAATGAAAAATGTTTTCACAAAATGATGATGTCCAATCTAAACTTTCAATGGAGATTTCGAACTTAAACGAAGACTTCAATGGTGTCGATCTAAGACAATTGAATCGAAATTGCTTTACAAAATCACATGGAAAAGGTGTCTTTGAATCGGTCGCGAATTTCAAAAGTCGAATTTCTTGATGATGAAAATGCATCGTTAAAGTGTCAAATTTTCAAATATGAACAAGAGATTGCACAAGTCAAACAGAATATAAACGATTTTGATTCTCTCAAACTGCTCGATTCGAGCGTCAAAAGAACTTGATCACCATGTTGAATATACTCGACAAATGTTGGGTGACCAAGGAAGATTAAATTCCATAATTCGGGATCAAAACACATCATCATTGAGCTTAAAGAAAAGCTAGCTAAACAAGAAACTAGCAAGTCTAGTAAAACAAAAGTGATTGCTCTGGCATGTATATAATTGATAAAACTCGGGAACTAATTTGCTTTCTTCCACTTCTACGGAGAATAGTTGCGTCTACTAATGTTAGAAGATCCGAGAATAAGAGACAACAAGAAAATACTAGGATCTCGCAACATAGAAAGAGCACTCGTCCGACATCGTAAGTAGAAGTTCATCTTAGGAAATCGAATAAAATCATGTTGCATCCGCTTTAGATTCAAATTTGGCAAATTGTAATTCTAATGTCGGTCTAACGAATGATAAGTCGTAAGCGTTTCAAGCGTTAATGCTTCTTGTGTTTTTGTCGTAAAAGTATGATGTCGGTAATCATGGAAAATGTGTTGCAAATTCTCGTTAGCTCGTTCTAAGAAATCTATTCTGGCTCTCCTCTAGGTCCCCAATAGTTGCAAAATCGAATTTAGGGAAGGTGCAGTGTAGTTTATGAGAAATCAGACACACCCATTCTTTGAAAAACATTTCCTAAGAAAGTGTACTCACCTAGTGATTTCACTAAGACCAAAGCGAAAAATAATTGGTTATGGCAACAATGGTTGCAGCGTACCTCAAGTTTTAAATGGATTCCTAAATGTGTAAATGTGTGTAACACTAACATAATGGAACCCACTAACTCTTTGGGTTCCACTGCTTCTATCATACCACCTTCGTTATCTTTGTGTGTTGCAGGTGATTCAACTCGTTCTGTGGATTGTTGATAGCGGATGTACCCGGCATATGATGAGCAATCTAAAGTTGTTAGTAAATTTTGTTTCAAAGTTCATTGTCTTGTCAGATTCGGAATGATCATTTTCTCGCAATAATGGGATATGGAGATTATGTTAATGGAAACATAGAGATCGATCGGGTTTATTATGTTGAAGGTCTTGGACACAACCTTTTCTCGGTTGGACAATTCGTGATGATGATTTGGAAGTTGCGTTTCGCCCAAAACATGTTATGTACGTGATTTGGAAGGTCATGATTTACTCACCGCAATCGGAGCACAAATATTTATACGATTCCTATGTACGATATGATTGCATCTTCACCGATTTGTCTTCTCTCAAAAGCGACTTTGACAAAATCATGGTTATGGCACAAAAGGCTTTCTCATTTAAACTTCAAAACCATGGTGAACTCGCTCGTCATAAGTTAGTTGATGGTCTTCAAGGTTCCGATACACCAAAGATCATTTATGTTCGGCTTGTAAACAAGGCAAGAGCAAAGATCTAACTTTCCTCAAAACCGTAACCAAGTTCTCAACATGTTCTTAATTTGCTTCATATGGACTTATGTGGCCCCATGCGTGTACAAAGTGTGAATGGTAAGCGATACATTACGGTTATTGTTGATGATTATTCACGATGGACTTGGGTCTATTTTCTCCGCACTAAAGATCAAGCTCCAACAATGATTATCACCTTTCTCACAAAGATTCGAGTTCAACTCAAAACACCGTCCGCATTATAAGAATGGACAATGGGCCGAATTCAAAAATCAAACACTTCGTGCTTATTTTGAGAAAGTTGGAATCACACATCAAACCTCGATTGCTCGTACTCTGAACAAAATGGTGTTGTTGAAAGATGAAACCGAGCGTTAGTTGAGGTCGCTCGAACAATGTTGATTTTTCACACTTACCGGATTTCTTGTGGGTCAAGTCGTTTCAACCGCATGTTTTACTCAAACCGCTCCATCATTCATACGCGCCATAATAAAACTCCCTACGAGATTGTTCACAACCGCAAACCGGATATCGGATATTTTCATGTTTTGGTGCTCTTTGCTATCCGAAAATGATCGTGATGATATTGGTAAACTTCACCGAAAGTCGACATTGGAGTGTTCATTGGTTACTATGAAAATTCGAAAGGATTTAGAGTTTGGAATCGTCGAACTCGACAAATGATGGAAACCGTTCATGTCAACTTTGATGAGCTTACGGATATGGCTTCGAGCAAAATCGCTAGGACCCGTGATCCAACCGTCTAAACTTTCCTTCTTCATTAGTTGTTCCACCTATGGAATTCACTCGTCAACAATTGGAAACTTTGTTTGCTCCTCATTTGATGAGATTCACGAAAGTAGTGCTCGGATGTATCATTGTTTCACCGCACACCACGATCATAATCCAATACCCGATACACTGCTCCTACAACAACAACAACGTTGCACCGGATGCACCGTGAATGATTCTCAATCAACGACAAGAACACATTGCATCCAACACTAACACGGTGATGAAACACAAAATCATGAAGTACCCGCACCCATGATTATGACGAAATGCTTTCTTCAATCCATTTGCTCCGGCCCAACCATTCCCGACATTGGCGAGTCATCTTCACGCAATTTGGATCCGTCTAATATGCGTGCAACATTCAATCATCACCCTTCGACACATAAATGGACAAAAGATCATCCCTTAGTAAATGTGATTGGTGATCCTTCCAACCCGTCATGACAAGACAACGACTTCATCGATGTTGAAACTTGTGTTTATGCACTCACCGTTTGTCAAGATGAACCACGAAACATTAAAGACGCTATGACATATGACAATTGGATTGAATCAATGCAAGAAGAGTTGAATCAGTTCAAACGTCTCAAGTGCGGGAACTTGTTCCAAGACCGGATGGGATTTATGTCATTGGACTCAAATGGATCCGAAAAACAAACGGATCTTGAAGGCAATGTTATTCGCAACAAATCTCGTCTTGTGGCTAAAGGGTATTCTCAAGAAGAAGGAATCGATTATGAAGAATCGTTTGCACCAAGAGCTAGGCTTGAACTCGCACGGATATTTCGCATATGCCGCACACAAGAATATCACGGTTTATCGGATGGATGTAAAACGGCGTTTCTAAATGGTCAACTCCGTGAAGAAGTTTATGTGGGTCAACCGGAAGGATTCGTTGATTGAGATCATCCTAACTACGTGTACAAGCTCAAAAGGCTCTTTATGGTCTTAAACAAGCCCCACGGGCATGGTACGACAAACCGTCAAAATTTCTTCTCGCTAATCGGTTTACCAAAGGCTGTTGATCCAACATTTTTCATTCAACGTCACGGGAGGATATTTTAATTGTTCAAATGTACGTTGATGATATCATTTTGGTTCAACACATAAAAAGTACTCAAACGCTTTTGCAAAATTAATGAAACAAATTTTGAAATGTCCATGATGGGTGAACTAAAGTTCTTCTTAGGACTTGAGTTCATCAATCTCCCGTGGCATATTTTAAATCACCCAAATATGCTCTTGAAATCTTAAAGAAACATGGAATGACCGGTTGTGATACTTATAACACACCTATGTCTCTAGCGTCACCAAAGGCGGACCGATTTACATGGGAAAGTGATTGACCCTACAAAATACCAAGTATTATTGGGTCTCTCATGTATCTAACGACCAGCAGACGACATTGTCTTTCTTTGTATATCTTTGCTCCGTTATCGGTCAAGACCAACCGAAAGACACCTCAATGAGGCTAAAAGAATCTTCGCTACGTAAAGGGAACCATTCACTTGGGAACGGTATCCGAAGGATTCGGTTTTGCACTAATCGCTTTTTGAGATCGATCACGCAGGTGTTTAGATACATGCAAAAGTACATCGGTGGTGTTCGGTTTCTCGGAGATAAACTTGTGTCTTGGCGATCAAAGAAACAAGACCGTACATCCATGTCATCAACGAGCGAGAATATGTTGCCATGTCGGCATGTTGTGCTCGAGATAATTGGATGAGATCACAACCGATGGACTACGACTTTGTATTCAACAAGATACCAATGTATTTGTGACTCCAAGAGTGCTATTGCCATCTCCCCGCAACACGGTTCGGCATTCCAAGTCAAAGCATATCGCTCTCCGATATCATTTCATCAAAGAGCATGTCGAAAAGGGTACAATTGAATTATACTTTGTGGGTACTCAATACCAATTGGCGATTTGTTCACTAAAGCTTTGCCACCCGCAAGGTTCTTGAGCTTGTCCATCAAATTGGTATGCGGTGTTTGACTCGTAAGATCCGAAATCTTTACTCAATCGTTCTTAAAACGTCAAACACCAAAACATCTTTCTTTGTAAATACATATTTCAAAACAAAATACAAAAATATAAAATCTTTCAAAATTCAAAAGATTTTCATTTTATTAAAAAAAAAAAAAAAAAAAAAAAAAAATTGTGACTTTGAAATTTTCACATCAACATTCATTGATTCTGTTTTTCAGTTAAACCTTGAGTTCGAATTTTCATAAGCACAACAAATCTGATAATATGTTTTTTACAATGTGTATTAATCTGATTCAAATTCGGCTCAAGAAGGCTATCTCTCAAATATATTTCCGTATTTGAGGGGGAGTACTTGTGTTCAACAAAAACAAAATCTTATTCCACGAAAGGACCCTGTTGTACGCCTCAGTGCAATATTCCTAAACTTAAGGAGCGAAAGCTTCTTAATTTTTGAAACACAAAAATCTTTGTTCAAAATCAAATGTTCTTGAAATCCATTTCTTCCCAAATGAATTTCAAATGCCTTAAAAAGCATATTTTAATCAACATGTTTTCAAAAATAACATTCATATGCTATTTTTGAGGGGGAGAAATGTGATTAAAATTGTTGATCGTAGTTATGGAATCTCATAACGTGCTCGACTCGAGATATCACAAATGAATTGACGATCTTTGAATGTCGAGAATCGAAAAGATTTGTCTTTCAAGACTTATCTTAGTAGAATGTACCAACCGAGACACTCTTGATTGACATGAACTTTGTGGGTCTAACCTTCTTTTCAAGGAGTGTTTACATCTTCAAGATAGTTATTAGAGCTAGTTGTCACCTAAAAGTCGACAATGGATCTCTTTAACTATACAACGTAACCGTGTCTCGCGGGAATTGTCTATCAAGAGTCGATCAATTCAAAAGTGCGAGCTCTACCCTCACTTTGTGCGATTTCGGTCAAAACTCATAAGCACATGTGGAGGGGAGTATTTGAAAAACCAAAACTCTCAGGTGTTACCTAAACATGTTTATCATCATAAACATCTTGAGAGATTTTCAAGAAAAGGTTTTGTGGCAACATAGGATAGTTATGGAGTTAAAAGGTGACTAAGTTTAGGAATAAACGTCCTATGATCCGCCAGAGCCGGAGGGATCTACCCAAGGACACCACAAATAGTTAGTATTTAGAAGTCCTTAGGTATGATTGAAAAAAAAGAGAGGAGAAAATGAGAATCGGAGAAAGAAGGAGTTGAAGAATTAAAAAGAAAAGTTAAAGAAAAGGGTGAAAAGAAATAGCCCTCCAAATTATTCAACTTAGGGCGGACACGGGTTCAATTCATATACTCTTGGTTGTCACAAGATGACACCGTATTGAAGACAAGTCGTCATGGACCCAGTGACGCAATGCACTAAACCTTCTAAGCCACTCAAGTTCTCTCAAAAGAGCTTGTTTCATTCTCACAGGGAACCCTACGTAATCTATCGACTATCTCTTAGAGATTGTTGGTATTGAAGAAGGAGACCCTCTCCCTAGTCTCTGCTCAGGAAAATCAAAATGCACTAATCGAGTCTAGAGCTATGAGATTCATCAAAAAGATCTCTTAGGAACACTTATATATTTCACCACTTGTTGTTCAAACAATAAGGACACAAGTGACATTTTCCAGAGTCCCACGCAGATCTTAGCAATCCGCCGAACATTTATGAGGATTCACAATTGTGATCCTCGGTGATTGAATGGAAATTCGCCATGGTCAACATCAAACCACCGACAAAGAGTCACTTCGGTAACTCCTTGTGGGTTACGGTTAGTGTGTCTCAAACGGTCTGATCGTGGGGTGATGCTTGATGTACCTCGTGACTCATCCGAATCAGAGGTGTATTTCAGACATCGCGTTATCTCACTTGTGGGACTTGATTCGAGAGCGACCTTTGTGAGAATTAGAGATGTGTTTTCACTCTATGTCGTTAACACTTTCAAGTTCAAACTTGTAAGTACCGGATTATTTCTAACCCATGTTTTATGTTTTTCTTCTTATGGCTCACGGGTAGAAAAGATCGTGCGGACTTTTCACATGCTTCTACCAACATCAACACTAATTGAAAGTTCTCTAAAAAAGCAAAGAAAATTTCGTAAAGATTCTACATCAAAGTTAAAGAATCGCAAAGTTATGAGATAAAGATCAAAGTTAAAGATGTTGATAAAGGCGATTTCAACCGATCACAACAACAAGAACAAAGAACAAAGATGCAAAGAATCAAAGACGCCACAAGCCATGAACGCCAAAGAAGTTCAAGACGTCAAACGACCTAAGCAAGACAACAAATGATGACCAACCCTTGGGGAGATTGTTAGGAACATGTTTTAATTATCAAGTGTAGGTCATTTCATTTGTAATAGGTCGTTAATTAATATGGTTTATAAATGTTTGTAATTGATTTCACACTCATGTAGTAAGCCCATGAGTCGTGATGAAGGTTCTTCTAGAACCAAGGGAAACACCCTACTTATGTAAACACTATAAATACCCCCTCCTAGAAGGAGAGGGTTGTTGGTTCTAATAACAATTATCATTTTCATTAATCATTCATTAGTTCCTTCCACTTTCTCTCACTAAAACTTTCTCTCTCTAGAAATACATATTGTTGTGATAAGATGGTGACCTAACAATATAGACTGATCACCTATATTCAGCCAGGGACAGTGGGACATAGCCTGATCACCTATGTCTAACTCAGAGGTGAACCTTGCGATAATTGGAGTAGTTATAATAGAGTTATGTCCGGTTGGTTTTCGGTTTAATTTCGGAGGATGGTAAAGTTTTTGGTGTGTATACGAGCATTGAATTTTAAAAAAGTTTACCTTCACACACAACATACTGGCATCACAACACTTGTTTATCGCGATACTCTTTCTCTTGGATGGAATGCTTTTCATGGCCGTATGGTCATGTTATGACTTTGAATTTCTTTTAAAACCATTGGAATCATCTGGTTATGTTACCGCCACCTCTATCTCAAACCTTACGCTCAATCGATGGCTATGCTTTTCGCATAACCACTTGGATCTGTCGATTTTTACTCGTATTTGAACTTGATTTGGTATCGATTAGTAGTCATACTACTTTTGGAATTATGACTTTGTACTCGAACATTGTACTTTCCGTGTTGAGTATTAAGTACCACCGCCGAGGAAACTAAGCGATTTGCTAGTAGCAATCAACTTCTCCTTCGTGAGTCATACTGGACTTGTTAAACCCTCCATTCGGTAGAGATTCTATGCTCGACAGAACCCTTGATATTTTAAGGGGTAACCTGAACCACGATCTTGGGAACGGACGCCTAATCCTTCGCTCATCCTTTGGGAACACCATTTATCCTTTAACATACAAATTGTTTTCAATCATCCTACTGAATATTTTGCGATCATCCTACAAAATGTTTTACTAATAGATCATGAAATTAAAATTTTCTGTCCGTATTGCCATCTTTATAAACAATGAATTGTTTTTCTACTGCTCTATAAACTATTTTACAAATCACTTTACAAACCATTTTATCATTAGTTAATAATCTGATTTAATACATTACTATTATTTTATAAAACAACAAATAATTTCGCTAGCAATTCGTAAACTACATTATAATTATCCTGCAAATTTTACTACAGCCTTATGAACCATTTTACTCCCTTATGAAACGTTTTGTTACTAAATCACAAAATAAACTACAACCTTACTACCATTATGCAAATAATAAATTTATTTTCCTACTACTCTAAACTGCTTTTACAAACCTTTTATAAAACTATTTACTCCCTTGAAAAGTATTTTATGCTACTATCTCTTAAACCGAGTAACCAATATTTTCCTTTGTAACTAAACAAAATTTTATGAGTGAATCGATGAGTGTATAAATACTCATCATTTTGGGTCAAATCTAAAGCGCAAAACATTTAAAATGCTCGAAATGCATCAAAATCTTGAAAATATCTCAAAATTGCAATTTATATGTTTCGGATGCAAAATGTTTAAAATCGATGAAAATGAGCTAAGTTTGCATAATTGGCGCTTCAGTCCCCAAGTTTCAAAATTGTCGAAATAGTCCCCGAGCACTTATTTCAAAGAAAAGTCACCAAAGGTCCTTTTAAAATCATAAGTTGTCAAAATTAGTCCTTTGGTGAAAAATATCAAAGTTTTGAGAAATTACAAGTTCACCCTACAACTTCATAAATTACTGATTTGGTCCACGGAATATTAGAGATTTGCGGTTTGATCCTTGGAATTTTCGAGAGATTGTCAAAACCTACCATTGGATTACATTTGTAGAATTTACATTCGTGGTCCCCGAAATTTTCGGTTTGGCGGTTTTAGTCCCTATAGTCTCAAATGGATTTAAAACTAATCCTAAGTCCAAATCCTATAACTAAAACCCAAGCCCAATCCCATATTACCCGGTCCGGCCCGTTTACCTAACCCTTTGACCGGTTTTATAAACAAAACCCGCCACATTTAAAATAATTAAACAATCACGGGTTTCCCTTCCCCCTTCCCCCTCATCATCACCTGCAACTTCTGCCCATTTTCCATCATCACCAACCTACCCTTATCACTCCAAACACACCAAGCCAAGAAGCATTTAAAGCTTTCTCCCCCCTAACACTCAACCCACACTAGCTTAATCAGTTTTCCCGCCAAAATGTGATCAATGGCCAAAATCCTTCCATGTGATCCAATGGTTGTAAAAGGAAGTGGGATCTGCTCAGAACAAGTGGGGAAGATATTTCACATATAAAAGAGAGAAGAAAAGCAAGAAGAGGGAGAGTAGTTTAGTTTTAATTTTCTTTGTATGTCGTTTTTAGAATAAATATTTTAGTTTGAGTTTTAAAATGTAATCTTTTGTTTCTATGATCTAAATTCAAGTTATGTTATCATTGTAATCTGTTTTTAAGAATCAATTTCAAAGTTTAGCTAAAATTCATGGTCTTGTGTTTACTGTTGCAAATTTTAGTTTCCAACTCTTATGTACAAACTCTTAGTAGCTTATTTTTAAGCTCAAACAAGCTTACTTAAGCTTCTTATAGCTTTTTGTAAGCTTATGAAACAGATTCAATCAATATTGGTTCCTGGTCAACAAAAGTCAAACTTGGTGAAATTTTGGTTCAAGCAGTTTGGAAATGGAATGGGTTGATGCAGAGTTGATATTGGGTTGGATTTGAGTAGCATAGTGTAGTTTTGGGTTTAGTTTAAGCTGCAATATCAGCTGGAACACTTGTGAGTGTTTCATCTCATTTTCAGTTTTGCATATTGTACTTGTATGTGTAATCTGTGGCCATTGAGTATCTTAAACACATTCAAGAGTTGTAATTAGGCTAATTAGATTAAACTTAGGTGTTAGTTTAAGCCAAATCAAGGGTAGCTTAGTTTAAAATTGCAAAACAGGTTGTGAACCTATGTTTGGATTAGTGGGCTAGTTTAAGCTTAAACTTTGACTTGTGCTTAATACTGTCTATTCGGTCTTAAAATAGGTAGCTATAACCATTTTAGTCATCAAACAACACTTGTGCATCTTAAAAGTCAAAATCTTAAATAACATGTCTTAATTTCTTAAGCTGTTGAAAATTAGTGATATCAAAAGTTTGATTTGTATTCAAATATCATTAGAGTAGCTTAATTCAGTTCCATTTCATCATAATACATCAACATCTGTCCACAAATTAGTTGCAAATCTCAAATAAGTCAAAGTTGCATTTCTGAGTCAAAAGTCAAATTTGAAAAAATCCAGTTTTCACCAAACTAGGATGATTTTTCTTGGATTCATTTCTGAGCCAAATCAAAAGAAATTGTGGGTTTAAAAACTTCACTGGGTCTATTTTCTTTATATCATTTTTGCAGATTTTTAGCAATTTTTTATAAGTCCCAAAATGGCTTGTCAAGATGGGCACAAATGCCATGTGCTTGACTCGATCAATCACGAGTCCGCACAGGTTTGTCGCAACTCTGCCTGAGCTCAATTGAGCTTATCCGAGTCTCATCCTTGGTTTAGAAGTAGCCATCCGGTCTACTTTAAGTCCCCACTTTTGGTTTTAGTTCCACTTATCTAAGTGCTTATTTTTAATCCACAAAGTAGCTCCCAAATGCTTTTGGTACTTAAGTGTTCAAATCATCATAATCATGGCAATTTGTATTTCAGTGGTTTAGGTTAGTAGTATTTAGTTGCTTTTGAGTGTTTTAGCATATTATAGGTTATGTGTCGGTTTGGTGCTTATTTGGTACCATTGGCTTATTCAAGTGCTTATTTATAAGCACTTGTGATCGCTGATTGCATAATCCTACACACGTGCCCTTGTTTTTATATTTTCTTAGATTCATAATATTGTTTTAGACTTTTCTTGAATTTTTCACATTTTTCCTACATCGCTTGCTATTTTTCCCTATTTAAATTAGTTTTTAAGTCATTTTAATTAGCATTTAATACATTTAATTCGGAAAAGTTTCAAAAAATAATTTTTCAATTTTCCTAGGTTAAGATAAATATAAAAGTCAAAAAATATTTTCCAGATTTTCTTAGTTAAATTTGTATTTTTAAGTAATTTAAGTAATTTTAAATAGTTTTAATTCATAGAAAATAGAAAAATAATCAGAAAAATATAAAAATAGTTTTGAAAATTCTCTTTTGTTATTTTAGATTTTTCCAAGTCATAATTTCATTTTTCTAGCTTTATTTCCTATTTTCTTGTATTTTAGGTTATTATTAAATAGTTAAAAATAGTTTTTAATTAATAATAATTAGATAAATAGTTTTAAAAATAATTTTCTTTTTCTAAAAATTTTCTTTTATCATTAGGATTGTAAAAATGTCATTTTCATATTTTTAGGATTTATATTGCTTGAGTTTCACATTTTCTTTAGTACGTCACGTAGTTTTTTTTTTTAATTTAAAGTTTTAAAAAAAAGAAAAATCAAAAACATCATTTTGCAAATAGTGATAGCGTTTATTTAATATATTTTATCTTTTTAATTTTCTTTAATTTGCATTTAAGCCCTTGTAGTTTATGTACTTTGTCTTTAGTTATAATAAATCAATCCTTTTTCCGTTCAAATTCTCCGATCACTATCCGTTTGGTGATTCATCGCATAGCTCATTTGGGACATAACGACCGGAAACACTATACTCTCGATCTTCATTGCATTTGTTTCGCATCTGTTTTAAGTTTGTTACGGTTGGCCATTCACAAGTGGCCACCGTGTGATAAAACTTGACCGTCTGGGACCGAATCAAATTTTTGGCGCATTGGGAGTCAGTCTTGATTATCTTCCGCTTAGCGATTAGTAATTTGAATATTCACTCATTGTTCATACCATCTATATGTATTTATATTTTCTTATAAAATCCAAAAATCCAAAACATCTTAAAATCAAAACCCAAAAGATTTTCATTCTTTGTTTTACAACATGTTTTCAAAAATACCAAAAATATTCATCTTTACCCTCTTATCCTTTTGATTCTTTATCCCTTTACCCTCTATCCATTTGATTCTAACTTCTTCTATTCTCATGGAATCTCTCGACTACGACGATTCGGGACGAAGTTGAAAACTTGAGACTTTATCACAAATGTCAAGAATTCGTGTTGTTCGTGATCATCCATTAATTCTGCGTAGGAAATGGAGCGAGAAACCGGGCGACAAAGGACCGGTACTTCCTCTAATAATGGAAGTGCTAATCGTCCAACCTACGGTTATCCAAAGATATAAACCTCAATTGCTCCCAAGCCGCCTAAAATTGATCCTAAACTTTCACGATTTACGGTTAAAAGCAAACATGCGAATTTAGACCGGTGACTAGCAAGAATGACTTGCCTAATCTTCACGTTTCTCAAGAACCGAGCAGGAGACCATAACGGAAGTGGTGGAAATTGCTAGCTCTCGAGCACATCACTTGTCCCACCTCCGGATTTTTCAAAATGTTCTTGAGACTTGATAGTCATTCGGATCACCATGTTGGTTTTGTTGATTCTTTGAATAAACTGATTCCTTCTCGTAACTCTCAAATGAAATCATTTATTCCTTGTGTCGGTTGTGGTGAGCCTCTCTTTGGTTCACCTTGTTGTTGGTGTACGTGTGTACAATGTGGTAATGATATTCATAACGGGAGTTGTTTGTTTTGTGGTTCGAGGAATTCATTTGATTATAATCCTAATCCGAACTCATTTAACGACCCCTCAAACTTTTCCAATTACCCACCACACCCGACTTATCTTCCGATAATCAACATATCTCTGTGAATTTTGTGGAGGTCCTCACCTAGGATTTGAGTGTCAATCCGAAACACGTTTGTCTATGAGCAGTTTTCGGTGATGCTCGAACTTTGGTTATGACCAATATCCATATAATTCACCGGCCCCGACTCAGCGATTTCTTGTTGTGAGTCTCGTGGAGGTCCCCACTTCACTCGATTGTCAAATAGGAACCCATTTCCTTGTAACAATCATGACTCTCACATGTTTGACAATTTCCAACCTCCACAAAGACCATACGGTTCAAACTCCACCGAGCCGTTGTCTCAAGAAATCTCCCAAAATTTTGAAACCGCAATGAAAACACTTGATGATATGATTAGTAACTTTAAGAATCAAGTGAGTGGTGAAAAGACCATGGGAGAATTGCTAGTCAAGAACGAGAGGCCCGCCAATCTAGGGAAGAATTATTAGTCCTAGAGCAAGCGGCTCTACAGGCGTTCCCAATTTCTTAAGGCACTCTATATGATGATGACGAGGAGAGTTTTTATCCTTTTAAAGATAATATTTCTCAACTCCCTCGGTCGGTTGATATCCGGCAGTTGAGATTCCATCTCAAACAATCGCTATCACACCCAAGCTCCCACTCACTCTTCGAACATGGGGACGAGCATCTTAACACTTGTTCACGAAAAGGAATCGGACGAATTCATAAAGTCTAGTGTTGAGAACCTTGTCCCAATCCCGAGAGAGTCACGAGGAACTTCGATCATATGTGTGATTCTCTTTCCCTCTTGAGTGTTCAAAAGATCATTTTGAAACTTTCTCCGATCTTAGCGACGATTGTGCTTCTTATGGAAACATCGAGTATGTTGAGGCATCACTTCCACAATCGATGTCGATCATCTTCTTGAGGAGTTCACCGATGAACTCACTCACATCAATCCACTTTCATCGAGTAACGATGTTCTCTTTGATTTGAAGCCGATCTAGGAGAGACCGAAAGTCTCCTTGATAATGATCGTTCACTCACTTCTTATCCCAACAAATCAATAGAGAATATTGATCACTTTGTTCTGAAGCATTCAAAACAACTCTCACTAATCCTCTATTTGAATTCGACTCGAATTCACTTTAATTTATGAGAATCCACTCTTTGATACTCGCACCGAGGATAGTGATGAGCCCACAATGGAACAAGAGTTCACAATTTCACTTCATGTGAATGATTCTTTTCATGAAGAGTTCTCCGGTGAGCTCTCTCATGACATATCTCCTCGGAACATGATCATTTCTATTTTGATCTTGAGGATGATATTGGCTCGGAGGAAGGTGTACTCTATCATACGAGTTTGCTTATTATTGATACTACCTCACCCTTCCTCCCGATATGTCTACATTTGAGGATGAAGAATGGATCTTGATTGTTATCAAAACCTTTCTTCCTTTCCTCAAATATCTTGTGATTCTCTTCATCTTCACTCCTTGGGAATGAAGACACTATCTTTGACCCGGCATTTTCATTTATCATTTTGAGCGGTTCTATGTATATCTCATCGGTGTGGAACTTTCACGTGCTTCAAATGTTTGTCCAAACATCTTGAATGAAAGTCCGATGGAGATTGTCTCTTCCACTTAACTTCCCATGAACCATTGTCACGGGTCGAGTCAAGCTAGCGACTCGGTAATCAAAAAAATGAGTTAAACATGGGTTTTCACCGTGTGTACCACCCTAGTGTGGGGAGTTGCCCCACATGTTGTGTATATATATATAAGTTTTCTATAAAAAAAAAAAAAAAAAAAAAAACTTTCAAAATAATGGCCGTAGTATTTCCCTTTTACGTTCTCAGTTTCGGCATAACCGCCGGTACTTTGAATATTGAGGGAAATATTCATTTCTAAGTGTGGGGGGGGAATTCTCACGAATATTATCATGTAATTATACCACCCTATTCCCCCATTTTTGGCCAAAAATTTTTTTTTGGAGTAAGTGTTTTGCACTTACTCAATTTGTTATCAGTCCGCCATGTCTAATATACAAAAGGATTGGCTAATCCAGGAGCAAACGGCTCTTGGTAAAGATACCTCAAATCCGTTGATGGCTTGCAATTTGCCCAAAATTGTATGGTGTTATTTCACCATATCTTTAATTAGTGAAGAGTTGGCTAGCCCGCAAGTTTATGGCTTGTGGTAAAGGCGATGGAAAAACCATAATTGGCAATCACTCACCAAAGATAATATTGATAATTTATCTAAGAGTTGGCTAGTCCGAGCAAACGGCACGGTAAAGACAAATCAAATCCGTTGGAAGTCGGTGGTTTGCTCAAAATCACATGGTTATTAGTGTACCATGGTTCTTACTTGAACCGAAATATTTGGCTACTCCGTAGTAATGGCTTTTGGTAAAGAGATTCAAATCCATTAAGTTTTTCTCAAAAGATTGCTAGGGACTAGCAATAGTTTAGTGTGGGGATTGATGAGTGTATAAATACTCATCATTTTGGGTCAATCAATCGCAAAACATTTAAAATGCTCGAAATGCATCAAAATCTGAAAATATCTCAAAATTGCAATTTATATGTTTCGGATGCAAAATGTTTAAAATCGATGAAAAATGAGCTAAGTTTGCATAATTGGCGGTTCAGTCCCCAAGTTTCAAAATTGTCGAAATAGTCCCTGAGCACTTATTTCAAAGAAAAGTCACCAAAGGTCCTTTTAAAATCATAAGTTGTCAAAATTAGTCCTTTGGTGAAAATATTCAAAGCTTTGAGAAATTACAAGTTCGATCCTACAACTTCATAAATTACTGATTTGGTCCACGGAATATTAGAGATTTGCGTTTGATCCTTGGAATTTTCGAGATTGTCAAAACCTACCATTGGATTACATTTGTAGAATTTACATTCGTGGTCCCCGAAATTTTCGGTTTGGCGGTTTAGTCCCTATAGTCTCAAATGGATTTAAAACTAATCCTAAGTCCAAATCCTATAACTAAAACCCAAGCCCAATCCCATATTACCCGGTCCATCCGTTTACCTAACCCTTTGACCGGTTTTATAAACAAAACCCGCCACATTTAAAATAATTAAACAATCACGGTTTCCTTCCCCTTCCCCTCATCATCACCGCAACTTCGCCCATTTTCCATCATCACCAACCTACCCTTATCACTCCAAACACACCAAGCCAAGAAGCATTTAAAGCTTTCTCCCCTAACACTCAACCCACACCGCTTAATCGGTTTTCCGCCAAATGTGATCAATGGCCAAAATCCTTCCATGTGATCCAATGGTTGTAAAAGGAAGTGGGATCCGCCGAACAAGTGGGAAGATATTTCACATATAAAGAGAGAAGAAAAGCAAGAAGAGGAGAGTAGTTTAGTTTAATTTTCTTTGTATGTCGTTTTAGAATAAATATTTTAGTTTGAGTTTTAAAATGTAATCTTTTGTTTCTATGATCTAAATTCAAGTTATGTTATCATTGTAACTGCTTTTAAGAATCAATTTCAAAGTTTAGCTAAAATTCATGGTCTTGTGTTTACTGTTGCAAATTTTAGTTTCCAACTCTTATGTACAAACTCTTAGTAGCTTATTTTTAAGCTCAAACAAGCTTACTTAAGCTTCTTATAGCTTTTTGTAAGCTTATGAAACAGATTCAATCAATATTGGTTCATGGTCAACAAAAGTCAAACTTGGTGAAATTTTGGTTCAAGCTGTTTGGAAATGGAATGGGTTGATGCAGAGTTGATATTGGGTTGGATTTGAGTAGCATAGTGTAGTTTTGGGTTTGGTTTAAGCTGCAATATCAGCTGGAACACTTGTGAGTGTTTCATCTCATTTTCAGTTTTGCATATTGTACTTGTATGTGTAATCTGTGGCCATTGAGTATCTTAAACCTGTTCAGTAGTTGTAATTAGGCTAATTAGATTAAACTTCAGTGTTAGTTTAAGCCAAATCAAGGGGTAGCTTAGTTTAAAATTGCAAAACAGTTGTGAACCTATGTTTGGATTAATGGGCTAGTTTAAGCTTAAACTTTGACTTGTGCTTAATACATGTCTATTCAGTCTTAAAATAGGTAGCTATAACCATTTTAGTCATCAAACAACACTTGTGCATCTTAAAAGTCAAAATCTTAAATAACATGTCTTAATTTCTTAACTGTTGAAAATTAGTGATATCAAAAGTTTGATTTGTATTCAAATATCATTAGAGTAGCTTAATTCAGTTCCATTTCATCATAATACATCAACATCTGTCCACAAATTAGTTGCAAATCTCAAATAAGTCAAAGTTGCATTTCTGAGTCAAAGTCAATTTGAAAAATCCGCCACCAAACTAGGATGATTTTCTTGGATTCATTTCGAGCCAAATCAAAAGAAATTGTGGGTTTAAAAACTTCACTGGGTCTATTTTCTTTATATCATTTTGCAGATTTTAGCAATTTTTATAAGTCCCAAAATGGCTTGTCAAGATGGGCACAAATGCCATGTGCACCGACTCGATCAATCCGAGTCGCTGCAGGTTTATGCGACCACTTGCACGTGAGCTCAATTGAGCTTATCCGAGTCTCATCCTTGGTTTAGAAGTAGCCATCAGGTCTACTTTAAGTCCCCACTTTTGGTTTTAGTTCCACTATCTAAGTGCTTATTTTTAATCCACAAAGTAGCTCCCAACTGCTTTTGGTACTTAAGTGTTCAAATCATCATAATCATGGCAATTTGTATTTCAGTGGTTTAGGTTAGTAGTATTTAGTTGCTTTTGAGTTTTTTAGCATATTATAGGTTCCGTGTCGGTTTGGTGCTTATTTGGTACCATTGGCTTATTCAAGTGCTTATTTATAAGCACTTGTGACCGCAGCTGCATAATCCTACACACAGGCCCTTGTTTTTATATTTTCTTAGATTCATAATATTGTTTTAGACTTTTCTTGAATTTTTCACATTTTTCCTACAATTGTTTGCTATTTTTCCCTATTTAAATTAGTTTTAAGTCATTTTAATTAGCATTTAATACAATTAATTCGGAAAAGTTTCAAAAAATAATTTTTCAATTTTCCTAGGTTAAGATAAATATAAAAGTCAAAAAATATTTTCCAGATTTTTCTTAGTTAAATTTGTATTTTTAAGTAATTTAAGTAGTTTTAAATAGTTTTAATTCATAGAAAATAGAAAATAATCGGAAAAATATAAAAATAGTTTTGAAAATTCTCTTTGTTATTTTAGATTTTCCAAGTCATAATTTCATTTTCTAGCTTTATTTCCTATTTTCTTGTTTTTAGGTTATTATTAAATAGTTAAAATAGTTTTTAATTAATAATAATTAGATAAATAGTTTTAAAATAATTTTCTTTTCTAAAATTTTCTTTTATCATTAGGATTGTAAAAATGTCATTTTCATATTTTTAGGATTTATATTGCTTGAGTTTCACATTTTCTTTAGTACGTCACGTAGTTTTTTTTTTTAATTTAAAGTTTTAAAAAAAAGAAAAATCAAAAACATCATTTTGCAAATAGTGATAGCGTTTATTTAATATATTTTATCTTTTAATTTTCTTTAATTTGCATTTAAGCCCTTGTAGTTTATGTACTTTGTCTTTAGTTATAATAAATCAATCCCTTTTTCCGTTCAAATTCTCTCGATCACTATCCGTTTGGTGATTTATCGCATAGCTCGCTGGGACATAACGACCCGGGGAAACACTATACTCTCATGATCTTCATTGCATTTGTTTCCAGACTGTTTTAAGTTTGTTACGGTTGGCCATTCACAAGTGGCCAGCTTGTGTGATAAAACTTGACCGTCTGGGAGCGAATCAAATCCTACACCTATGTCTGAAAATATAGATAACAATCTACCAAGTCTTGACATTGTCTCATCACTGTACAAATTACCCCATTCGTTCTATACGATAAGATTCTTTTATACAATCACCTCTTCTGAGAAACCCCTGGACAACTCAGGAAGACTCAAATTTTGTTACATGTAGGGGTGTCATTCGAATTGGGTCGGTCGGGTCGGGTTCGGTCACTGGTCGGGTCGAAGTCGGGTCAAGCCAAAAATAATATACGAACCCGACCCTATTTGAACTCGGGTTGGTCGGGTTCGGGTCAATCGGGTCGGGTCGGGTTCGGTCAAGTCCATTTATATAATTCTAGAATTTAATTTCTTAAATTTAGTAACCAAACGTTATGAATATAATGTCTATTGGTTTTTAAAAGGTTATTATATTCATACCAGTAGAGCAATGCACTAATACATGCATTTTATAGTTGGATTTACACATTTTCCTTTTGTAATGCATTTTGTTTTCAATCTGAGGTCAATTATATAGAATGAAAATGAATATAAAACCAAATATATGAAGCAATATATGTTCATGCACTAATTTGGGCCTTTCAATTAAATAAAGATTGGGAAAAGTTAAAAAAAAAAAAAAAAAAAAAAAAAAAAAAATTAAGTCGGGTTAGTCGGGTAGGACCGAACCCGAATTTTCAAATATTTTGAACCCGACACCGACCCTAGTTCAGACTCGGGTTAATCGGGTTGACCCGATTGACCCGAATGGATTTTGGACCGAGTAACCCGACCGAATATCCTTCGTCGGGTTCGGTCCGGTCGGGTCGAGAAATATGACACCCCTAGTTACATGTATCATCACCTCTTCGAGACACTACAATACCGGATAACTTGAATCGAATCGCGAGGACGCGATTCCTTTTAAGGAGGGTAGACTGTAACATCCGGTAATTTTCAAAACCTTTTTTAAGTAATAAATTATATTAATTAACTCTTGTTTTTCCGTATCTAACTTTTCTAAGTTAACTTGAACTTGAAAACGAAAGGTCATCTCGTAAAACATGAACTATTTCATCTTACGCGTTCTGGCACAACCATAAGCTCGTTAAACAATTTAAATAACGATTATATTATCTACGAGAAATTAAACTTGTGAATACTCATTTTTATTAGAAAAATTATTCCGGACTCAATGGCGAAAATTCCGTAAATTAAAACCATAGTTTGCTACCTTAAATGGGGACCACATTGTGATGATATAAAAGATTACTAACATGTCACAAACACCCCTTGCGCCTATTTACGCTGCCGCCCCTTATCTTTCCCTTCTTGGCAAGATTAGCTCCTCGTGGGGTATAAAAGGGTTAGAAATTAGGCTTTCCCCATTTATTATAACACCCACTCACCGGAAAGCTTTTCTCGGCGCCGTCACCGCTATCCGACCAAATTTCGACCACCACTCCTCATAACACTGATGCGTAGATTGAGACACGGGGAGTATTTCTGGAGCACTTGGTTCAAAAGGAGTACGTTTAGGTTGTTTTGGAGTGTCACCGCCGCTCACCACCCTTTACCGCCGTGTGCACCACCACCTCCCCATATCTCTCTCTCGTTGGTAAGATCACGCGACCCTATTCCTTTTATTCATTTCATTTTTTATCAAACCCTAATCAGTTTTATAAAACCTAAACGATTTCACATAAAAACTAAACTAAAACCTTTTTTTATGCAACTCGCGTTGTTAAAATGACATATGGATGTGTTTGTTGATTGGAAGTCGAGTTGACTCAACTCGTTGAGTTATGCCAACTCACCGAGTTAACTCAGTGGGTGATTCTGACTCGGGTTTGGTTGATCTGTCTTTCATTCGTATGCTTAACATATGTCTTAGTGTGGTAATATTAAGCTGTGTTTAAATCTTTGGTTATACGATTGTTGCGTAAATAGTTTGAGGTTAATAGGTGTCGTTTTCTTGCAACCTCTTGTGATGTATTTGAGATATTATCATGTTTGAGTCATTAATATTAGGTTAGTCGTATAAAAGGGTATGATGATTATGTCTTGTGTGGTTATTGGTTATTTGTTATTTAGTTCTTGATGTTAAATTCTGCTTGGAGTCGTTTAGTTATAACGAGGCATATAAGAGTTGATGAATCTGTTATAGTTAGTCTTTTGAATGCGTGCATACAACAAGTTATTTGTGACGTCTTAGTATTGCGATATAATGCTTGTTGCCTCGTTTGATATGTGGAATAGCCTTGTTGCTTGTTTGGTTCATCACACGTCACGGGATGCGTTCGTGTTGTGTACTCGTGATACAACTAGTATCATGAGGGACTTAGCCTAATATATTTAAAATGGTTTTCAAGCTTGCGTTGGTATTATTTTGGCCGTGTCTTGCATTTCTGCATTTGAGAGGCGTAATAGTAGTTTTGAACTGGTTATGTGGCGCCTAAAATTCTTGAACAGCTTTGTATTCGAGTAAAAAGTTTGTAACTGCTTATGTTTTTCCATTAGAGTCTGCTGCATTTTTTTTTATGTGTTTTATGTCATGCGTTTAGTAGTTGGGTAATGTATTGGTTTCATCAAACTGGGCTTAAGCCCATCAAGTCTATAAGGTGTATTTGGGTTGGCTTAGCGGATTGCAAGCCCATGTTCTTATTAGGCTAAGTGGTTAGAAACCTAATGGGCCAAAGCCCATTTCATAAAATGAAATTGTAAACTGATTGAGGTTTAGGATTAGATGTAAACTGTTAAGGTGTTTTGTGTGTATAATGTATTATCATTCCTGATTCTAACTTAATTTATTTTCTTTGTTCAATGATGTTTCGGAAGCGTATTGGATTGGTCATTGGACTTGGAAAAATATATCAAAACCTATGCTTGGATGTGATGTGACTATTGTAACGTTATTGGATTTACGGTATTAGCCGAAGGACTTATGGACAATTTTGTACAAGAGAAGGAATAGTATATTAGACTCGAAAGAATTTAATATATTAGGACCCGAACGGACACAAAATGGTTAATAAACCGGACGCTAATAATTACGAATGATAACGAAATATAAAAACTATAAATATTGAAAACATGAAAATTAAATTACTCAAACTCACGATTACTCGGAAACGTGCTATAAATAGACGTAATGCCGAAATTTATAAAACCTTTTCAACTTTTACAATTTTAAACTCGTAAATATTAAAGTGTTTTTTCTAAATAAAAACTTACACGGTTTTTCTATTAAAACAAACAATTCTTTTAAAAACTAATAAGAACTTTCAAACCATTTGGGATTAATGGGATTAAGTACAATAACCTAATGCCTAAAGTACAAGTTCCTAATGCACAAAACATAAAAACTAGACTTTTATTTATCAAAACTAACCTAAACCTATATTAACCTTACTAAACACTTATAATATAATTCCTACATTCCCTAAACTCCATGTACAACCTTACCTAGCCTATGGTACAACCCCTTTAAGCCTAAACAATTTCCTTTTGTTTTTCTATCCAAATCGACACTCAATTAAATCCTACAAGCCCTAACATGGTTTCTAACCAATATTTACTCAAACTAAGCCCTAAACCTAAGTTACTACTTCACTTAAACATCATGTACAACTCACTAAAGCCCATGTACCATCAATCAAGCCAAATTGACTCATGTAGTAATTCCTAGTTCAATCCTAACTAAAACCTAACTAAAACCTAACTAAACTAGTTCTAACTAGAGACTTGTAATCTCCCTAGCCATAAGATACTTACTAGGTATGTTCTTACTACACATCACCATGTCTTCTAAACTTTTAAACCTATTCAAAGATTGTAGGTAAATTTCTTGGTTAACTTTTTACCACACCATTCCATTTTCACCATAACCATAAAAGCCCTCCAAGTGTCTTGTAAACACATCACCTTGCCCTCCTCTCCCAACCAAGTGACCTAGAAGCCACATGAAACCCTAACCCATCACCCCTATATATACCCCAAACAAAAAAAACTCGCACGACGCGTGTGCGGGCATTTAACTCATAGTTGTCGGGATCCCGATCCCGATCTTAAGATCTTCACGACATGAATTCGATCTTGCCCATACGATCTTAAGATTTAATCGATCCGATCTTACTTTTCTGGATTACAAACTAAAAACTACAAATTTCTGAGTTGTTTTTCTTTGTAGAATTCAAAAAAAAATATGTTAATCTTTTAAATATTTCATAATCATAATTTAAGGCAACATTTATTTAAAACATTCATAGTATTTTGTGTTTATAATGTATAATAATTTGTAAATTTATAAAATATTATAAAAACTATTAAAAAATAACATTACAGTAAGATTTTGAGATCCTACAATTGAAAACCTTTGATTAAAATAGTACTAAATATAAAACATGATGTCAACTAGGACGGTTTCTTTGGTTCGCGTTCGATTTGGGTCCAGGTTATGTATTTTGCCACCACCGCTAACTATTTTTTGAAGCATGTATATATGATAATGCAACAATTAGGTGGCGTTTAGTTGGAAAATAGTTTCTTTCATTTCTTATTTCTTGTTTTGTAGGAAAAGAGATGAGAGTTTTATTTCCACGAAATAATGTAAATTTTACAAAACGCGTTTAGTTTGAGAAACATGTGTTTGTGTTTTTTATTTTGCAAAACTAGAAAACATGTTTAAGTATTGTTGTTTTCTATCTCAATTCTCAATTCACCTTTGTAATATTATAAAAACATCTTCAAAACACAAAAACAAATATTATAAACTAACAAACTAAATTATAAAATAAATAAAAAGTCTAATACGAGAAAATAAAGAATTAAAAAATTAAATATAACATCAAATAACATGAAAAGATCTTCAAGCGACTACAATTCGACATAAAAACATTAAATTCGACATAAAGTAAAATTTCCTATTTCATCCGTTTTATGCGTTTTTATCCGTTTTTGTATGTTTTTATCCATTTTGTACGTTTTTATATGGTTTTGAACATTTTTATACGTTTTATTAGAGGTGACAAACGAGTCATGGGTCAGATGGTTTGGGTCGGGTCGACCCACTAAATTATAGTGTTTTCATTCATTTTTTTACGTTTTCGCTTGTTTTTTTACTCTTTCGTCTGTTTTTTACATTTTCGTCCGCTTTTTTATGTTTTCGTCCGTTTATTTACGCTTTCGTCCGTTTATTTACGCTTTCGTCTGTTTGTTACGTTTTCGTCTGCTTTTTACGTTTTCGTCGGTTTTTTAACGTTTTCGTCAGTTTTTTTACATTTTCGTCCATTTTCTTACGTTTTCGCTCATTTTTTTTTACGTTTTCGTACATTTTTTACGTTTTCATATTTTTTTACGTTTTCGCCCTTTTTTAACGTTTTCGTCTATTTTTTAACGTTTTCGTTGTTTTTTACGTTTTCGTCCATATTTTAACGCTGTTCATTTCTCACGCTTTCCTTTGCTTTATTATGTTTTTACGTTTTTGTCCTTTCGTTCATGTTTTTTTTTTACGTTTTTTGCCGTTTTTTGCATTTTCTTACTTTTTTTACGTTTTCTAAATTATAGTGTTTTCATCCATTTTTTTTACGTTTTCGTCCGTTTTTATACTTTTTGGTTTGTTTTTTTTATGTTTTCGTCCGTTTTTTTACGTTTTCGTCAGACGAAATATAAAAAAACGTAAAAATAGACGAAAACATAAAAAACGGACGAAAACGTAAAAAAAAGACGAAAACGTAAAAATTCATACGAAAACGTAAAGAATCGGACGAAAACATAAAAAAATCGGACGAAAACGTAAAAAATAGATGAAAACGTAAAAAAATAGACGAAAACATAAAAGAACAAATAGAAATGTAAAAAATGGACGAAGACGTAAAAAAACGGACGAAAATGTAAAAAATCGGATGAAAACGTAAAAAATGAACGAAAACGTAAAAAAAAGACATAAACGTAAAAAATCAGACGAAAATGTAAAATAGCGGACGAAATTATAAAAAACATACGAAAATGTAAAAAAATTGACGACGGACTAAAACGTAAGCAAACGGCCTAAAACATAAAAAAAATGGAAGAAAACGTAAAAAAGACGAAAACGTAAAAAACAGACGAAAACATATAAAAACGGACGAAAATGTAAAGAAAATACAGACTAAACAGTAAAAAATCGGACGAAAACGTAAAAAACAGTCTAAAAGGTAAAAAATAGAGGAAAACGTAAAAGAACATACGAAAACGTAAAAAAACGGACGAAGACGTAAAGAAAAGGGTCGAAATCGTTAAAAAAATGTCAAAAACGTAAAAAAAAAAGTCGGACGCAAACGTAAAAAATGGACAAAAATGTTAAAAATAAGACGAAAACGTAAAAAATCGGACAAAAACGTAAAAAATCGGACGAAATCATAAAAAACAGACAAAAACATAAAAAAACGAACGAAAACGTAAAAAAAGGACGACAACGTAAGGAAACGGACGAAAACGTAAAAAAGGCAAAAACGTAAAAAATCAGACGAAAATGTAAAAAAAAGACAAACGTAAAAAATGGGAAGAAAACGTAAAAAACAGACGAAAACTTTAAAGAACGGACAAAAAGGGCAAAAAACAGACGAAAACGTAAAAAATCATAAGAAAACGTAAAACAACGGACAAAAACGTTAAAAATTGATGAAAACGGACAAAAACGTACAAAAACATATAAAAACGGTTAAAAACCGACGAAAACGTATAAAATAGACGAAAACGGATTAGGGGTATTTGAAAGAAAAATAGGTGAAAACAAAATATGTTTTGTTGTTTTGTGTATTAAAGTTGAAAATAGGATTTGGTATTTTGTATTTTGTAAAGAATTTTATTAAAAACACTAATTTGAAGAGTTTTTGTTTTCCACAAAATATTTTAAGGTTGTTTTCTCGATTAAACGCTCGCAGCTAACAGTTAGTTATTTTGAAACCGAATCAGGAGTGAGCGAGTTGAAGAGAAGAGAATCCGGAATGATAAAATTGAGCGTGAAGTTTAACGGAAGATGTATACCAATAAACATCCCTCCTGAGTCGACTGTTAAAGACCTTAAACTTTTGCTTCAACCACTCACCGATGTTCTTCCACGCGGTCAAAAACTCATCGCTAAAGGGAAGATTCTTGATGATGATATGAAACTCAATGGAGTTTCTAAGATTCAACTCATTGCTTCCCATGGTCTACATCAAGGGGTATTTATTTCTTCTTCTTCGTCTTTGTTATACAACTTAATCAAAATAATAATAATAATTGCATCCAATAGAGTGGTCCCGTCAACAAGGAATCAAGGCGAATTCCCGACGCCAATACCAGGGATAATAAACAAGTCACTATTGTCAAGACTCAATTCGAAAGATGGAAGCTTACCGGTGTGATAGCGCTGTCTAATGCTGACATTAACGTAATTTACCATCTTGTCTTCTTATGATGCTTAAGATTATGTATAGCTTTTTTATGAATTACATCATATTAGCTAAATATTTGGTACTGATATAATGTTGTTGAACCAAAAAGGTCATACCCCAAGAAGTTTGGAACTGTGGATCCTCTGTAAGAGTTCTTGATCTCAACTGCAACTCAATACGAGATATACCAGAAACTATTGGTCATTTAAGCTCATTGCAGGTCAGACCATGATCTTTCATGTTTAGCGTTTTAAACAAGTATACTTATCAGACAATGTAGTAATTTTTGTATCTTTCCGTAGAAACTTCTCTTGAATGCAAATTGCATAACAGATGAATGTCTTAGCTGGAAAGGACTGTCATTACTGAAATCTCTCTCTTTACTCTCTTTGAACCAGAATCTGTAAGCATCTCACTGCTTCAACATAACATAATAATACTTGATGCTGCGTGTACTAACCAAAGTGACATAATTTTTGCAGTTTGACAATGTTACCCTCTGATTTGGCCTACCTAACTACCCTGAAGGAGCTTCATGTTGCAAACAACAAATTGGCATGTCTTCCTGATAATATAGGATTGCTAGTACATCTTGAAGTTTTAGAAGCCAATGACAACAGGTAACATATTCCTCATCACTTATTTGTTAAATCCTCTGAGTTTACTCATTTTTCACCCGGATAATGCACTACCGTCTCTTTGTCATATGATTGGATCAATATATTGTCTTGCAAGTTTTTTATTGGTTCTAAAAACATTGCTAACATGATTTTTTTTATTTGTCCCATGGTAATTGCAACGCCTGAGTAGATAGTAGAATTCTCAATGATGATGAGAATGGAAAAGTAACTCATTTTGTGTACGGAGCCTGTGTTGAACTTTAAACAATGGTAGTATAGTACCACTTCTCTCAAGATAGTTTCTTGTCCTACCATTTCTTATAGACAGTTACTTCTTTTTAAATAAGAGAATTCAGAATCCTATCATTGACCATGGATGTAAGCATATAAGTCGAAAATATGTTGAACCAGGAAAAAAATGTGTCTTTTTTTTTTTTTTTTTTGTCATGCAATTTACCGTGTGGGTGTGATTATGAATATAAACAAGGAATTCAGAGCCCGAAGGTCTCAGAAGTGACCCAGTTTAAACCTAGTTGGGTAAACATCTTGTGATGGCGAGCTTCCCTGGAAACGGCCACGGGTATACTGGTTTGGCCGCTTACATCGGAGCTAAAAAGGCTCTAGTTTCCCCGGGTAGCTTAAACAGGATCCCTCTTCATTTACCCGCTTTTAGATAAGAAACATAAACAAAAGAAAGTAATTTCACAGTTTTCATGAGACATCAGAAAACATAAGTGGTGTGTTGGCAACTTTCATGGGAGGATAACCAAATTGAATACTTTTTCATTTATTTATGAAAACTTTTAATATGACTAAGGACTTGGATATGCCATGAGCACTACTTTAGACGTTCATATGATGTTTCCGTTTCATTAATAAATTGATAATTTTCTCTGAAGGCTGAGCACTATTCCTTCATGTATAGGGAGCTGCTCTTCCCTTGTTGAAGTAAGTTGCTGGTATCTCTACCTCAGACTAATGTAGCAACAACATCTTTCTTCCTTTAATGATTATTTGAACCTATGGTGTTATGCAGGTTGATTTTTCATCAAATCTTCTCCTAGAGCTACCAGAAACATTGAGCAATTTGAGAAATCTAAAGGTGTTTTTCTCATCCTTTCTTAAATTCACCTGTTTGATCGTGAAAGATGCAACTTGGCGATGTATAGTCAATTTGGTTTGTGCTTTATTCTAGAGGCTGCAATTTTTTTCCTGGGTTAATATACAAATATGTTAGTAATGCGCCTAAGGTACCGAACTTTCATTTTATTCACTTAGGTTACTGAACTTATGAAACATCACATTTTGAGGTCACTGAACTTATAAAAATATACCTAAGCTTGTAAAAACACGACATTTATGTGACTTAATTGATCCAAAAATATATGTTCAAGTCACTCCGATTAACATTGAAATTATAGAACAATATGCTTCCTATAAGTTCAGTAACCCAAGTGAACAAAAGGAAAGTTCAGTACTTTATGCGCACTTTTTTGGAAAGTTTAGTGACATCTTTGTCTGTTAACCTTTTTTTCCCTCTACTTATGAATGATCAGTTTGGTTTGCGCTTTATCTCAAAGACACCAAATAGTTTAAGGGGAACATGTTAAACTGATTGAACGGGTTGAAAGTCACCCAAATCGATTTTAATGCATATGACTTCCTAAATTGTTTTTCAAATATATGAAATTATCGCTGTAAGACTATTGTTTTTGCAATCATAACTTACACCTTTATCATTTAAACACAAAATGGACAAAAGTATTTGCTGGTCAACGCAGATCCAACCAGCTTCTACTAGTACTAAAGAACGATCTAGTTTGACCTTATACCTTACCTACTCGCCTGACCACCCATTTTATTGCCACCTCAAATCTATTGCAAAGAAAGACTTCCATATCCAACCCTGAGTAGCCTTAGTACTTGATTGACAATCACACACGTTTTAGTAATTTAGAAGAAAGAAAACATGAAGGCATAAATATGTATGTGGTTCAGTTAGCTGGTTACATCTCTTATTATTGTTGCCGTTTATAAGTCTCTTGTAAATTTCAGTTAGATTAACTTCTTTTATAACAATATCCCTTACAGAAAGAACTAACACATGATCGGCATACTAAATACCATAGTCGATGTGTAGCTGTGTGTGCTTTCTTGGCGCTTTGTTTGTACACTGTCCAAGGGCATGTTGAATGAGCTTATATAAAATGATTTTTGTTATATTAAATTATTAATGTTGCAAAATGTTATCTTTAGATGTGTGTCTGCTGTTAGAGATTGTAAGAGTCAGATAATCAGTTGCTTGACTGCTTAGTGGATTCTGATTATTTGATAACTTGACAGAAATATTCTTCTATATATATTTCAAAAAAAAAAATATATTCTTCTATATCTACAGAATATTTAATCTTTAGAATGTCAAAAAATTTATATTAACGAACTAACAATAATGCTATCTTTTTTATTCTGTACTTATTAACAAATGTTTTATGGTCCGTTTGGATGGAGTGCCTAGGAATAGGAATCATTGAACTTGTTTGGATGGAGGTAGTGTGTTTTGGAGGACATAGGAATGCGATTTCTGATTTGAATTGGGGAAAAACTGATTTATTATTTGATTAATGATTTTGCGGGAAATCAGATTGTAAAGTCTGGTCTCCCCCAATGATTATTCATAATTCAGTTATTGATTTTACAGATGATATTGATGGAGCAAATTGATAATTTGTGTTTTTATACATGTAGACGATTTTGTCGGGCTAGATATTTGTGTACACTTATGAATTGCTGGATACATTAAATATACAGAAAGTGTAGATCCTGATAATGGTCATGCAAGGTTGTAAATATCGCTCGGCGGTACCGTGGCGGTCGACCCCCCCTCCCCAAGCGCCATATCGGTCTTGGCGGCGATATGGCGGCGCCATGGCGGAGACCATAAATTATAAAGGAATTTATTTAAAAATATATATATATTAGCAATATCCTAAAAAAATTAGTCAATAACCACAAAAAACTAAAAAGTTTAACATCATTGAAAAATAAAAACCATAAGTCCATAATTATTTATCAAATTAAAAAAAAAAAAAAAAATACCGAGTTTGACCGAGTTAACCGCCATGTTGACCGATTTTGGCCGATTTTGACCATGACCGATTTTTTTACCGGTATGCCATACTTCTTGGCGGTGGACCGCCACCAACCGCCATGGAATGACTTAGGCAAACACGTAACGTTAGTATCTTTCTAAGTAATTAAAAATTACAATAATCTTATGCAGTCACTAGAAACTGACTATTACGACTTGAAGTCACAATAATAAATTAATATGTTTGATAATGCACTTTTAAACATCTGCTTAGACTACATACTGACGTATTCACCTACAGTTGCCTTTCATGTTCATGCTTGATTTACAATGCAGGCATTGCATCTTCATAACAACGGGCTAAAATCACTTCCATCGACACTGTTAAAAAACTGCACCCAGCTATCGACTCTCGACCTCCATGGCACCGAAATAACATTGGACATGCTTCGAGAGGTATGCTATTCTCATTCATAGTTTCTGTGTTTTTGTACACCGATTTTGACGAAGAAATATGATTGCAGTTTGAAGGATGGGAAAGCTTTAATGAGCGACGTCTTCTAAAACATTCCAAACAACTGGCGTTTCGGGTCAGGGGAGCCTCTTATTTTGATGAAGGTGCTGATAAAAACTAATAGTCTGGAGATTTTCACAGGCATGCTACATATGTTTTTGAAGCTTAAGACTACTAGATCAAAATCCCAATTTATGTAGTACTCTTCTACCAACATTTTAGCTATGATTCTTATTCAAGTGGATTGCATTAGCGATTATTGTTGTAGTTGACATTTGACATGTTGGGTAGTCTAAATTGACTTGTTGGAAGCGTGGTAATAAGGGTGACGCCGTCACCAGAAGTTCCCAGAAAGTGAATTTTTGACATTTTTTGTGACGAACCATTCGGGAATATTCACGCGTTTTATAAAAGGTTTCATATGTGTAAGGAGTTGGGATTAGTTGATAGGATTCAGGCTTGTGTGTCCTCAGGCTGCTAATGTGAATCCCCTTTATTTGTATCACAAATCCGGGTGGAAGGATTTTTAGTGTTGTGAAGGATTTTATTAGTGAAAATTTCATGAACCGTTTGGTAAAAAGTTCGTTCATGTTCGTTTATTTATTAAATGAACGAACATGAACAATATTTTATGTTCGTTTAGTTAAATGAACGAACATGAACAAAAATCGCGTCCGTTCATTTATGTTTGTGAACGTCCGATTATGAGTTCGTTAACGTTCGTTTATGTTCATTTATTTATTTACGTTCGTATATCATATCTTTTAAGATTTAAGAACATTTGAGGACAAAATATATTTTACATATTAAGGGATCAATCTCCACCTTCCATCTTGATTTGTAGCCTTATTTGTAGCCTTTTGCTACAAATAACCAAGGTAACCAGGGTAATCAAGGGTGTAGCATGGCATGGTCATAGACGACTCTGATATTTGTACTTGTTATTGCTTATTTATTTTGGGCCTGTATTTCCGCTTTGAATTTGATTGTAAATTTAGATTTATTTTGAATAAATGAGTTTTCTTAAGAAAAACCCGTTATTCTATACTTGTGTTGTGATACCAATTAGTAGCACCAATGACTTGTATGCTTCCGCTAAACTTGATTTTTGGGGGTTACATCCTCCATGACAAGTATGCATGTACTTGACATGGATTATTATAAGTAAAACACAAAAAATAAGCTAAGAATAAAAAATTTGTAACACGAAAAAATCGATTTTAAACACATAAACCTATGACCTAGGATTTTTTTTAAAAAAAAAAAAAAAAAAAAAAAAAAACTATTTTTTAAAAGCATTATGGTCAAACTTTAGCAAGAAAAAATGCCCTAAGGGCTAGTTAAAAAATCGGATTAAAAAAACTACAAAAAACAAGTTTTTAGGTCAAGTTTACGTTTTTTAAGTGGTGCAGACCATAACATCGAATGATTGGCTCGTGACGCCACTGTTGGTATTTAAGAAACTAATAACCATTATTACCACGAGTACGCAGCAGATGGATATAGCCTGATGACTATGGATTAACAAGTAATTACACATAAATTACTAATCTTTATCACTCGAATTACTAAGACTATAATTAATTAAAGCATCTAAAGTTTTAATTAACGACCGTAAAGTAAATCGTGAATCATATTGATATAATTAATATAAATAAAATAAAATAGTTTAATTATATTAATAAACATTCTCTATGTGTATACGAGTGTGCCCCCAACAAGCTCACATATTTTCGGTTGTATAATTATTGATTTGACTTGAGCATTACCAATAACCGATTCAATAGTCACTTTAAAATTCAACAGTAACTTAAAAAGTCCGTTAATGACCAAAACATATCTTCCAAACGACAAAGTTCACCATGTTTTCACGTGTGATCAACTGAAGCAACAACTATCAGGAAACCTTTTAACAAGTATTCAACAAAGGAATTTCACAAATTCAAATCAACATTGTTCAATAACAAAAGAAGATTTATAGCAGCCCATAAAAAACAAGCTGATTATTAGTCAAACACTTGCAGTCTTGCACAAATGTTTCATGTCATCATCCCAATAAAAGTTGTAGGTTGCGCACACAAGAGTTGTATCTTGCAGTTGGGATTATCTCGTGGTGCAGGTCGGTTTCATAAGCGGTAGTCATGTCATGTGGTCAATTGGGTTGAATGTTCCCTACATCCTACATTGTGGGACATGTTCATATAATTCCCTTTGTGTCCATTTTGGTGTGTCTATTTGTGTATGGCATTGGCTGGGCCTTAGTTTGTCTTCCCTGCAGTACATTTTCAATTGTGCTTCTTAAGAGTGTCCTTCATGTATCTTGTATTAGTGGGTTGTTTTGTTTTTTTGGGTCCAACTTTTTTTAATCGGCTCGATTACGAAAGTGTGGATGCCTTTTGTTTGTATTATTTTTGTTGGGTTAATATATTGTTGCCTTTCTAAAAAAAAAGAAGAAAGCTTCATTTAGTTGCATGTTAGATCAATGAGAAGCTATAAAAACAGATTGAAATTTCTTCATCAAAATTTTCGTACGAGTAAACTAAACAAATTTGAGTTTCATACATCAGGGACATCAACCAGAAATATCTCTTGCAATTTCTTTTCTTTGTGAGATTTAAGTCAAACAACAAATAAGTTAGTGACATTAAAACTAATTACACGATAAAGGCACAATGTATCATCTTTAAATGGTTAATTTCTTAAATATTAACATTTCAAATACTCTACCGTGGTATTATGATAAATGTTATGAAATAAGATATTGATGTTTCAGTATAACATCTTTGATTAAGAATTCATTAAAGTAACATCTATTACTATATTAGACTTAAAAATGTATAAAACGAATATGGCCAGGGAAGGAGCTAGTGGGACAACAGCGAACCTACCCTATGACAAGGTCGTTCCTAAAAATAACCTTAGAGATCAAGCTTTTAGAAGTTATGTATAAGAAAAATTCTTGTTTCATTGGAGGTTTTGGGGTGAAAGTGTATTCGAGAAAGGGCAAAAGTTCTTTGTAGATCCAAAAATACCATAGATTAGATCCCAACATGTCATCCTAACCTTCCATTCCACTTTTATCCAATAGCTAGGATTAATCGATTTTTTCTTTTTCTTTTTCCATTTAATAACAAGGGCAAATTGGTATTTCTTTTTACACCCAACCTCATTACTTTACCCACACAATCACACACCGATTCATTACTTTCACCCAACCTCATTACTCTCACCATCAATCACACACGTCACCATCACAATCACACAATCACCGCCTCACCATTAAATAACACAATCGGAATCATCACCATCAATCACCCAACCTCAAATAACTGATTCATCACCATCAAATAACCGTCACTCATAACATAATAAAACCTGAAAACCTAAAAACAATAGGTTAGTGTGTTAGTTGTTGAATTATTGTGTTAGTTGTGGTTCATGTTTGGTCACTTTATTCGGTTAGTGCATTATTAGTGATGATGACGATAAGTTGATGTGATGATTTAGATGCACATCATGTGTTTGATGAAATGCGTCTGTGAAGAATCATATGTGATTCTAGTAGAATCATATATGATTCTGAAATGCGTCTATTTTTGTAATAAAGAAGAAAAGAATCACATTATCAGGGTTATTTATCTTGAATTAATTGATGTTTAGGTTAGTTATTGTGCTAGTTGTGGTTCAGGTTTGGTCACTTTATTCGGTTAGTGCATTATTAGTGATGATGACGATAAGATGATGTGGTGATTTAGATGCACACCATGTGTTTGATGAAATGCGTATGTGAAGAATCATATGTGATTCTAGTAGAATCATATATGATTCTGAAATGCGTCTATTTTTGTAATAAAGAAGAAAAGAATCACATTATCAGGGTTATTTATCTTGAATTGGTTGATGTTTAGGTTAGTTATTGTGTTAGTTGATGTTTTAGGCGCACTGTGTTAGTTGATGTTTTAGGCGATGCGTTAGTTGATAGCGGTATTCGATGCTTTAGTGATTTTGTGTTAGTTGTTGAATTTGCTTGGCACGTTATTGGCTTTCTTTATAAGTTGTATTATCAGATAGATAGGTTGTCAAAACAACATCTTGTGCTTGAAAAAGATGTTTTCAAAACAACATCTTGTGAGACATCTGGCGCTACGGAGCTCTTGTGAGGTCTAATGGCCTCACGAGTAGCTGTGTGCTTATATTGATGTTTATGCTTATATTGATATATATATATATATATATATATATATATATATATATATATATATATATATATATATATATATATATATATATATATATATACGATTTTGTATTGTATTCTACTAGAATCACATAGTAAAATCGTATATGATTCTAGTAGAATCATAGGTGATTCTAGTAGAATCATATATGATTCTATTAGAATCACATATGATTCTTACTAAAATCATATATGATTCTATTAGACCTCTTGATGGTGATTTTGTGAAGTTGTGGATATGCAATAATTCTTTTGGTTTTATTTGTTTTATAGGTGAAAGGGACAAATGGTGATACCTTCCTTGGAGGAGAGGACTTGATAATGCTATGTTGGACTTTTGGTTAGTGAGTTCAAGAGAGCAGAGGAATTGACTTGACAAAGGACGTGCTCGCCTTGAGAGACTTAGGAAGGCTTTTAATAGTGATGATTTGGATAGGATTATTAATCTACATTCTATGTATATGATAATAGGTATTTGTGTTTTAATCTTCTTATGTGATGATTTGGCTACGATATTCTATGTATACCATTGAGCGTGCTAAGAAGGCGAGAAGGCTAATGCTTGCGGTGGAACTAGTTGTTGATGCTCTTATCTCTTACGCATTTTGTACATTTTGTGAACATTTGAACAACAATTATAGTAGAATCATATATGAAAGTGCTTCAATCATTTATCAAGTTGTACTATTTATGAGTTTAATTTAATTTCTCCAAAAAGTTGGTCCTTTAGCACATCGTTGTTATATCTTTGTCTCAAAGAGGTATTTTTAATTTTTATCATTATAATCTGTGATTATGTTAAAAGATGTTAGGAATTGGAAATTCCATGAGGAAGTGTCGGTCACCCCAATTATAGTCTAGCATATGTTAGCTCGTAGACTTGTCGTTATTTACGTTATTTAATAGTTAATTAGTTAGTTAGTAGCGTAGATTAGTTTAGAGTAACACCGTGGAGGAAGGACGGGTCTTTACCCACTGTATACATGATCCACAGTCCGACAGGAGGACGTATTAGCTGTAACTATAAATACCTCTTCCATCCTTGGAAGGGGTGGAACTCTCGAATCTAACCTTTCATTTTCTTGTTTATCTCTCTAGAATTCCCTCTCTACTCTCTTCATCTCTCTAACATGGATTACTTGTATCATCACCATCCTAGACCACCCGAATCATCAAACAACATAAAATATATGATCCTACAATTGGTATCAGAGCCTAGGTTATGTTGTTTGCATTGATTTGGGTCTCATTCGAATGGTTCTTTAAGCGGGTTTGTATGCGGTTTGTGTGGTTTTTCTTGGATGCTGTATATATACGGTTGTTGATGCTTTCTTGTATGCGACTTGATGTGGTAGTGTGATGTGTGCTGCTGCTAAGATGCTGTTGATGCTTAAGTGGTCTTTATTTGTTGATTGATTCGTAGTTATAAGCTGATTTAAGTCATTTTACAACTGGTTTGATATCGGTTTTATTCTGGTTTTAGTTGATGCTTATGCTGTTGGTATTTTATGGACGTTTGATGCTGTTTTATCTTGAATCTGCTGGTGCATAACGATGTTCTTGAAAGCTATTTATGGTCGTTTTTCTACGATGCGGTTTGTCATCAGTTTCTAAGCGATTTGTAGTTCAAAACTGTCAAGATTCATTGCATATAAAGCGGTTTGTCATAAAACTTTTGACTTTTATGCGATTTATCCCAATGCTAACTGGTTCCATGCGGTTTGTCACAGAAAATAATGCGTTTTGACTCTTGAGTCAAATGCGGTTTGTTGACTTGTGAAGACCTGATGCGGTTTGTCCAAAAAAAGTGAAGCGGTTTGTTGAAAAGTCAACTGCGATTTGCAGTCAAAAGCGGCTTGTCAAAAAATTTGAAAGCGGTTTGTTTCTCAAAGCGGCGAGACTTGTTAAAGATTACATTTGATGATGAGGTCTGAGCATGTGGTTTGTCAATATGGGAAGATGCATTTTTGATTAGAATGAACAAAAAGAGTTGAAAACCATTTAAACCATACATCAAAAGACTATAAACATCAAATGAAAACTAGCAATTCTACTAACATCAAGCATTCTCATATTCAATCATCACATCACAAACCTATCTAATCAAACCCAAACTAAGTACTTCAATCAACATTCAATATACAAACCGAAATCACAAATCATCCGATACCATGCCATTGCAAGAGTCAAACTACAATAAACTACATAATGCATCAAGGACTCTCAAGATCTCGATCGTTCTCAACGTTACTCAAATTTTATCGATTTATGAGTTTGAACAACCTCACATCATTGATCTATATAAAGTAATACTTC
This sequence comes from Chrysanthemum lavandulifolium, assembly GCA_022545495.1. Classification (NCBI taxonomy): domain Eukaryota; kingdom Viridiplantae; phylum Streptophyta; class Magnoliopsida; order Asterales; family Asteraceae; genus Chrysanthemum; species Chrysanthemum lavandulifolium. The sequence continues at coordinate 183,473,411 of CM040243.1, read as the reverse complement.
TTTCACTTTTTGAATCCACAAAAGAACTAAACAAGGTCCGGTTTCATTCTTTATGTCGTTCGTAATGGTTATAATTAAAAAAATGGAACAAAGATCTCGACTCTTCTCTTCGTGGTATCACTAAGATACAACAAGACCTTGAAGGTTTGTATTGACGACGAGTTTCAACATCATTGATCTAGAAAGCATTAACTTTGTTTCGACAAAAATGATAACTTCGATCGTAAGGTATTGGAAGATCTCGAATTTTGTGGGTTAAAGATGTGTCGATGACCTTTTCAGATCCATACCATCACAAAGAATATTCATCATAGATCCAAAAGTTTTTTGATAATGTACAAAAATAAAGAAGTGATTTTAACAACTATGTCAAAACCAAGTCTTTGATTCGTTTGACTTATGACACAAAAACATAAATTACTTTCATTGAGAACATCTTACCCGTGTCTTAAGCAATATTGAACCTGAAACCTACCTTGAATCATCAAGCCACCCCTGTGGCAGTTACAAGATCATCAAGTCATTCCTAATGGCAGTTACAAGACGCTCATACCATCCCTGTGGCAGATTATGTCCTCGTCTCAAGCCTATAATATTCAATCATTTATCACGAAAATAGATGGGGGAAGAGATTAATTAGGGGTTGTGATATGTGGAAGAGTTGTGAGATTAATTTGGTGATGGGGGCGGACTGAAAACAGGTGTGAGAGTACTTGAGATTAGGGTAGAGGAGTTTTAGGGATTAAAGGTCTGTCGTGTATATTGGTGTGTTAAATACACAATGAATTAGGGTAAGTAAAACAATGGTTCGGATGTGAGTTACTAGGCCAAATGGATTTGACTTCGTGGGCCTCAGCGAAATATACTTCGGATCATATGGACTTGAAGAAATAATATAGAATGCTTAATCAAAAGTATATCGAATATACCTTGTTTCACAGAATACTTTCGAATTATTGGTGTGAATAAATAGGATCCGGTTGCATTTTATTTTTGGACCGTGTAATTTTAGAACCGCTTGAGCTTTTACGATATTGCCACATTCATGGGCTGTTGAGAGTTGGACCAAGTAGACTCTTAATTAGATTACATGTTACACTACTGTTAGTGGACTTGGGCCGTGGGATAGTCAGACTCGTTGTGATTGTTTTTTGATTAGATGATTATATGAATACATAAGTGTTGGTATTTCCCAATAATGAGTGATAGTTTGGTCATAAACTTTCACGGATAGAGGATGACGAGTATCTCATCTCATTTGAACCGGACTTGAAATTGAATGAGGGTTGGATGGTTTTGCAATTATCATGGGCTTTTGTGTGCATTTTGTGATTTTATGAGACTTGGATAAGATGAGATTTGTTGTATGGGATTTGATGATGAGACTTGTTCTGAAGTGGTTTGATACTTTGGTTTATACATCTTCTCAAAGAATATTATATCACGGCTTGACTTGTTATTGGAACTAGATTAACTACGAGGTTGTTTTTTCGGTATTTCTTATTTGGATGTGAAGTGAGGTTTTCCGGGCATGTTTACTTATTTCGTCTTCTTTCTTTCTACCCTTCCGCGAATATGACTTGTTTGGGCATTTATTGAGTGTGATAAAGACTTGGCTATTTAGTTACTTTTGTGACTCTTTCTCGCTTAACCCACAACGTAGCTATCACTTCGGTGCTTCACACAGTTGAGAATGTCAAGAGGTTTTGTACATTGGGTACACCGTTTCTTTTTCACAAGGATTTGTATAAGTTTAAGTAACAAATCTGGGGAATTCTACTTCATGATCAAGTTTGGTATATCGTGTTTACTTCACCAAGTGGTCACAGAAATAGCCGATAGAATACGTGAATAATATGTTAGCCAAAGTGTTCAAAGGTTGGGATGTGATCAACAATTCTCATGATATATTCGACGCCACAGAATGTCAATGATACTTCAAAGTCTAAGCAAAATCTTTCAAGAATCTTCAACGTCAGTCATGATTTTTCAAGATGTTTGCTTATGACAACAACTTTTCGTGCAGATGGTCGTATACGTTATTGATGCTTCCGAAAGTTCGAAACCATCATGGGGGAGAAACGTGTACTTTGATGTTTTACGGTCAACCTCAGGGGGAAGTAGTGCATACCACTTGACTTAGTATAGTTTGAAAAGTTGTCTACATATGGGTAAAGAATTGTTGATGATATTATTGATGATGGAGAAGAATCGTTGATGAACATTGCATGTTCCCTAAAGCAGATATTCACCAAAACCAAACTTGCCATAAAACATTCAAGATGACATTGTTTACGGTTTTGTCTTGATTTTGTAAAATCCCATGAAAGAATCTATTTCTCGGTTTAAATCATACAGTTGTAAAATCCCATGACGATGGAAACATCCTAGTAATAGTAAAGTGCATTTCCGGATCTATCTTACGGTTTATTCTTGGTTTTGTAAAATCCCACGAAAGAAACTATTTCTCGGTTTAAACCATAGAATTGTAAAATCCCGTAATGATGAAACCATCTTAGAGAAAGGAATGTGTATTTCAGGATCTTATCTGATGCTGGTGCTACGATTTCTACTTCGAAGAAAGGATAAAGGATGTACTTCATGAATTGGATGTGTGTTTGGATTATCTTCATGGCAGATTGGTTATTTCAAAGTTTTACGGGGTTATGCTCATTTAACCATGGTCGGGATGAAACCATTATCACAGTTCACTTAAAACGTCAAAGAAGGCTAAATTTAAGCTTTTAACCACAAGATGTGACAGCGGCGTTAATTCAGTATTATTTATTTGAGGTTGAAGTGAAATATCACGGGCAAGTGTACTTAGTATCTGAAGGTATCGGGGATGGTTGGATCAAGATTCTTCGAGATCCTTGTTCGAGCTTTCAATATTTTCAAAAACGAAGACTTGGAAATCTAGTTATTTTTGGGTATCTTTTCCTTTTCTTTTACCACTTGGGGGAATTGGGCTCTTACCACCACAAAATAACTATCACTTTAAGGAGTTACGTTGTAGTGCTCAGTGTCCCATTCAATTGTGGATTTTCAAGAGCTGATGTACGTCTTATACTTGATGGTTGGTTGGATGAAGAGTATATAGTACTTAGAGATTCAATAGAGGATGAACTATCGGCATCGCTCTTTTTTACATATGTGCAAGTTTAAGTCACAAGTTCGGGTTAGTTTACTTCAGGGTCAAATTCATCATATTGGATTTTCTCCATCACCGTCACGACAAAGAGCCTCTTGAATGATAATGGGGTGATTACAAGTTTTGCCAAGAGATCTTTGAAAAGAGAGATTATGACGTTTGAACACAACAGTTCAAGCCTCGTACTTCAAAGAAAAGAAAAGTGTCTGCGTCGATGCGCTTTATCTTTCAAGAAGAGAAATCTTCTTATTTATGGCCATTCTCGTCAACATGCTTCATACTTTTCCATGCGCGTTCGGTTATCAAGTGAATCGGACTCATCGTTGATTGTTTTCTTATTCCACTTTTCAATTATAATGACGATGGCGAAATCATATGATACTTTTGAGGGGAGAAGTGTGAATAGACTACATTTGAATGATATTCACTTGTTTAATCAAGAATGGCATCTCCGTATGCAATTCTTGAGGAGGAGAAGAAGTGTGAATTTACTGCATGGTTGATCGATATCTGAGAATAAATGGTCAAATGGCTCCAAACTTATGTAAGAACCGAGCTTCTTCTTTTCGTGTCATCTTCACATGGAGTTTTCTAAGAACCGTTGGTTGACATCTTCACACGGGCCGATATGTTTAATGACAAAGTGCTTCCTGTTGGGGGTTAATTTCCTTGATGAACGTCTTTCTGTTCTTGTTTGATTGGGAGGGACTTTAGTTAAGGGGATTTGCTATTTGTAAGTTAACGGGAATGCATCTGGTGAAAAGAAGATGTTAACTTCCTATTCCCTAAACGGAAAATCTAGAAGAAGGTCGAGTCTACAGTCGGTTCTACATTTTCTGCTGTTTGTTAGAAGACTAAAAGACGATTGCATTTGATTATCAAAAGACTTCTTCTTATTCTGGGCATTTATTAAAAGATTGTCGGTTTAGGGGAGAGCACTAATTGAGGGAGAGTGAAATACCAAATTTAATTCCCAATTAGACTTGCTCACGTTCATCAGCAAGTTGATTCTCACAAAGATTCAAAGTTTCTTCTCAAAAGATTTCAAGTATCTGGGCTTACAATGTGTTGTTGATTTTGAAGTATCAAAACCAGCAAGGGGGAAGGAGACACACATATAAACGCGAGTAAACTTGATGAACTTAATACTTCTAAGTGATTGAAGATATCTCAGGAAGACAAATGTCATTACCGCAGAGAAACTCAATGTTTGACTCATGGCTTTTAGTGTTCTTATTCCAACTATGTGGGGGAAGAGATGGAAGAGTTAGTTTCTGGAGATAAAAGAGGTACACAAGTGTGTGATGATTTTGATCTTATCGCAATCATCAGGGGAGAGATATTGTGTACATTGGGGATGCTCAGCTGTTTCACTTGAGAGCTTAATCAGTGATTCAGATATATAATCACTTATTCCGGAGTTGACATCCGCAGAGATAATCAGTGATTCGGCCGCTACTTCAATGTTATCATTTATTATCTCTTTGGGCATTCGGTGCCGGGTTCTTGAGCTTCATACACTTTCTTGGGGAGAGAAAAGTATACATCGGGGTTATTCTTTGGCTATCGGACTTAATCTGCTACTTCGATGGTATAAGTTTCTCTGTCTTCGGGTATATGTGTATTCGGGTTCGTGAGCTCTAGTCTAAGATACTAACTGCATCAATTCATCTACTTGGGGGAAGTGGTCTCTTGACAACCTTTTGGTATGGATCGCTTTAGAATTCAGTGGAAAAGGAATTTGAGAAGATTATTCAAGTGTGGGATGATTCTTTGCTGTTCTACTTGATGATATAACCCCGAACGGAGACTTACGATGATCATTCTTATATGGAGCAGCAAGATCGATGATATGGTGTGCGTCTTTGTGCATCTGGCTAAGGTAAGCTTGAAAGAAAGCTTAGAATCTGCTCAATAAGAAGATTTACGGTTTGGGGGGAAGCTACCAAAGTCTCACTTTCAATTGGCTCAATTTCTCTCTTGATTCAAGAGCCTTGGAAGCTTTGGTGGTGAATGTTTAAGAGATGATGACTTCTATCTTCTACAACGAGGTTGTTCGATATCGTTGTCTCGGTACTCGTATCATCATTCTTCTTAAACTATATCATCTAATCTATCTTTGTAAATATATATCAAAACCAAATACAAAAATATAAAACCAACAAAAGAAAATAGAAAAATATAAAACCAACAAAAACCCATAAAAATCATAAAATTTGAAAAAGACAAAAAAAAAAGAGAAAATTTCTTAAACGGACTCTTTCTACTGTTACTTTACAGATATAAACCTCGCCCATACATTTTTCTAAAATGAACTTTTCAATATTATACGTTAGATTCGTACCATAATAGTTTTTAAACCGTACACGTGTATAAGGAATTCCTGGGCGTGGGTCTGGGCGAGAGACTAGCCAGTAACATGTTTAGGCGTGGCCTGGGCGTGGGAGAGGCGAGGGCCTGGGCGAGATTGCTCTGCCAGGCGTGGGCCTGGGCGTGGAGTTAAGGCGAGGAGCTAGGCGTGGTCCTAGGCGAGGGCCAAGGCGAGGTGTTTATTTTCTAGGCGAGGTATTTATATTTTGGGCGAGAGATAAGGTCTAGGCGTGAAATAAAACTGGTTTTAATGTTGCTAGTAATGCATGCAGCACTCTGAGGATATTTGATTAAATATAGTTGAGCTGCCAACATCTAGTACACTATGCTTTGAAAATTGTGTTATGCTTAATTTTGGCATGTATGTGGATGTGTTTGTGTCTTTGTGTGTGTAAGAAAGAAGAGTTAGAAAGATGTTTTGTTGCTTTGTGTGAGAGAGATGAAAGTGACATGTATGGTTCAATTTGGTAAACACAATAATTTTAGTCCAATTTGGTAAAATGGGTAGTAATATGGTAGATTTTGGTAATTTACTTCCAAAAAAATATTGTTTTCTCAAGACATGTCTTCTGGTATCGATAACATCTACGGTCTTAGAAATGTCATTCAATAATGGCACGGGACCATAGATGAAGTTCGAGAGGAGGTGTAAATATTTTTTCAAAACATGTCTCAAACTATGGCTTGCGATTATTTGCATCAGAACCGTGCTTAAACCATGGTTTGCTATTATTTGAGATAGCAACCCGTTCTTCAAGAAAGGAAAGTGCTGCGCTAAACCAAATTTCAAATATTTCGTGCACTTATCCTAAAATAAAATGAGGAAAGTATGTCGAAGGACTGCTGTTCCTACTCAAATATTTTTCCTTCTAAAAATTCTCCAGAAAAATATTTGTTTTAACAAAATGGTGGAAAATAAGTTGCTTTAAAATCAATCAGATTTGGTATTTTTCATAAATTTGCAAAACCCAATCAATGACTTCAGCGCTTTTAAAACTTTTCAGAGAATGAGTCATTGATTGAGGGGGATAATGTTTTCAAATCTATATCATCTAACGGGCTTATCTAATTATCCTATATACTTAAATGTAAAACATGTTAACCTACGTTGAAGGACTAGGTGCCTAGGATATGATTGTTAGGATTAGATGACTATAGTTTGGTAAACATGTTATTCCCATACTTTATATGATCTGATTGATATGTTGGATTGACTTGTATTAGTCGATTCTTTGTTTGGGTGTTGTCGACCACCATATATGTCTATCTCGTGTTTACTTACGTATGCATATAACATGGTTTAAAAAGAATGTTCCCGATCCGGATCCCACATAAGAAGATGATTGGATGCCAAAGGAAAGGGTAACTATTTCTTAGGTCGACAAATGAAGAAAGCGGAGCTTAATTAGATCTCCATGGAGAGTTGGCACGATAGATGCAACTTGAGGTCTCATCGCTTCAGCAGACGGTTTTCTTTCATCCTTTCGGCAATAATGTAAGCGACTTATGATTCTCTCCACCTAACGTATCTTTGTGCGTGGATAATAGTGGATGATACCATTTTTAAACAAATTTTGAAATCATTGTTTTAAAATGGAAAATATTGTTTTGAAAATAAATTGGGCTTAAATTATGGAAATCAATCGGACTTCATTTTATCAAAACTTAAGTCACTCAATCAACGATGCGGTCATCGATTGAGGGAGAGTGATTTCAAATTAAGTATTTTCAAACAATATATCATCAAAAAAAGTCCGTTTGTACAAAACAAGTGGTGATCTAAAGATTTAATGTTATGTCATGGTATAATTTTCTTTAAAACTCAAAGATCTTTCAAAATGAACTTTTTTCTGTTCTTGTTTGATTGTGAAATTGTTTTATTTTACTAAAAGATCTCTTAAAAACTATCATACCTGACACTAACAATCTTTTATGTCTATAATTGGTCCTCATTAGTCAATCTCAAAATTTAAATCTTGCCACGTCTTTCCCCAAATGTTTCTAAATAATTTAAATCAATTGGGATCAAAAATCTCAATTGGTTTGAAATTTTTGATCGGGGGAGAGATCGTGATTTAAATCTCAGATCTGTTTTAGTCCTTTAAAGGCACTCCCGCTCCATGTGCCAAACGATTTCAAATACATGATGCACATGATTGTTGAGGAGCATTTATCCGAAAACAAGATGAGAATTTAAACATGGCCACATTTTCTCCTTGTTTTCCAAACCTTATTAAATCACTTGGGATCCAAAATCTCAAAGGGTTTAATATTTTTGATCGGGGAGAATTTGTGATTTAATTATGAAATTTGATAAAGGTGATCGATTCGATTCAAATGTGCATCTTTCTCTCATATGTGCTAAACGATTTGAATCTTGAAGCACATATTGAGGGGGAGCATTTCAAAAAGAAAATAAACTTTCAAGGTACAATGATTTCTATGTTTCAACATAAAGTACATTGATTGATTTTCTAAATGGTTTCTTAATGGTTTTTATGATCGTGGATCTACTTCAAAAGAACTCTTTCCTCTGTGTGATAAAATGATTTCAAATATCCTACGCACATATTGAGGGGGAGAATTTATCAAAGAAAATCAAATGGCTTTTTCTACGGAAATTGTGATCAAGAATACATTTCTAAGAACTCTTTCCTCCATGTGTGATGAGTGTCTAAATACTCATCATTTTTGTACAATATAAACTGCAAAATCATCCGAAAACACTCGAAACACATCAAAATGATCAAAATATCACAAATTAGTGTTTTATGTGTTTTAAATGCAAAAGATCAAAATCGATGAAAAACATATCAAATTTGCAAAATTGGCGCTTTAGTCCCCAAGTTTCAAAAATTGTCAAAACAGTCCCCGGTATATCTAAATAAAGAAAAATGTCATTTAAGGTCCATGGGATTCAAAAGTTGTCAAAACAAACCTTTGAAATGTAAAATTGCAAAATTACAACTTTGGTCCTTAAACTTTGAAAATTGTCATGTTTAGTCCTTCAAATTTCGAAAATGGCAAATATGGTCCTTTAATTATTTGAGAATGACAAGTTTGGCCATTGGGTAATATTTCGAAATCTCACTTTGGTCCTTGAGTTTCTAATTTACATGTTTGGTCCTTGTGCTTAACTAAACAACAAATGGACCCTTATATCAAACCCAAAATCCTATCCACTAAACCTTGGCCCAACTAAGCCCAAACCCAACCCGTTAGTATTATAGCTCGGTCAACGCAAGTCAAACAAAGGGAAAAACCGCCCAACACTGCTCATTCCCTCTCCACCTCAGAACACCAAAACCGAGATGGTTTGCCAACCTTTTCAACCCCTCCTCACCTATCCATCCCCTTGTCCCTCCTCTTCCACTAACACCCAAAACCCATTAATATCAAAAACCGCTCAAATCTACCCAAAGACTTTTGCGCCAAAAGTATAATTGATGGTCGGGATCATTTTGACTCATCCAATGGTGGTGGGATAAGCTCGTAAGCAGTGGGAGGCCTCGAGTCTTTAAAAAGAAGAAAGGAGTGAGAAGAAGTAGTAGCTAGTTTTCATCTTTTCCTTTAATGTCGTTTTCTTTAAAATGTATTAGTTTTAATCAAATGTTGTAGTTTAAGTTTATTTGTATCCTTTTCAAGTTAAAAAAAGATTGTATTGTACTTTTGAGGATCAAATTCAAGGTTTAGTTAAAATTCTCATTATTGTGTTTCTTGTTGGAATTTTCAAATTATGGTACTATATTGAAGCTTCCAATAGCTTCTTGTCTCACTTAAACAAGTTCATTTAAGCTGTTATAGTTTCGATTAGCCTTGAAATCGCTTTCAAACAATTTTCCATTTTAGTCAACAAAAGTCAACAGGAGCTCAATTTGGCAATGGTGATGGAAAAGGGTGATGCAGAGGTTGATATGGGGTTAAACTAGCTTAGAATAGATTAGGTTTGGGTTTGGTTTTGGGCCTGCATATCTGGACACATGTAAGTGAGTTCATCAGTTTTCATATTTCAAGTCTAAGTGCAGTTCATGCTTCTCTTGTATCTATGATCATTTGTAGTTTTAATATGTCTAAATAGTTGTAATTAGATCATATAAGCTCAGTTGGATCAATGGCTTTAGCTGGTTCAGTTTTCTTTTTAGTTTAAGATTGCATAGCAAGTTTTAAGGTGTGTTTGGATTTGCAGCTATAACTGTCTTAGAAGCTTATTCAGTTGCATACTCTTAATGTCTGTAGTTTGTTTAGTCTTAATATACTCTTTTGAGTCACTCCCTTGTGCCTTTTAAGCTCAGAAGTCAAAATCCCATTTCAAGTTCCTTAGCAGCTCACTGTTGGAACTTTTGATAGCCAAAAACTTATTTTGTGTCCTAATTTCATAAACACATCTTGCAGTAGTCTTATTTCACTTTATTATATCATTTTCAGTTCATAATTCAAGATCAAAGTTCCAAGAAGTCAACTTTTCATTTTCCTTCAAAAGTCAAATTATGCAAAATCTGTTTTGAGCCATTCTAGTAAGAATTTTAATGAGCTCATCTTTGGGACAATTTCAGTGATTTTTGTTGTTTTAAGATATTCCTTGGTCTATTTTCTCATGCCTATTTTAGTTTATTTTTGCAATTTTTCTATAAGCTCAAAGGAGCTTGTCAATAAAACTTAAGTGCCTGCGAGGCAACCTGCTTGCTACAGGCTTGTTCCCATTTTGTAGCCTTTGCATTGAGCTCATCATAGCTCCCTAGGTCTGTAAATTGGTTTACAAGCTCTTAGCCAGGTCCTCTAGAGGTTCCAATTTGTAGTTTTCCTTTTGACTTATTTTGGAGCTTTTGCATAAGCTCAAAGTAACCCTCAACTTGGTTTTAGACATTTACTCAACACCTCAAATCTGTTCAATTTGCTAATCCAGTGGTTAGAGCTTGTTGAAACTCATTGCATTTTGGTTAATTTAGCTTATTAGAGCTTCTTTTTCAGTTTGGTAGCCTTTGGACTCCATTTGCTTAATTTAGTGCTTATTTCAATAAGCACTTTCATATCAGTTTCATTTTCTTGCAAATAAGCATCTGTTTTTCCATTTTTCTTATATTCCTAATAATGTTTTAGACTTTTCCTGAAATTTTCAGATTTTTCTAAGTTGTTTTGCTATTTTTCTTAATTTAAATTAGTTTTTAGGCATTTTTAATTAGCAATTAATACAAAAAATTAAGAAAAAGTTCAAAAAAATAATTTTTCAATTTTAACAGTTTAAGATAAATATAAAAAGCTTAAAAATATTTTTCCATAATTTTCTTAGCTTAAAAAGTATTTTCTAGCATTTTAATTAGTTTTAAATAGTTTTAAATTAATAATAAATATATAAAAGTCTAAAAATATATTTTTAGTTTTAAAATTAGTTTTATCATATTTTAGATTTTCTAAGTCTTAATCTTATTTTTCTAGTCTTATTTCATATTTTCTTTTATTTTAGAGTATTATTAAATAGTTTAAAATAGTTTTTAATTAATAATAATTAGATAATTAGTGATAAAAATAATTTTATTTTTCTAATAATTTTCTTATATAATTAGGTTTGTAAAAATGTCGTTTTCATATTTTTAGGGTTAATATTGTGTATGTTTCACTTTTTATTTTGTACGTTTACGTAGTTTTTAATTTAAACGTATGTTTTAGGTTTTAAACGTTCATCACTTTAAATATAGTGATAGCGTTTATTTAATATCTTTTATCTTTTTAATTTTCCTAATTTGTATTTAAGTCGCTGTTATTTATTAACTTTTTCAGTAGTGTAATTATCCTATTCAAATCCTTTCTGATCACTATCTTTAGTGATCATTCTACCGTCTGATCAAGTGTTTACACACCAATTCATCCTCCGTGGGACTTAACGACCCGGGAATTCACTATATTCTCGATCTTCATTGCATTTGTGTCTCGAGTGTTTTAAGTCTGTCGGACTTATTGGTTCAAAGATGATCAAATTTGGCGCCACGCCGGGAGGCTTTAGCGTGTGTTAAACCTTTTCGGATCCATTCTTGCACATATTCCATCTTTTGTAAAGTTTTTTGTAAAGTTATCGAATCCAAAAGTTCATTAACACTTTTCACGAAGTGTTTTAACGCCAAAAATATTTTCATTCTTTGTTTTTTCAAAATGTTTTTCAAAATGCCAAAATATTCCTCTTTACCCTCTTACCCTTTTGATTCTTTATTCCTTTACCTCTATCCATTTGATTCTACCTTCTCCTATTCTCATGGAATCGTTTATTCCTTGTGTCGGTTGTGGTGAGCCTCTTTATGGTTCACTTCAGCCGGTGTACGTGTGTACAGTGTGGTAATGATATTCAAAACGGAGTTGTTTGTTTTGTGGTTCGAGGAATTCATTTGATTATGATCCTAATCCGAACTCATTTAACGACCCTCAAACTTTTCCAACTACCCACCACACCGACTTTTCTAACTATCGTGAGTATTGTGGAGGTCCTCACCCGAGTTTTGAGTGTCAAACGGGAACATGCTTGTCTATGAGCATAATCCTTGTAACAATTATGACTACTCTTATCATGACCAACCTCCACAATACCAAACGATTCAAACACAACCTCTCCAAATTCCTCAAGAACTTCTCCAAAATTGTCTCGATACACTCAAAGATTTAAAAGAATTGATTAAAGAAGAGTCTCGTCGAAAACGATCTGTGAAGAACAAGCGACTAGAGTAAGCTCCCAATATTGGAAACCTCTCGCGACGATTATGATGACGACGACGACGACGATGATTTTGATGAGGAATCTACGACTCAGTGGCAATCCCACTCCGTTTGAGCCTTTCATTTCCGACTCTTCCCTTCACTCACGCCGGTTGAGAGAAGTGAATTCCTTTGGAAGAGGTCGATGATCCTATTTCTTTGAAATTCCTTGATCCCGAGGACTCTCTCATAATGGAGGATGATCATCTCAAGACTATTTCGGAAACGGAATCATTGAGTGTTGAGGATCTTGTCCTAATCCCAAGTGAGTCTCGAGGATATATCCAATAGTGATTGGGATTTGCATGTTTGTGATTCTCTCGACATTTATGAGGTTACTTCGGATTTTCTCAAATCCTCTTTTGAATTTAATGATGACTACACTTTTTGCGGTAATCCTCTTTTCGATGAAATGTCCGATTCGTCTGAGACCATCACTAAGTGGTGGAAATTGCTAGCCTCGAGCACACCACTTGTCCCACCTCCGTATTCTATCTTCTCTTCCATCATGTGATGATGATTTTATCCTCACTAATGAGATTCATGATCCAAAATCATGAATTCCCTTCCGATAATGAGGAGTTAGTCATGATCATTATCATAATTCTCCTTCTTTTCTTCACCTACCCGGTGACTTCCTCTCTTCTTCACTCCTTCGGGAGTGAGGACACTATCTTTGACCCCGGCATTTTCATTTATCATCTGTGAGCCGGGTCTTTCTTTGTCTTTCTCTGTATATCTCATCGGTGTGGAACTTTCGCGTGCTTCGAATGTTTATCCAAACATCTTGAACGAAAGTCCGAGTGAGATTGTTTCTTCCACTTTGCTTCCCATGAACCAATTAATGCGGGTCGAGTCAAGCTAGCGACTCGGAAATCAAAAACAAGATACACACTATATGGGTTTTCACCCATATTTACGTCTTCTTACCCTTTCTACCACCTAAGTGTGGGGTGATGCCCACATGTTATATAGATATATATTCCAAAAAAAAAAAAAAAAAAAAAAAAAAAAAACCTTTCAAATAATGGCCGTAGTATTCCGCTTTTCGTTCTTTGTTTCGCATAACCGCGGTACTTTGAATATTGAGGCAATATTCATTTCTAAGTGTGGGGAATTCTCACGAATTTCATATATTATCTACCCAATTCCCCGTTTTGGCCAAAAAATTTTTTTGGAGTAAGTGTTCTACACTTACTCATCTTGGTTATCGATCCGCCATGTTTGATAAACTAAAGGATTGGCTAATCCGAGAGCAAGCGGCTCTTGGTAAAGATATATCAAATCCGTTTATATGGCTTGCAATTTGCCCAAAATTGTATGGTATTCAACTCACCATATCCTAAAAAGTGAAGAGTTGGCTAGTCCGGAAGGTACGGCTTCGTAAAGACAAATCAAATCCGTTCTGACTTATGATTTGCTCAAAATCATTTGGTTATCGATGTACCAAGGTTCTTACTTGAACCGAAACATTTGGCTACTCCGAAGTGATGGCTTTTGGTAAAGAGTTTTCAAATCCATCAAGTTTTCTCAAATCATTGCTAGGGACTAGCAATATCTCGATGTGGGGGATTGATGAGTGTCTAAATACTCATCATTTTTGTACAATATAAAGCGCAAAATCATCCGAAAACACTCGAAACACATCAAAATGATCAAAATATCACAAATTAGTGTTTTATGTGTTTTAAATGCAAAAAGATCAAAATCAGATGAAAAACATATCAAATTTGCAAAATTGGCAGTTTTAGTCCCCCAAGTTTCAAAAATTGTCAAAAACAGTCCCTGGTATATCTAAATAAAGAAAAATGTCATTTAAGGTCCATGGGATTCAAAAGTTGTCAAAACAAACCTTTGAAATGTAAAATTCGCAAAATTACAACTTTGGTCCTTAAACTTTGAAAATTGTCATGTTTAGTCCTTCAAATTTCAGAAAATGGCAAATATGGTCCTTTAATTATTTGAGAATGACAAGTTTGGCCATTGGGTAATATTTCAGAAATCTCAGCTTTGGTCCTTGGAGTTTCTAATTTACATGTTTGGTCCTTGTGCTTAACTAAACAACAAATGGACCCTTATATCAAACCCAAAATCCTATCCACTAAACCTTGGCCCAGCTAAGCCCAAAACCCAACCCCGTTAGTATTATAGCTCGGTCAACGCAAGTCAAACAAAGGGAAAAACCGCCCAACACTGTTCATTCCCCTCTCCACCCCTGTAACACCAAAACCAGAGATGGTTTGCCAACCTTTTCAACCCCCCTCCTCACCTATCCATCCCCCGTGTCCCCTCCTCTTCCACTAACACCCAAAACCCATTAATATCAAAAAACCTGCTCAAATCTACCCAAAGACTTTTTGGCGCCAAAAGTATAATTGATGGCTGGGATCATTTTGACTTATCCAATGGTGGTGGGATAAGCTCAGAAGCAAGTGGGGAGACCTCAGAGTCTTTAAAAAGAAGAAAAGGAGCTGAGAAGAAGTAGTAGCTAGTTTTCATCTTTTCCTTTAATGTCGTTTTTTATTTAAAATGTATTAGTTTTAATCAAATGTTGTAGTTTAAGTTTATTTGTATCCTTTTCAAGTTAAAACAGCATTGTATTGTACTTTTGAGGATCAAATTCAAGGTTTAGTTAAAATTCTCATTATTGTGTTTACTGTTGGAATTTTCAAATTCATGGTACTATATTGAAGCTTCCAATAGCTTCTTGTCTCACTTAAACAAGTTCATTTAAGCCTGTTATAGTTTCTGATTAGCCTTGAAATCAGTTTCAAACAATTTTCCATTTTAGTCAACAAAAGTCAACAGGAGCTCAATTTGGCAATGGTGATGGAAAAGGGTGATGCAGAGGTTGATATGGGGTTAAACTAGCTTAGAATAGATTAGGTTTGGGTTTGGTTTTGGGCCTGCATATCTGGACACATGTAAGTGAGTTCATCAGTTTTCATATTTCAAGTCTAAGTGCAGTTCATGCTTCTCTTGTATCTATGATCATTTGTAGTTTTAATATGTCTAAATAGTTGTAATTAGATCATATAAGCTCAGTTGGATCAATGGCTTTATTGGTTCGCTTTTCTTTTTAGTTTAAGATTGCATAGCAAGTTTTAAGGTGTGTTTGGATTTGCAGCTATAAGCATCTTAGAAGCTTATTCGATTGCATACTCTTAATGTCTCGTAGTTTGTTTAGTCTTAATATACTCTTTTGAGTCACTCCTTGTGCCTTTTAAGCTCGAAGTCAAAATCCCATTTCAAGTTCCTTAGCACTCCTTTGTTGGAACTTTTGATAGCAAAAACTTATTTTGTGTCCTAATTTCATAAACACATCTTGCAGTAGTCTTATTTCACTTTATTATATCATTTTCAATTCATAATTCAAGATCAAAGTTCCAAGAAGTCAACTTTTCATTTTCCTTCAAAAGACAAATTATGCAAAATCTGTTTTGAGCCATTCTAGTAGGAATTTTAATGAGCTCATCTTTGGGACAATTTCAGTGATTTTTGTTGTTTTAAGATATTCCCTTGGTCTATTTTCTCATGCCTATTTTAGTTTATTTTTTCAATTTTTTCTATAAGCTCAAAGGAGCTTGTCAATAAGAGCTTAAGTGCTCTCATAGGCACTGCACCGCATTGTGGCTTGTTCCCATTTTGTAGCCTTTGCATTGAGCTCATCATAGCTCCCCTAGGTCTGTAAATTGGTTTACAAGCTCTTAGCCAGGTCCTCTAGAGGTTCCAATTTGTAGTTTTCCTTTTCAGCTTATTTTGGAGCTTTTGCATAAGCTCAAAGTAACCCCCCTCAACTGGTTTTAGCACATTTACTCAACACCTCAAATCTGTTCAATTTGCTAATCCAGTGGTTAGAGCTTGTTGAAACTCATTGCATTTTGGTTAATTTAGCTTATTAGAGCTTCTTTTTCAGTTTGGTAGCCTTTGGACTCCATTTGCTTAATTTAGTGCTTATTTCAATAAGCACTTTCATATCGATTTCATTTTCTTGCAAATAAGCATCTGTTTTCCATTTTCTTATATTCCTAATAATGTTTTAGACTTTTCCTGAAATTTTCAGATTTTTCTAAGTTGTTTTGCTATTTTCTTAATTTAAATTAGTTTTTAGGCATTTTAATTAGCAATTAATACAAAAATTAAGAAAAGTTCAAAAAATAATTTTTCAATTTTAACAGTTTAAGATAAATATAAAAGCTTAAAAGTATTTTTCCATAATTTTCTTAGCTTAAAAAGTATTTTCTAGCATTTTAATTAGTTTTAAATAGTTTTAAATTAATAATAAATATATAAAAGTCTAAAAATATATTTTAGTTTTAAAATTAGTTTTATCATATTTTAGATTTTTCTAAGTCTTAATCTTATTTTTCTAGTCTTATTTCATATTTTCTTTTATTTTAGAGTATTATTAAATAGTTTAAAATGGTTTTAATTAATAATAATTAGATAATTAGTGATAAAAATAATTTTCTTTTTCTAATAATTTTCTTATATAATTAGGTTTGTAAAAATGTCATTTTCATATTTTTAGGGTTAATATTGTGTAAGTTTCACTTTTTATTTTGTACGTTTACGTAGTTTTTAATTTAAACGTATGTTTTAGGTTTTAAACGTTCATCACTTTAAATATAGTGATAGCGTTTATTTAATATCTTTTATCTTTTTAATTTTCCTAATTTGTATTTAAGTCGTCAGTTATTTATTAACTTTTTCAAGAGTGTAATTATCCTATTCAAATCCTTTTCGATCACTATCTTTAGTGATCATTCTACCGTCTGATCAAGTGTTTACACACCAATTCATCCTCCGTGGGATTTAACGACCCGGGAATTCACTATATTCTCTGATCTTCATTGCATTTGTGTCTGAGCTGTTTTAAGTCTGTCAGACTTGACTGGTTCAGCACAGATCAATGTGCTAAACAATTTCAAAACCATATGCATATGTTGAGGGGGAGTATTTCTAAAAGATCAAAAACAATTAAGGTACAAAATACTTTGATATTATATCACAAGTACCTTGATTGATTTTCAAAATGATTTTTCAATTGGTTTCAAGAAGGAAAGAACAATACCAAAAGACCAACCAATTTACTTTATGCATGGTGTTATAAGGATGTTTAGGTTAGGTATTGCTCCCACGATCCCTTGAGCGAGAGGACCTACCGAGGACAATCCACTAGATAGTGTAGAGTCCTTAGGTATGATGAAAAAAGGAGAAAAATGAGAATACGGGAAGAGTGCCGATCGAGACAGAGCTAGTCTGGAATTAACCCAACAAGGTTCTAGTTATGAAGTCTCGGTAAGCTTGAAGGGTTGAAGAATGAAAAGAATTGAATGTGAAAAGGGTGAAAAGAAATAACCCTCCATTAATTCAACCTTAGGGAAGAAACCGGGTTCAATACATATACTCTTGGTGGTTACTAAGGTAACACGGTATTGAAGACAAGGCGTCATGGACCCGGTGGCACCGCACTAAACTTCCCAAGCTACTCAAGTTCCTCTTAAAAGGACTTGTTTCATTCTCATGGGAACCTACATAATCTATCGACTTTCTCTTAGAGATTGTTGATATTGAAGCAGAGACCCTCTCCCGGTCCCAGCATAGGAAACCAAATATGCACTATTGAGTCTATAGCCAAGAGATCATCCACAATATCTCATTAGGACACAAAATTAATGAAGACTTGCTGTTTCACACAATGTGGAAAGCAAGTATATATATTGAGAGTCCTACGCATTATCCTTGTGGTATTACCAGAACATTCGAGTGATATGTAAAATATTCACGATGAAGATGGAAATCCTTCTAGAGCCAACATCAAACAAGCTCTTGGTGGGTGACATGTGAGATCTTTCCAAAAGATCAAGCTTGTGACAACTGGATTGAAACGATGGGGCGATTTATTCTTGAATCAACCTTGGTCCAGGAAATGAATTGACGAATACTTTTGGAAAAACCGTTCGATGTGCAAATCTTCTTTTCTCTAGCACATCGAATGTGTATTCATGTTTTCAAACACAAAAGTATCTACGATTGAAAAATACTTTTGGAACAACCGTTCGATGTGGAAATCTCTTCTTTCTCTAGCACATCGAATGTGTATTCTTTTCAAATACAAAAGTATTTACGATTGAAAATCGATCTTTCTCATAAAACCTTCGTATTGCAAAACTCTTTCTTCAAGCAATACGCGATTGTTTTCAAATCAAGTTTTCATCAATCATTGAATCTCAATTCTCGGTTCACTCACTCCATGTTGTCTTCTTTGAGGCGTTTCGGTTGGAGAACGGCTAGAGCATTGCGAAACCCTGTCAAGGAGATTCTTTGAAATTATACCGATCACAAAGTACTAATCTTGATCAACGAGAAACCGTGGGTCGTGTACCTCAATTCAACAAAAGTGATCAAAGACACTTTCGTGTGTTTTATTGCTAAGCTGTTGTTTGTAGGTACATTTGAATGATTCGGTGATCGATATTGAGAAGTCAATTCATAGCCGCATACTCACAAAGCATCCACACTTAATTAAAGAAATCATGATAAGTACTTATCTACATAATATGGCTCGATATTTTATACTATGCTTCGCTACTGCTGCGAATATCATGAACCAAGAAAGCTTCATTGCTCGATGAAATGATGTCATGATCCGAAAGTGTGAGCATGTCGGTCCAAAAGTCACAACATCACATGATGGCAACACAATAAAGGGTGATCCGAGATTTCATGTGGTGATGATCTCAAAGAAAGCTCGAAGATCATCAAAGATGTGGATCAGTTCAATGACCTCCACTGAAAGTACAAAACTATGTGGACTTTGAAGAATCACTACTAAAGCACAAAGATTGCGGAACTTGGAGAATTGAAGTCTACGAGCTCAGAACTAAAGACAAAGATAGAATTCTATGATGCAAAATGTATTTCATGGGGTGACCTCCCTTAGGGGAAGATTGTTAGGATTTGGAAATTCCATGAGGAAGTGTCGGTCACCCCAATTATAGTCTAGCATATGTTAGCTTGTAGACTTGTCGTTATTTACATTATTTAGTAGTTAATTAGTTAGTTAGTAGCGTAGATTAGTTTAGAGTAACACCGTGGAGGAAGGACGGGTCTTTACCCACTGTATATACATGATCCACAGTCCGACAGGAGGACGTATTAGCTGTAACTATAAATACCCCTTCCATCCTTGGAAGGGTGGAACTCTTGAATCTAACCTTGCATTTTCTTGTTTATCTCTCTAGAATTCCTCTCTACTCTCTTCATCTCTAACATGGATTACTTGTATCATCACCATCCTAGACCACCGAATCATCAAACAACATAAAATATACGATCCTACAAAAGAAATTGCTAAGAACTTTCTTTCTAGTGGACATTGCATTCATTAACCAATGTTTCTTATCTTGGAGATAAGGTTTCAATTATACATGTAAGAATTTTCTTTGAAAATAATAATGGTGCAGAAGTAGCATAGTCAAAGGCGAGAAACTAGTTGGTCATGCTCTTATCACTTCTGCGTAGAATCATACGTGATTCTTTTATTCTTTATTATAGAAACAGATAAAACAGAAAAACTAAAATATTTTACTACAATCACATATGATTCTACTAGAATCATATATGATTCTTTTCTTCTTTATTACATAAACAGATCGATATAACAGAAAAACTAAAAGATTTTGCTACTAGAATCATATATGATTCTTCAGAATCACATATGATTCTTCAGAATCACATATGATTCTTCAGAATCACATGTGATTCTTCATGACGCATTTCATCAAACACATGGTGTTCATCTAAATCATCAACATCTTCATCACGATTTTTAGATCCATAACACGATTTTCGGATCCATGACACGAAGCAATCATCAAACACATGGTGTGCATCTAAATCATCAACATCTTCATCACGATTTAACGGTGAGGATGACGGATTTGACGGTGAGGATGCTGGATCGATGATGGTGGTGGAGCGGTGATGGTGGTGGATCGATAATGGTGGTGGATCTGTGATGGTGGTGGATCGATGATGGTGGTGGATCGATGATGGTGGTAGAGTAGTTATGGTGGTGGTCGGGTTTTGTTGTGTGTGTGTGTGTTTTTTTACCCTAAATTTTTTGGGAAATAATGAAGGTAGTTTTTTTTAGTTTATATATTTTACTTTTTTGCCCTTCTAAGTGTAAATGCATGATCTAATCTTAGCCTTTGGATGTAATTGGATTGGATGGTTGGGATGCATTGATTGGTTCTATGGTTACTCAAGGATCTTTAGGGATCTCAACTCTTCGAGAAAGATGACCAGAAATCATTAGTAGTGTACTTTTATATTTTTTAATGACTTAGTCGTGTAGTTTTATTAAAAGTTCAATTTTAACCCTCTCTTTTTAGTTTATCATTTCATTATGCTTCAAATATTATGATTGAACATTTGAACCTCCTTTTCAAGAAAAACCACTGCATTTGAACTTCTTTTTCAAAGTTCAATCTAGTTTCTAAAACACAAAATAATGTATGTTACTACCAATTTCTTTTTAGCCTCCCTTAACACAAATTCCTAGCTTCGACTCTGAATATGGTGGTTATCCGCACTTCGTTGCGGGTTTATCTTTTTCCCAAATTTTTCTTGGGTTCTTTAATCAGCAGCTTACGGGTAAACATACAAAAGATTTCGAAAATACATATAAAGAAAAAGTTGCAACACTCTTTAAATTTTTTTCGAAAAAGTGAATATTTTGGTAAAAATTTGGATTTTCATATTTTGTTTAGGATGGTTTTACATTTTTCATCTAAATATTTTGTGAAAACACCTAAATAGACTAAGGGCATGTTTAGTTCATAGATGGGATTAGGATTTGGATTTGGATTTGATATATGTATAAAATTAATTATTTAAAAATTAATGTATAATTTATTATTTGAAAAAATAATAATTTAATATAATGTAGGAGAGAGAAAGAGAAAATGATAGAGATGAACCTACTAAATTATAAAATATGGTTTCTCCTTATAGATTTCAAAATTGTGAGATTATTGGGTTTTATCCCTAATTTTTAAATTTAACTTTTAAACCAATCATGGGTTTTTGTTCTTTTGACTCTAAATGCCAAGCTAAAAGGGATAGCAAACACACCATAATTGTTTGGGTTGGAATGGATTTAGTGAATCCAATATACAACCAAAAAAACTATTTTGCTTTAGAAAGGCATCGAACTCGATACCTCTAGCATATTGGCCATCATCTTTAACCATTTGGCTAGAAATTGAGATATATTTTTTCTTCTATTTGATTTAATAAAATTTATTCTAAATTCTTATAAATAAATAAAAAACATTTTGTAAACAGGTTGTTTCGAACTTAAGACCTTCGGCTTTATTGGTATAAACCTTAACCATCTGGCTTTATTAGTATCACCCAATGTATATAGATAATGTTGCGAGTTTGTTTGATATTGGAAGAAAATGCTTACTTCGCATTACATATGCTATACATAATTCTTATAAACAATGAAAGGTTTAAATCCATTTAAAAAAAAGTATAACTTGTTTCTAAAATAAAGTAAAAGGTAGTTATTGTAAGTAGTTAGATAGCTTGACGGTGTGTTTTGATTTTTTTTATTTAAAAAAAATATATATATTAAATTCAACATTTTTTTATAAAATCCATGTATGTCAAAAATATCGCAATAATATTCTATTCGCAATTTTGAGACATTTTCATCGGTATATTTTTTTATACAAAAATCACTAGATATTTGTCATATATGTGTTACATATTTGATAAATAATGTCTGTTATATTACAAAACCGTAAATAGCTAAAAGTATAGGGTAGTTTTAGTCACATAGTCCGGGGATTTTGCAAAGAAAAAAATCTTTTTCAAAACACCGATGTTTGTTACGTAGATGTATCATTTTGTTCCTAATTTAAAAACCTTTTCAACGAACTTTTTTAAGAAAATCGCTAGATATTTGACAAATGAAGTTTGTTATATAAAAACGTAGATACTAAAAATACATCGTAATTTTTGTAACTCGTCGCATAGTTTAGGGGTATGTTTTGTAATATTTTCTTTTCACACTAGACGTCGTGACTTCCATAATTCACCCTAAACAACTTCGTGACTTCCACAATTGTATATAAGTATAACAAGGTTTTGGAGCTCGCGCGTTGCCGCGTCGATGTTGTATCGAAGTTTAAGGTTAATATGCGGAAGACTAGGGTGTTTGCGGTCTAAATTTTGCGTGGATTATCGAGCACACTCTCTAATTAGATTGTTATATATAAATATGTTTAGAAACATGCTCGTGTTATGAAATCTATTTACGTAAGGTACGTATTGGGGTTTGGGGTTGGTCGCTCGTTTGGTTTCTTCTGATCGCTAAAGACCAAAGATTTGACCGGATTCACGAGTTGGGGTAACACTCACGAATCTAGTCATTGTTTTTATTGTGTGTGTGTTATTTTTAAGAGAATAATAACTGAGGTGTAGATTTGGTCGAGGCTGGCTTGTGCTATTTCAGGAAAATGACTAAGTATTTATAGGAGAACCTTTAGGGTTGTAAGTAACCCATAAAGGAAATCTGATGGTCCCTGATGATCCACGTGGTGATCATCGTGGTAAGGGATGAGGATTTACACGCGGTTTTTGTTCTAACGGCCAGGGTGTTGTTTTCTGGGCCAGCGTTAGTTAAGCAAGGAGTTTAGTCCTAGAGTTGCCTGGGGAAGTGTTTCCAAAGCATGTCGCTGTAACTATCCTTTGTGGGCTTATGTTTGGGTCGGTATAGTGTGTATGGGCCTTAGTACAATAAGCTCTCATATGCTATCAATTCCCCTAGTCCATTAGTGTATATGGCGCTTTCGGGAAAATGCGATGATGGACTCATGTTAAAGATATGAGGCATCCTAGAGTTCCTCTGTTGGGATCCGAAAGTCTTTGAAGAGTGACAAAATCTTGGAAGAAGTCAAAGAAATCGCTAAAGAAAAGTCAAAATACAAATTGCCGAAATCAAAGTACTGCAAAGCTAAAGAACTGCTATATTCGTTTATGGAAAGCTTTGTTATTCTAGAATATTCTTTGTTTAGATTACTTGTCGTACAAGGTTACAAATTGTAAACCGACTAGGGTTATCCTTAAGCCTATAAAAGGACCCCTAGGTTGGTATTAGCAAATACGCGTTTTTTTAGAGTTTTAAAGAAGTATGATATTAGTGTTTTAGAGTTGTTAAAGAATCTGCATAACAAGCAAATTTAGAGTTATTAATAATATTGTTGAAAGTTAAAGATTAATTCTTCTTAACTTTGTTAAGTAAATTCCGCATACTTAATAGAGTTTGCTCAGTGTTTCATTGTTAATAACTTAGGATTTATCCGAGGTTATTAAACCCTTAACAAGCTATATAGTTAGTTTGGTTAGAGTACATCGATCCAACAAGTGGTATCAGAGCTTGTGTGGAAACTCTAACTAAGAAGAAACCTTAAAACCTAGTTAACTACTAAAACCAAAGATGTCGATGAAGTCGTTCCACCACCATCCATCACCTCTCTCGAATACCAATCATTAAGAAGGAGAATCGACCTATGGAGCATGAAGATGAGGCGTTATATTGCAATTACGAGACCATGCTCGTGGAATGTAATTGTCAATGGTAATGAAGTAGTTCGAACCCGTAGAGATTCTGGACAACCTAAACCACCCAAGCGGTCTTACCAAAGAACAACAATAAGAAATCAAGAGAAGGCTCTCAATATCTTGTTATGCGCTATTCCGGATGGTCATCTACTCAAGTTCCATGATGCTAAAGATGCAAAGCAACTTTGGGCTGCTCTCAAGACAAGGTTTGGAGGTAATGATGCTTCAAGAAGATGCATGAAATCTGTTGAAGCAAAGACTTGAAACATTCACCGTTGGAGAAAGAGAAGGCCTTGATCACGCCTATAATGATTCAAAATCTTCTCGACATGTTGGAGCTATACAAAGCGGAGGTTTCAGTTGAAGATGCTAATCTAAAGTTCTTAAGGAGTTTGCCATCGACATGGCATGTGATTGCTACTATGATCGGAGGACAACACAGTGCGGATGTTATGGACTTTGATGATCTTTACAATCATCCGAAGGTGTATGAGCATGAGATGAATGGCCAAACTAGTTCCAAATCTCACGGTGTTGCCTTTTACGTCATCGAAAGAGGCGATACTTCCACTAAAAATCTTGCTTCTCTACTCAAAATCTTGTTGCTCAAAATCGTGGCCTACTCTACCCCCACCTTTGCTCAAGAAGCCTCACCAACAAATACCAACCACTCGGATGAAGTCGTATGCTCTTTCTTTGCACAACAAGCTACTTTACATCACTTATGAAGAAGATCTCTCACAGTTGAAGAGGATGCTCTTGAAGAAATTGATATCGGTGGCAAGTTGCTATGATCACTGCAAGGATCGGGAAGTTCATGAAGAAGGCAGGAAGAGGCATTGACTTCAAACCAAAACAGGGAATCACTTTTGACAAGTCTAAAATTGAATGCTTCAATTGTCAAAAGATGGACATTTGCAAGGGAATGTCGGTTTGCTAAATATCAAGCAAGCAGGATGGTGAGAAACCAAAGCTTGAGCTAAAAGAAATTCCTATTACGAAACAAAGGCTTTGGTTGCTCAAGAGAATCTATCGAGGTTATTTGAGTCTTGAGTTTGATGATGAACCGGTAACCTCTTGTATGGTAGGCGTGGAGGAATCGGTGGAAGAGTTTGATTGGAGCACTGACTTTTGATGAAGAACACGGACATCTTTGCTTTGGAATCGAGATGGTCTAGGAAGCTTTGATTGGAGCATGGAGAGTGAAGATGATCTTGTTCTACTTGCTATGGTAGCCACTTCACAAAGCTCACCCCCTATCTCTGAAGTATGTTCTAAGTGTCATGACTTTTATCAAAAGGTACTTAATAGTTATGTGACTGAAAGAGATAATTGTATAAGGGCAAGGTCCGAGGTAGCAGGTTATCAAATTACTTTAGAGTCTATGGAAGCCAAAATAATAACTCATGAAAATAATGAAATGGCTTGGGAAGTAAAAGTATGAACAACAGATTATCGGTTAAAATTAAGTGAATGGAAGTTAAATTGTAAAATCTCGAAATTGAAAACCGACTAAAGAGAGATGAATTGTTAGCAAATTTTAGTGCTTGGAAAGAGTCCGGTCTTTCTCATGTCACTTATGTTGAAAAAGCAGAGAAGGGCTTACAATAGAAGCGGCCTAGGTTTTGGTATGGATTTCAGTAGCATAGAAGAAAACCCACCTAGTGATAAGGATGACCTTGATTTTGAGGATATAACCACTAGTGATGATGAACTTATTAACTATGTAGACACATCTAGTAATGAGGAATCACTTAGTGAACCACCTCCTGAATATAAGAAAGACAAAGGTTATCATGTTGTCCCTCATCCCACTGGTAGTCATCAACCTATTAGACCTGATGTTTCTCGTTTTGGTGTAGACAACCTAGAGTTTAGGAAAAAGCTTACTAGTCAATCTAGGTCTGAAACCCCAAAAGAAACAGCTGAGATACCCAAGGTAGATGATTTTAAGAGTCAAGCAGTACCTTCAACTCAAAGTCTTGCTACATGTTCAAGAAGTACCTTTAGGAAAATCTTCTCAAAATCTTGCTAAACCTTTCGGGATAATTTTGGTCAAAACAGTTTAATCATTCACCTAGAAGACATAATAGTTTTGGTCATAGACGTAGAGGAAGCAATTTTGGGAGTTTGGGTCAAAAACTGTGTTTTGTTTGTTATAGTCCTAATCATCTGATTAAGCACTGTGACTATCACTCAGAGTACCTAAGTAACTTCCTAAAGAACAGATCAACCAACCATAAGCCTAGAGAAAATAAACCAGTCTGGAATCACTCAAATAGGGTCAACCATAGCAATTTCTCACAAGACTATAGGTACCCTCACCAGAGAAGACCTTTTTCAAAACCTCCGATTACCTTCAAACACTTTCCAAGGTCTTTGTTAAGCCAAAACCAATACTTTCTCAAAGTCACTCTCTTTTCACCAAACACCTTTTGGAATAGGAACCTATGAGATCTAATTACTATCAATCTAGAAGGCGTTACAACTCAAAGAAAGTAGATAGATCAAGGGGTGAGCATGAAGTTAAAACCAAATGGGTTAAAAAGGAAAATGCGATGGGGAACAAACAAGACTTTCGATGAAGTGAAAGTGAAAGCAGATTTTGGTTGCTACTAGCAAAGAAAACTTGAAAGAAAAGGAAAGTTTTGTTGAAAATCCACAAGTTTTGAATCAAAAGATAATCTTGGAGCATGCTTTAAAAAGCGATTGGAGACTACATACTTACGTAATGTAAGTATGTCACTCCTAAGGGAACACAAGTCAAGAATGGCTTGGGTTCCTCAAAAAACTAACGTTTTATCTTATTAGACAGGCAACCCGGAAGAGGAGCTTAAAGATAATTTTATTGTTGATAGTGGTTGTTACGTGAGCATGACAGAGACAAGGAGTTTCATCGGTGTTTTGGAGAATATTAGTTAGTAAGTTACATTTAAGGGAGGACCGAATGGTTAGTTAGTCGACCACATGCTTTGCTTAAGGGAGGCAATACAATGCCCACATGAAGTGTTTGTCATTATAGAAGAAGATGGAAAAATCGATGTTTTGTCCTATGAAAGTCTCGCTTTGAAATCTTGCTCTGGAAAGTACTGCACACGTGGAAAGTACTGCTTGTCTTATCAACGTACTGTTCCAACGGTCATAAAGAAGAGTAAATTCAAATAACGGTAACTTTGTTAATATGGGCTGTGATTTTTCAAATCCTACCTATAAATAACTACTTCCCGATTTTCCTTCTCATCTTTATTTGCATCAATCTTTTCCATATTTCTCTTTCTCTCACACACTTACGTATTCAAGAATCAATATCTTTTACCATCATTCATGGCAAACCTACACATTGTTTCTAAACACAACATGGTGGCGAATTTAGATAAAACGGAGGTAAATGTCATCTTCCATGACATCATTGATTTCTTAACTGGTTCCCCAATCAGTTATGCGCTTTTGGTGGAACCTGATATCATTGAGCCCTGGATACAACAGTTTTGGGCAACTGCAAGGACACATATGAAGAATGATGAATCTTATATTCAAGCTAAAGTTGCTGGAAGGCTTATCAAGATTACTGAAGCATCAATTCGTGAAGATTTATTATTTCATGATGCGAAGGAGCTATTAGGTTTGATAAACGACTTCTTTGGGATACTTGAGAGATATTGGATATGAAGGGTCTTTGGTGACACAACAACATTGAAGAAGCCCTTGTTGATCCACATTGGAAGTACACGTACATGTTCTTCTTCATTGTATCGACTCTAAAAGTACTTCTTGGGAGCAATTTGGTTCAAACATTGCATACTGCCTTTGGTAGGATTGGCTACAAACCATATGTTCAACTTTTCAAGGCTAATCTTAGATGGAATGCTCTCACACATCTCTCATGGATCAAGATGGTTAATGTATTCCAAGATTTATTCAAGTCTTCTTGAATAAACAACTTTCGAGATGTACCAAAGCCGTCAAGTCTTTTACCTATTGTGGTACATCCACCAAGATTTTCACCTTTATGGCTAGGAAAAGTGATCATTTCTTGGCAGAACACCCATTAACCACTTCAATGATGGAGGTTGTTCAAGCTATACGAATGAAATTGCAGAGAGTGATGACAGAGAAGGTACCGCTTCAACACAAGGTCTGCTTCTCAAGCGCATCACAAGGTCTTGCTTCACCGGTCTTGATGTTAATGAAGGTCTGCGGTTTCTCCCACCTCATCACACCATACTACTCCTCTATTGCGTCACCGAACAAGATATTCCTATTCCTTCATCATCTTCTGGAAGAGACACTGCTACTATACCCCCTGAAGGTTTAGTGTTAGGTAATTATCTTCTGACAAGGGAGTTAGTCAGATTGAAGAAATCTTTTGAAAATCAGGCCACTCATATTAAGAAGTTGAAGCTTAAGTTTAGAAGCTTAAAGAAATTTGTATGGCCATTGGTTACACATCACAGGTTATGGGTCAAAGCTGAAAAGAAGAAGCGAAGGCTCAATCAACAGACTTTCCAGAAAAAGGATGTCTCCCTCCGGATCAAGGTAAGTGTTATCAATTCCCGTTGGAATTGACTCATCACTAAGAAATGCATCGACTTCATTCCAAAAGTTGTCATCTTCCTCATCAGGAGTGAGAGAAGGGATGGAAGAGTCAGGAATAGGACTAGAAGATGATGGATTCTTGAGCAATTCATCAATGGGAAGAATGTCTCCCATTGGATCACAAACATCATCATCCAACTCAGATGAAACAGAAGAGAGTTTGGTTTCATCCACAGACTTAACAATCTCGATGCGACAAACTGATGCCGGAGGTGGGACAAGTGGTGTGCTCTTAGAGCTAGCAATTTCCACCACTTAGATGAAGTCTCCGATTCTAGATCATCGTCATCATCATCAAGAACACTCTTGACTTCACGGTACGACTTTCAAACCATTTGCTTGAACCGGGGTAATTTTCAAAGCTTTGAGCTCGACGCTTTTGGTGAACAATCTTAACCGTGAAATTTGAGAGTGTTGCATTGATTCTTTCGATTTTGATCAATTGTGGCAACACTCTGTTGTACAAAGGTTTGGAGTTCGGTTAATATTTAACGTGAGCTCTTCGTTGTCAACCCGTATGGTCAACTCTTGACAAACACATCAATCGTGAGCACGACTGTTCTTAAGAAAGCTCTCCCTAAGATGAGGGAACTCTAGGATCCGCATCGAAGTCTACTACAACAAAGTCGGCATGAAGTGAAACTTTCCACTTTCATCACGACATCCTCGGCTATCCCAAGTGGACGAGTTACGGTGCGATCCGCTAGCTCGAGTGTCATACGAGTGGATGAAAGTTCGGGAAGAGACGTTTCTTCCATACCGAGAGTGGCATGAGGTTAATGCTAGCGCCAAGATCGCCAGGCGGAGCATTGAAACATCCCAGAAATCACACGGATTAGAAACCGCCGGGGTCTTCAAGCTTTTAGGAAGCTTATTAAGAATGGTCACGAGCATTGCTCATTTAGAGGGGTTTTCGCCATCTCGATAGCTTATCTTTGTTGGTGAGTAAGCCTTTAGCGTGGATGCAAATTTAGGCATTAGAACGAGAGCATCAACGAAGCTTATATCAAAGTGAAGCTCATTGAAGATTTGGAAAAATTTTTCCATTTGCTCTTTGTTTTGTCTTTGAGCTTCTCATCATTCATTCTTGACGGGTAAGGAAGTCGACTAGACTTTTGAGCCGGGATGGAAGTGTTTTACGGCTCAAGATTTTCTTGAACATCGGGTTCCGGACTTAAAGCTTGGACTACCGAAGGTGGGACGTGTCTTGTGCCGTGGGCTTGAATAATGCACCTTGTCCGTTGTCTCCTTGGTAACTTGACTAAATGCCACAGGAGGAGGGGCATTGGAGTCTTAGGTCCATTGTGCGTCTTACCACTACGAGTGGGTGACTTTCAACTCGGCATTGGGATTGGGAATAGTATTGCTTGGGAGTCCTCCGTAAGATGGCGAGGCTTTGTTCATATTCATGTTCATGAAACCGCTCATCATATTCTTTAACTCATTTGTCCGCCGCCGGGCAGGTGTTGTATCAATTTCCCTTTTAGCTCACCTCTCATGTTATTGATCCGAGTTTGCATAGAGCATGTTTGACTCGGTCATTTTCATGAAGTCATTTGGCATGGGAGCTTGAGGAGGTGGTTGATAACTTTGATGATTTGGAGCTTGATATGGTTGAGGTTGGTTGAAATTGTTCGGTTTGATTGAAATTTTGTCCTTGATTGGAACAAAGCGATTTTGATTGCCATGGTTTTGCATGTGAGGAAAACCGGTGGTGTCATACCGCTAGGTGCACGGTAGTGAGGATCGACTTGTGGTCGGTATTGATTGTGGTTTACCAAGCTACGGAGCTTGGTAAAGGAAGCATCGGTTGCTTGACAATCATAATACGCGTGTGGACCACTACAAGTTTCACACACCTTGTTTACTGCTTTGATTGGTTCCGACTTATGAATTTCGCTTTTGATTTCCTTTACCTCTTTTATCATACAATGGATGATGTCCGTTAGAGCGGCTAACGGAGCGCTAACTCGGAAGAGTTACCGGATGAAGAAGCGAGTGTTGAACATTGACTTTGTTGCGAGAAATAGGAACTTTGATTTTGCTTCAAATCTCAATCACATCTTTAGGTTTACGATTCAAGATATTGCCGCTGCGGCTGCATTCAAGGAATCTTGATCGCTACCGTTCAACCCATTGTAAAGATATTGATTTGTTGAAGCTCCGTGAATTCATGATGGGGCATTTCTTGAGGAGATCTTTGAATCTCTCCCATGCCTCTCCAAAGTTTTCATCGAAATTTTGACGAAATCCGAAATTTCATTTTGAGATTAGTCGTCTTTGATGGAGGAAAGAAATAATTCACAAACTTTTGAACAAGATCCTCCCAGTTTCGATGGATCGGGGGTTCATTTTCCACCAAATCCGAACGCCTCAGTGAGAATGGAAATAGCATCAACTTGATCACTTTTGTGGCACATCCTTGAAATTGATAGTTGAAGTCAACTTGTTAAACCAACGGATGTGTGCATACGGGTCGTCTCGATCGAGACCCGCGGAATTGATTTGTAGACACAAGTTGGATCAAATGTGTCTTCAATTCAAGTGATCGAATTGATAAGCGGTAAAACGATGGCATCTCCATAACCCTCGGTGGGTGCACGGAGCATTTCCGCCATAGTGCGTTAAATGCGCCATATTGTTGTTTGAAATAGTACGAATCTCGGGTTCGACTATTTGGGCAAGACGTCTCACGAGAACGTCTTCTTGGAATTTCGCTAGATCACGCAAAGGACTCAATGATCTAGAAGAGCGAGTGCGCATGCACTAGAGATAACTCTAAGGGATCTCGAGTTAAGAAGAAATGGGAATTATGAAAATCTTTCGGATGAGAATGAGAATTATGAAGGCGCTTTTATAAAAATGGGGTGAGAAGAATCTTTATGGGTTTTACGGTTCAAACGTCGATATCACAACAAAATCAATTAACACAAGATCGAGGCAAAACAACGATGAACTTAACCAATAATCCAAGATGAATGGCTTCTTTGAAAAAGGTACACCAATCACAAGGACACAAAGGCAAGTTTTAAATCTTTAGTTCGGGAACTTATTATGGTCGCACCCCAGTTAGGTAGTGCCTTTGCCTTGGTTTGCGGTGGTAATCTTTTAAGTTGTTTATTATTTAAGAAAGCAGCGAATCTTTTTGTATTTTATTATTTGATACATATATAGAAACAAAAGAAAAATATTTTTGTGTTTTATACGTTTTTGGATGTTTTTGGGTTTTGGATTTTTATGAGAAAATATGGATATATATATAGATGGATATGGATGATATAAACAAATGAGTGAGTATTCAAACAACTAACTGCTAGGCGAAGACAATCAACCTGACTCCCGTAGCTTGGCGCTAAAAATTTGATCCCATGAAACCGTCAAGTTTTCTCACGCAAGCAAGAAACTTAAAACGACTTAAGCACGAAGTCAATGAAGATCCGAGGAGTATAATGTTTCCCGGTCGTTATGTCCCAATGAGTTGTGCAATGATTTATCAAGCGACACGGTGATCGAGGAGTTTGAGCGGAAAAAGGATTTGGTTATGATTATAACTACGGGAAAAGCCAACAAATTACAACGGCTTAAATGCAAATTAAAGAAAGTTAAAAAGATAAAATCTATTAAATAAACGCTATCACTATAATTAAAACGATGTTTTTGTTTTTATGTTTTTATAAAACTGAATTTAAAATCTACGTGACGTACAAAATGAAAAATGAAACTAAAGCAATATTAACCCTAAAATTATGAAAATGGTATTTTTACAAACCTAATGATAAAAGAAACTTTATAGAAAAGGAAAATTATTTTTATCACTAATTATCTAATTATTATTAATTAAAAACTATTTTTAACTATTTAATAATTAACCAAAATACAAGAAATTAGGAAATAAAGCTAGAAAAATAAAATTATGAAATGGAAAAGTCTAAAATAACAAACTAGAATTTTCAGAACTATTTTTGTATTTTTCTGATTATTTTTCTATTTTTTATGGATTTTAAACTATTAAAAACTAATTAAATTATTAAAAATTACCAAATAAACTATGAAAAATCTGAAAAATTACTTTTTTTACTTTCTATATTTATCTAAACCTAAGAAAATTGAAAAATTATTTTTTTGAACCTTTTCTGAATTTTTTATATTAAATGCTATTTAAAAATGCTTAAAAACTACTTTAAATTAGGAAAAATAGCTAAACAACTTGGAAAAATCTGAAAATTTCAGGAAAACTCTAAATTAATACTAGGAATCTGAGAAAAATGGAAAAACAAGTGCTTGTTTGTAAGAAAATGCAACGCTCAAACAAGTGCTTATAAATAAACACTAAAATAAGCCAAATGACACAAACAAACCACCCACCGATTCTGGATGTTCTATACTACTAAAAGTGGCCAATTGCAACTAAAATCAATAAGATACAATCAACGAATAACAAACTACAAAGATTTTATGTCTATGAATTTTAAGTCTACAACAGATTTCGAGTGGCAACTTTAAGCACAAGCGAAGCTTATAAATAAGCTCAAACTAAAATCTACAAATTGGAACTTGTAAAGGACACAGGTGAGAGTAATTGTTCCAAAATCGACTTATGACAAGCTCTTATGAGCACTTTGTGTACAAGTTACAATATCGTGAAAATCTCAAAGATTCATCGAGTACAGTGGTGCAGGCATATTGGGCACGAAAGAGAAGGCGATTTGAAGCTTTTGCAAAATTGTAAAATCGAGATAAAATGATGGTAAGAAAGAGCACCGGTGAGCTTTTGAAATACCAAAATTCACTTGATAAGACCCAAATATGAACTCAAAACAATTCCTTGTAACTGACCCCAAAACCAGATTTTAGCACTTTTTGACTTTTGAAGATATGAAGAACTTTGACTAAGTTGAACTTTTGATCCAATTTTAAGAGTGATGTTGATGTAATATGTTAAGCTAAACCTACTGCAAGCAATATTATGGATTTCTAAACACAAAATGATGGTTTGCACTCCCAAAATCACAACAGTAAGACAGATAGACAGATTAAGGTTGAGATTTGACTTTTAGGCTATGCAGGGCCAATATGTTGACTCAATTGAGCTCACTTACACTTAATAAACATGAAGCAATGAAATTGAATCACTGTAAAAGCTTAAAAGACAGAAGCTTAGGCAGAACCAAACACTACTTATTGTTACTGATTTAAGCTCAAAACAGAATTGAACAATGAAACAGCTTATTTTATGATCAAACTGACTTAATGCAACCTAGATACTACTATTAAAACAGGCTACAACTATGTTTAACCACTAAAACAGATTATGCAAGAAATGAGCTTGAACTTGACTTACAAATTGTCCAAGCCACAATGGCATGCAAATCAATGAACCAAGGACCTCTAACCTATCAAACCCAATCCAAATAGCTATTATTCAACCCATTTCCATATCTGCTTTGACCCATTTCCTTTCTGCATCACCTTTGATCCATGTTGACTGTTTGTTGACCAAATTTCAATTATACTTGAAAATTGATTCTAGGCTTACAAAAAGCTATTGAGAGCTTATATAAGCTTAGATGAGATGGAAATTGAGCTGCTTAAAGCTTTAACAAATGGTTTGAAACTTAAAATTTCAACAGCTGTCACATAAAATGGAATTTGAACTAAACTTGGAATTTGATGATCAAACAGAGTTGCAATATGCTTACATAAGTTAATTTGATACAAAATACTTGAAAAATTACAACTGAAAGCTACTTTTAAGCATAATAAGCTAAAAACGACATATATTATTGAAAAACTAAAAACTAACTTCCTCCTTGTAGCTTCTCTTGGCTTTTTATACACCCAAGTCTGTCTCTCTCCTCCTTCTGAATAATTCCCAGCACAAAAAGTGGCCATTGGATGACTGCAAATGATCCTAGCCATTCAATTGCTTTTTGGCGCCAATTTTGGCTAAGCCAGCTGGGGCTTGAGTGTTGAGTACAAGGGTGCATTAAATGCACCTTGGCTTTCAGTGTGAGGTGGAGGGTAGGTTAGGTGTATGATGGTGGAGGAGGGGGGAGGCTTGCAGGCATGCGTGCAGGTTGTGATGATGGTGGTTGGGTATCTCGTGAGGGAGAGAGGGAAAGGGAGGTCAACTGAGGTTTGACTGGGGATTTAATATAAAGGGGAGGTCCAAAATGGCAGGGGTCAAATGGGTTAGGCAGGGTCAAAAATAGAAATGACAAGGCCCAAAAGGTGTGAAAGGGTTTAAAATGACAAGGGCCTTATTTGTAATTTCTGGAATTGAAGGGGCCTGTCCTGCCAAATTCACAAAGATGTTACAGGGACTGAAATTGGCAAGTGTCAATATTACAAGGACCAAAGTTGACAATTTCACATTTTCCAGGGACCAATTCTGCCAAATTTCAAACTTGGAGGACCATTTTTGTAATTTTCTCAAACTTTTCACATTTTTCACCAAAGGGCTAAATTTGACAACTTTTGATTTTAAAAGGACCTTTGGTGACTTAACTTTTGAAATTTTGACTCAGGGACTATTTTTGACAATTTAAGAAACTTGGGGGACTGAAACTGCAATTTTTGCAAATTTGATATGTTTTTCATCTGATTTTGATATTTTTGTATTTAAAACACATAAAACATTGATTTGTGATATTTTGATCATTTTGATGTGTTTCTGAGTGTTTTCAGATGATTTTGCAGTTTATATTGTACAAAAATGATGAGTATTTAGACACTCATCAACCACCAAAGGCACAAAGGTTCAACAACATTCTTCTGTCCAATTGGGGAGGAAATTAGAAGAAGAGAATTTGAAAGAAGATGCTGAATTTCATGAAGAACAGGAGAATGAACCTCAAAGTCTTGAAGCACATGTAAATCTTCAAAGCATCTTGAGCACGAAGGAACTAGTGTTCAAAGTATCGATGATCAAGGTGCTGGCGATCAAAATCTCGATTTTCAAGGAATATCTTGACAAGAATTAATTACACCAAGGGTGTTAGATTTTGAAGAAGAAGTCGGTCCTTCAACAATTCCACAAGAAGAAGAAGCTGATACACCCAAACCAATACACACCGCAAGTGATGATGAAACTATTGCTGAAATATTGCATGATTTATCAAAACCAATGGGTGTTAGCATTCCAGGAGTTGCTGAAGAAAAACATCAAGTTTCTCAATCTCAACCTATGTTAGATCCTAAAGATAAAGGGAAAGGTAAAATGATTGAAACAAAGAAGAAAAAGAAGCTCACTTTAGCACAACTAAGGGCTACTGAAGTTGCTAGGAATGAGGAAGCAACTAGAAAGGTACAAGCTGAATTAAATGCTGAAGTTGCTATTGAAGAAGCTAAGGATAAAGAAGTAGCTAAGAAATTGCAAGAAGAATTGAATGTTGAAGTGTTGTACAATTAAAGACACCTATTCTGTTTTCGCTCTACCAAGAAGACCAAATCGTGCTAAGGAAAGAAAAGCAATGATGGCTTATTTAAAAAGTCAAGGATATATTGGATTGCGAAGTTGAATTATGTTGAGATGAAACAAATTGATGAAGTCATTAGAGAAGCTTATCGAAGCATGTTGATAGTATCAAAGATTTTAAAGATGATGATGTTCGGAAAGAAGATGATAGAAAAGGAAGCTTAAAAGAAAAAGAACAAGCGAAGTTGAAGATACTCACCATCAAGAAGGTTGAATTAAGGTCCGATATGAGATGATGAATTAAGGAATTACTTAAGAGTTGTAGAATTTGAGTATTCTAAAGATGATGCGATAAGAAGGCAAAAAGAAGAAAAAGTCTCCAATAACTACTTTTGAAGTTGTAGAATCAAAGGATGGAAATTATCGATGTTTCACGAGAAGATGAAAGCTTGAGTGTTTAATATGCTATGGGATCTATTGCACATAATAGATAGAGAGGATTTATTTCATTTATATCATTTGGTGCAAGAATATTTTGAACACATTCCATCGAAGGTGTTAGTTTAATCTTGCTTGGAGATCTCACAACTGTTTGGGAAGCGAAGAATCAAGCAATCGATGAGATTTGGAAAAATCAAGAAGATTGGGAGATTATCGTTGGAGATTCTTTGAAGAACTGGATTACATGTTTTAGAGTTAGAAGATGGAACTATGATTCATATGTTAGCAGATAGAAGATATCCGCTTACATCAGATCTTATGAGGAGAATGCTAGAACATGGTATGAAGGTTGAAGAAGATAATGAAACTGCACTCATGGTCATCAAATTGTTTATCAGATGGACAACAATGGCTGAGGATGAAGCATAAAATACTGGTATGATGTTTATAATATATAAATTTTTGAATAACAAGTACTTTATTCAAAGTATCTTTGAAACAAACAAAGATTTTAACTAAAGTATCGCTTGCAAAGATAAACCAATAAATATTTTTGAAAGAAAACTTTTGTTAAGAAAAGAATATTTTGAAACAAAAGTTAAACAAGCAACAATGGTTTTGAGATGGTTATAACAGATGGGTTATCGTTCACCATGTTTACAAAAGAACTGGCTAATCCATGAGCAAACGGCTCTGGTAAAGATATCTCAAATCCGTTATATAGTTGACAGCTTGCTAATAAGTTGTATGGTAATCAACTCACCATATCAGCAAATGTAAAGAGTTGGCTAGCCCACAAGTAAAATGTTTTGTGGTAAAGGCTGTGGAAAAACCATTATATGGTAATTAGTTCACCATGGTTGCAAGAACTAACTAGTTCAAAAGGGTACAGCTTTTAGTAAAGACAAATCAAATATGTTGATAGCTGATGATTTGCTAAAAATCATATGGTTATCAATGTACCATGGTCTTAAACACCTAAACATTTGGCTACTCCAGAATTAATGGCTTTGGTAAAGAGACATCAAAATCCATTAAAATTCAGAGATTCACCTCTCACAGGAGTTTACACACCTGGAAGTGATGAGAATAGACTGAAACTTAAACCGAATCGATGTACAAATTGTCATATGTTGCTAAGTTCTTTCAAACGATGGAGCTTCTTTGAATGTTCTTTGGAAAAGAATTACAAAGATAAAGATTACTTTGATGAAAGCACGAAATTACAAAAGACAAAATCGAAGATAAAGATACAATCCTTGAAGACAAAGATGTTAAAGATAAATATACAAAGGAACTTGAAGTCAAACAAGTAGAATTCAAGTTAGGGAGGATTGTTGGGATATGAAAGTGTCAAGAGTGACAAAGTCTTGGAAGAAGTCAAAATCTTGCTAAAGAAAAGTCAAAATCTTGTTGTCGAAATCAAAATCTTGCAAAGCTAAAGAAGCGCTATATTCGTTTATGGAAAGCTTTGTTATTCTAGAATATTCTTTGTTTAGATTACTTGTTGTACAAGGTTACAAATTGTAAACCGACTAGGGTTATCCTTAAGCCTATAAAAGGACCCCTAGGTTGGTATTAGCAAACACGCGTTTTTAGAGTTTTAGAGAAGTATGATATTAGTGTTTTAGAGTTGTTAAAGAATCATAACAAGCAAATTTAGAGTTATTAATAATATTTTTGAAAGTTAAAGATTAATTCTTCTTAACTTTGTTAAGTAAATTCCGCATACTTAATAGAGTTTGCTCAGTGTTTCATTGTTAATAACTTAGGATTTATCCGAGGTTATTAAACCCTTAACAAGCTATATAGTTAGTTTGGTTAGAGTACATCAATCCAACACCCTCTGATATACCTCCTTAGTCGAGGGAGTCTTAGTTGTTATGCTCTTCCTAGGAACGTTGAGGGTCAAGGTCATTTATTGCGACATTTGAGTTTTTGGAGAGTGTTTTTATTTCGAGACTACTGCGTTATTAAATGCATGTACAAAATTTTTGTATGAATATTTATTTCGGAGATTGAGTATTTATAAGGTTGCATATTCCAGGCATGCCATGCTTTAAATGTTTGCATGGCTTAGGATTTTGTTTTTGTTAGTGAAAATATTACGATATTTAAACTAAACGGTTTCTTCAGTTTTAATAATGAAAAACATGTAACTTGGAATGCATAACGTAAAATGCGCAAGTTACTTGTAAGCATAAATCATCAATGCATACTTACATCAACATCTCTTGAAGTCTCAAGTATGCTTCAACTCAGTCGTAGATTTCCATTCCGACGTAAATCACTCAAGGTATGAACAAACAAATTTAAAACATGACGGATAATCAAAGAAATAAATTTCTTGTTCTAAACTTCACACTTTTATAATGTGGCAAAACATTTTTTTTAAATACATGTTACAAATTATTTTTGAATTATAAAGAAATGTTTTATTCAGGAAAATTATTTCAAAATAGTAACAACTATTTTCATCCAAAATAGCTCCAAACATCCCAAATAAACCTTCACCACTAAAAACAAAAATTGGGCGAATTTTTTGGGACTCGCACCACTAAATTTAACGGTGTCGTCGGACAATTAATTGATGACAACTGCTACGTAACGACTAGTTTTTTCTTCCCTATAAATAGTGGACCATTTTACACTTCCAAATCCTTTCTTATTTAGATCACTTTCTTTAATCTTTTAGTTAGCTTAGTTTGTTTTAGAGTGATCCAATCATCCATTCAAGTGATCACCTTCATTCCTCTACTAGTGCAAGAGAAGAACTCATCGTATCAAGAAGATACTAAGTGTAGTAGGATTAGATTAGTGAACTCGTAACACTTGTTATGCACTTGTTATATATAGTTATACGTCAAGTTTTTTGTCATCATATTTAGTTAGATTGTATGGATCATTGTCATCATGTAGAGATCGGGTGGATCTCGTGTGGCTTGTGTTGTTAGTGTGTAGATCGGGTAGATCGTGTGTAGATTGGGTAGATCGTGTTGATCGTGTAGATCATGTTGATTGTGTAGATCATGTTGATCGTGTAGATCATGAAAATCGGGTAGATCTTGTTGATCGGGGTAGATCGTGTTGATCTGGTAGATCGTGTTGATCGGGTAGATTGGGTTGATCAAATAAATCATGTAGATTAGGATGATCGAGTTGATCATGTAGATTGGGTTGATCGCGTAACGAGTTAAAAGTTACTTTTTCTCTCATTTTAGGATTTACTGTGCCGACTCAAGTAGTGCCTAACATTACGGGCTATAACTCATATCATAACTCATTCGATACCAAAATAAATCATAAAATCTAATAAACGATATCAAGACAAGTCACGGTTAACTGAAATAGCTCCTAAAGACAATCTATTTGGTCTAGCTAGCATAATGCGGTTACCTAAAAGGGCTCCCTAATTTGCCAGTTGTCACACATAAGGATGGAGTGATAGTTAAGCGTGTGCATTAAATGTGTAAACATTCACAAGAAACTTTCATTCCTCCAAATACAACTATGTCCCTGAAATAGTTCAGTGGTTCCGCGTAGCTGTGCTTAGACTTAGCCTTAGCTTAGTGAGGAGTCCACGCCATACTTGTCATTCAATCCCAAGTGTTTTTCTGCAAACACTTGGGTAATATATTCTTTTGATTCATTTTAATAAGAATATAAACGTTGAAAAATCTATTGTGCATTTACTTTACTTATCTTGTTTAACTGATTTTTCTAAATACTTTGCTTAAGTCTTGGATTACGATTAGCCTTAATTGCTATTTTGCTATTTGTGATATGGGAACAACAAGTGATATCAGAGAAGGCTGATTTATAAAACCTTTTTTTTCAGCCGCTCAAAACATTTTTAAAATCACGATCCTACCATGGCTGAAAGTGAAGTACCCCAACTTGTTGATAAAAAGGGTGGAGCCTATGCTGTTGTTTCCCCTCGACTTGAAGTTAAAAAATTTAACAAGTGTAAAAAGGGTATGCTTTGCTACTTAACTAGGATGGAGCCTTACTACATTAAATGTATTAATGAAGGTCCATTTGTCCCTAAAACTGCTGAAGGTTTATCAAAACCAGAAGCCCAGTGGACCCAAGATGAGAGAAGGGTCGTAAATCAGGACCAAAGACTCAAAAGCATTATTATATCATGTCTCCCTGATGATGTAATGGAATCAGTCATTAGTTGTAGTACAACCAAGCAAACATGGAATGACTTGGTTTATAGCTATGAGGGTCCCTCAGATACCAAGGAAAACAGGATCATGAACCTGAAACTTGAGTACAACACCTTTAGAGCCAAAGACTCTGAAACCCTCTCTCAAACTTACACCCGTTATAAGAACTTGTTGAATGAATTGCAAATGATGGTGTCAAACTGTGCAAACATGAAATAAATGTAGGTTTTTCAGTCTCCCGAGAAATGGTTGAACTCTCTCGGGGACTTAGAAATGCAAATCACATTCAAACTCTTGAACTTCCTAAAATCTATGGGAAGTTCGTCATGAAGACAATCTTATCAATAGACGATACCACGATTTAAAGAAGTCTCAAGAGGTTAAAAGACCTTGGCAACTACCTCAACACCTATTTCAACTGCTTTCTTTTCAAACAGTGTTGTTCACGATTTTCAAGAAAACTCTGATGATAAGGCTGATGAAAGAACTAGTGAGGAGTACCTGAATGACTTACACAATGACTTTCAGGAAAGAGCACTCCTTGCTAATTCAAAAAGATTTATAAGAAGAAACAAAAAATTCAAGTGCTAAAGCCAATGAGGACACCGAGTGCTTTAAATGTCATAAAAGGGTCACTTTGCAAAATATTGTTTTTAAAAACTGTTTAAGAACCCTCATACAAGCCCTCAGGGTCAAACCAGTCCTTAGGTTTTAGCAAGTTTCAACCCAAGCTTTTTCAGTCTCCTCAAGCTTATCAAAATAAGTCTGACCAAAACAAAACTATTG
Organism: Chrysanthemum lavandulifolium; assembly: GCA_022545495.1. Taxonomy (NCBI): domain Eukaryota; kingdom Viridiplantae; phylum Streptophyta; class Magnoliopsida; order Asterales; family Asteraceae; genus Chrysanthemum; species Chrysanthemum lavandulifolium. The sequence continues at coordinate 183,432,100 of CM040243.1, read as the reverse complement.
ATTTTGAAGCAAAATATAGGAAAGCTAAGGCCAAACTTGCTATTCTTAAGGCCACTCCCTCAGAAACTACACAAAATGTTAAACCTGTGCAGGGAAAGAACAAGGGCCTTGTAGCTGAAGTCTTTGACTGGGATGAAGAGCTAATTTCCTAAGATGATGAAATGGTGCAAGTCATTGCACTGATGGCTCTCTCAGAAGAAGACAAGCTTGCAGTTGGAAAGAATCATGCAAGAAATGGTGAATGGGTTAACATCACCATGAAGAAGGTATACATCTTACTATCCATGGATGATGATTCAGACTGGCAATCTTTCATGAATTCTATAAACGTTGATCTTAAGTTCGTTGAAGAGCAAAGATTAAATCTGTTTTCCAAATATAATAAGTTAAGTTTTGAGTTAAATAAGTGTAGAGATGAACTTCTTATTTTAAAACCAGCCAAAGTTGAGGCTGTTACACTTCAAATTCAAAACTCCGAGTTAGTAAAATAAAATCAAGCTCTTCAAGAAGAACTTCAGAAAGAAAAACAAGTCATTGAAAGTTAGACCACTAAGAACCCTAGAGTCTATGAAACTATTCAAACCCCTAGTAATAAACGGAGAATACTAGGTGAGGATCAACTCACTGATTCACTCAGTGAATGTCAAAATACCAAACCTTTTGTGTCTGCTAGTCTGATCTCTAGTCAAGAGACAATACCTAAACCCAGTGACTGGGTTGAAAGGGTAAACCCTAATGGTAAGCTACCAAACTTCAATTCTGGAAGAATACTTGAACACGAAAGTCGACACTCAAAACATGCTTGGACTCCACGATGTACCCGGTCATATCGAGCCTATCACTGAGTGTGAAGTTGAATCACAAGCACCACTTCCACCTCTGAAATCTATTCAGGGAGTTGCACCTAACTCTGAGCTTACTCCATTAAAATATACTCCACACTCTCCTAGAAAAAGATCAGGCCTTGGTAGAATAATACTGAAAAGACCTAAAAGACCAAACAAAGAAGATTGTTAGGTCACTAGTTTTACAACACAAGCTTATAAGAGAAGAGATAAGGCGATTGAACAAGTAAACCAAACACACACACACAAGTATACTCGACCGGTTATCGTAGAGTGTAGTGAAGAGAAAACTTGAACAACCAACCTTCAAATGAAGGTTATTACAATGTATATATAGGCAAGGAGCTAGGCAACTCCCTCTCCTTCCCTATTCCTTATTGGGCTTGGGCCTCGACATGGGCCTTCTACATGTCGGACCTTAAACAAACATAAAGGCCATAATAAAGCTACCTATTACATATGAAATATAAATACTTGAAATCTTGTTTAGGAGTGATTCCAACAATCTCCCTTAAGTATATATGAATGTAAGCGGTGAAGGCGTTGATGTAATAGTAGCGGTGGCGTCTTCGACATTCTTCTTTCTTGTGAGAGGAATTGTCTTGATTCGAACAATCTCCCAGTGTAGAGAGATTGTTATCTTTGAACATTACGCTTTGGCGTCATCATTGACTTTGTTCTTTGATCATTGTTCTTTGTGGTGAAAGTGATAGTATGTTGTCGTGCGCATCGATCGCGCTTTCAGTGCCTTCATTGCTCGGTGTCTCCACGTCATTCTTCAACATGCTCACACGCCTATGGCGTTGGAATTCAATCTTGATGAAGTTCTCTAAATCTTTAACTTTGTAGATTCTTTGGTTTGACGAAGAATCATTCGACGATTGTGTTGCTTTTGAATAGAACTTCCATTAGTGATGATGTTGGTGTGAACATGAGAAGAATCAAGACGATCATCCCGCCGAGCTTCCATAAGAAGAAAACATTGCAAACGGTTAGTAATAAGCGGTTCCGGCACTTACAATTTTGAACTTCGAGAGTGTTATGACATAGTGTGAAAACACAACTCTAATTCTTACAAAGGCCGTTCTGAACCGGAGTCCCACAAGTGAGATAACGCGATGTGCGAAGTACATCTCTGATTCGAGATGAGTCATTGAGGTACACCAAGCATCACCTCACGACGTAGACCGTTTGAGACACACTCCGCGTAATCCACGGGGAGTTACGAAGCGACTGCTGTGGTCGTGTTTGATGTTGACCCGGCGGGAGTTTCCATTCAATCACCGAGGATCACGGATGTGAACCTCTCATAAATGTTCTCGACAGTTGCTAAGATGCGTGAAGGACTCGATATGAACCATCTGAATCACCGAAGATCTTATTATTGATCAACAAGTGATTAAATGTCAAATGTTCTAAGAGATCTTTTGATGAATCTCGTGGCTCTAGACTCAACAGTGCGTTTTGGTTTTCTGACGAGAGACTAGGAGAGGGTCTCCTTTTTCAATACCGGGTGATCTCTAAGAGAAAGCCAATAGTTTATGTAGGGTTCCTGTGAGAATGAAACAAGCACATTGAGAGAAACTTGAGTGGCTAAGAAGGTTTAGTGCATCGTCCTTTGGGTCCATGACGACTTTTAATTTTCAATACCGGTGTCACTAAGTGACAACCAAGAGTATATGAATTGAACCCGGTGTCCGCGCCCTAAGTTGAATAAACGGAGGGCTATTTCTTTTCACCCTTTACTTTACATTTCTTTTGATTCTTCAACTCCTTCTTTCTCGATTCTCATTTCTCCTTTTATAATCATTCCTAAGGACTTCTAACACTAACTAATGGTAGTGTCCTTGGGTAGATCCTCCGACTCTGGCGGATCATAGGACAGTTATTCTAACCTTAGTCACCTTATAACTCCATGACTATCCTATGTTTGCCATTATAACCTTTGTAAGTTAAAATATCTCTCAAAGGGTTTGTTAATGAAAACATGTTTGAACCATTGTGAGAGATGATGTTTTGCATAAATACTCCCCTCCACATGTGCTTAATAGTTTTAAAGGTTAAATGCGGTGAGGAAAGAGCGCGCACATTATGAATTGATCCACTAAAGATAGACAATCTCCCGCGAGACACGGTTACGTTGAATAGTTAAAGAGTTACATTGTCGACTTTTAGGTGACAACTAGCTCTAATAGCTACCTTGAAGGTGTAGACAAACCTCGAAAGGTTGTCATACCCGTCGAGTTCATGTCTATCAAGAGCTTCTCGAATGGTACCTTCTACTAAGGCGAGTCCTTTGCGAGACACGTTTACATCACTAGCGAACTAGCTTGAAATTATTACCCGTCCGGGACAAGTCTTTTCGAGTTACAAAGCAGTTTAGTACCGTCAATTCGTTGGTTAAGTCTCGAGGTACACGGATTCGGTTGCATTCAAGACAACATATTTCTTATCACACAAATTTTCTCCCCTCAAAATGGCATATAAGATGTTATTTTTGAAACATTTTGAGAATAAATATGACCATTTTGAGTGTTGCGGGAAGAGTGACCACTTGTGAACAATTTGTGAACAAAGTTTTAATCAAATACTCCCCTCAATTAGTGATATAAGCGGTTGAGGTTTTAAAATCATATGGGAAGTACTTGTCTTTTGAGCAAAACCTTGAAAATGAAAGGTTTGATAGGTTTTACTCAAAATTAAGCTTTCGCTCCTTTTATAAGGATTGTGGAGGCGTACCACGTGGTCCTTTCTTGACACTTACGGGTTGTACCTTTGTTATGCGTGCACAAGCCATTCACATATATAATCATGCATCCAAAATCATATGAAGGAAACAATTCAAGGGTACCGGAAGTGCGGTGATGTTCCCGAGAGCGCAGGCGTTGAAAGCGGTGATGTTTATCCTGGGTCTACCACCAACATAGCTCTCAAGCGTCGAGGCGATCCCTCTCGAACAACCGTTCATCAATCATGGTGATGATCCTCTCACATCCGTCTATCACGAGAGTTCCGGTAGCTTAGGATTCCCAACCTTCAAGCGTATATCCTTCAATCACGCCAATCCATCCCTAACCATCTTCAAGGTATGATCCCGAATTTATGGAGCTCACTACGCCATTAAGCGGTTCTGCAAGTTCACCGCGGTAAACAATGCGAAAGGTTTCTTGATGGCGTAAGTTGTTTGATTTGGTTGATGTCGGGAAGATCAGGCGTGGTGGAGTGAAGTTTACGTTTCGATATGATTCAACGACCATCCGGATATCTTGACACGTTCTTTGATCACAATCGTCTAATGAAGATGAGAACCGACTTGATGAATTCACGTTGAATTTCGATCGAGAATTGTCTCATACGACCACGTACTTTTGCAAGATACATGTCTTCGATGTCGTTGGTGACAAGTTCTCAAAGTCGACCGAGAATTCATAGTCTTGTTCATCTTGTCGTTTGACTATGATATTCTTCAAGAATGTGTAGTCCCATTTGGACTTGAGATCAATGTGTTTGATGGCTACCATGTTCTTTGAGCAATACACTTCATGTTGAGATTTACGAACCAGCAACACGTAGTAGATTCTTGCGTTCGGGCCAATGATGAATCCCATACAATGCATCTTGGTCATATGCTTGCACGTTGTCGAAAACAAGTGAGTTGCACGTTCCTCGATAGCTATGCGGTTTGAGTAAGTAGCCGCGGGGAATGGAAGAGTCAATGATGTAGCGTATTTTCGTGAACCATCGCCACCATGGAGAAGAAATTCCGGTCTTTGTTGAAGAAATATCGAAAGGAATCCTTGGTTCATCGGTTGGCGATTGTTGGTAGAGGTTTGGTCGATCGATGTAGTATGTAGGGTTGTTCCGTTTAGTGAAGTCGATGTTTGCTACGGGTTGAGCCAATCCATGTTGTTAGACATGGCTCGAGCAATGTTTTCAAGGTGATATTCAACCTCGATTGCACTTTCCGAGCTATTTTTCAACGAAGGAATCGTCATTCTTGATGCGCTTCAACTCGGATTTCGTCATCTTCTTCACACGGAATCGTTCTTGCAAGATTTTGCATGCTCCGGTGTACTACCGTCACCAATTCTTGACCTTCTTGGGTAGGGAGTGTTATTAACAAGTGTGGAGAACCATTCAAATTCTGCGGTTGTATCGTCGTCTAGCCATGATACGACATCCGGCCGAGTCGTTTTTCTTGCTTTTAGAAGGCCTTGATGATGATACGGGTTTCTTCACTTGTTTGGGAGAGGAGGGTTGTTGTTGGGGCTCGAGGACCTCTTCATCGTCACCACCAGTATACTCAAAGTGATCACCGGTTTTACGAGTCAAGGGTGGTAACTCGGAATCGTCCCGAGGTTTATCGGTGGAAGACCGAGGTGATGGAGACTTATGTTGAGAAGAAGTCCGTTGTGGAGGAGGTGGCATAGATTTAGATTGACCGGGCGCTTCGACGTTTAGGAGCGAGTCCTTATCCTTATCATCGTCATCTCTTGGTCGTTTGGGTTGATCGGTGACTCCTTGCATGATGATCCGAGTTGATAGTCAAGTAGAATTTGAAAAATTTAGCTTCATCGAAGTAAGCGTTCGGATCTCTTTGACATTTGCATCACAAGTTTAGCGATTAGCTTCATTCGAGAGATCGACTTCTTTTGCCATTGTATGTTTGACCAATGCTACGATGTTAGGGTGAGTTGTGCGGAAAATACTTCTTTTGTCACGGGGACGATGTCGAGAAGAAACTTGTGGGTTTGTTCTCTTCGACTTTTCCAGTTCCTTTTGGACTTTTGGGCGATATCACGAAGGTACTTTTGAGTGTAGCCTTCAATCATTTCATTTAGTTCCCCCGACGATGACTTCTCATGAACTCTTGAATAGCTTTCCTATCTTTCCGCATCTCATCATTCTCATCATGTAAGTCTTGCATTTGTTCGACATACCAATTAAGTTTTCTTTGAAGCATGTCCTTCTTTCTAACTTGTTTGTGACTTTCACAATTCTTGCATGTGTTTGAGAAATCCAAGACTTTGGTGGTTTCTTCACGGTTTGGATGATGATCTGGTTGACTTAGTTGATGGTGGTGGTGATGAATGTGATGAAGAGTCGATGATGAGGAGACATGAGGAGACTCCATGTCCTTAGGAGTTTCAAGTTTTCTCCTTTGAGTGAGTTGGACTGTCTAGAAGAAACTTTGTATAATCATCCTCGTCATCCTTAGACTTTTCTTTCTCGGTTTCTGTTTCTCAAAATCATACACAATAGTGTCTTCAACAAAGGTTGTTGTTGCAGAAGAGTGGTGGCACGGATCCCTTATCGGGGTGATTAACGCATCGGGATCCGGAGAGGAGTGGGCGGCACCACTTGATCCTCGGGGCCACCCATTTGATCTTTAGCAAATTCGGTGGCCTTTTGAATATGTCTGACGTTGTGAAACTTTTTCTTGTATGATTTATCAATTGCTCTTCTTCTTCTTCTTGAGCTCTCATCATAAGGTACAATAGCTTGAGTCTTCCCTTTTTCTTGGACAATTTGGAGGACTTGGAGGTTTTGTCGATGAGGCGGTGTTTGGTTGCGATGTGAGTAATGAACCTCTTCATCCATCTCGATATCTTGAGCTCTCATCCCTAAGTTGTCTTTGAGGTTCAAGTGTGGGAATAGGTTCGGCTTCCTTTACGGAACAATCCTTTTAGAAGGAGCTTTCCTTTTAGGAACCTTCCTTTGACTCACGTAACTTGTTGTGCTTCTGCACTTCCTCTTACAGTTCTCTGACGGTGTTCGAGAAGATTTTTCATCAAGATGACCAACTTTGCCTTGTCGATCGCTTCGGATACCTTTGAGTACGATTCTAGCTTTCGACATCTTGATTAGAAGGAAATGGGAGCACGGCACCTTGCTTCTTTGTAGAGCGTTTCCTTGATTCTTCTGGATAGAATAGGTTACGTCAACATGTCGTGATTATGCGGGTCATTGAGCCTTTTGGGAATATCGGGATGAAGTCCAAGAGCTCTGTATCAACAGTTTAGTATATCGATGTAGGGAATCTTTGAGCCAAGTTTCTTGAGAAATGACATCATGTCATCCCAAATCGAGCTTCAATAGCGATGTGTTTCATGTTGACGAATGCCCAAAATATTTGCGTTCTATGAGCTTAGGATGCTCATAGCCGCTATCACGACCGAGAAATAGACTTGGTGATTATCATGTAGAGTGTTCTCCATGGTTGAGGAAGACTCTTAAGCTCTACATGAGAGTGCTTAGAGATTACTCCCGTAGCCTCGTCATAACCGATATTGATTAAGAATTGGAGAGTTAGCTCTTGACGGTGTGGCATAAAGTTTGGTTGGATTGACTTGAGAATAAGGAGAGCGACCCTTAAGTCTGCGGTGTAATGGTGACTTGTTTGTGGTTTAGAGTCACCGTCACGTGATCCTTCCTTTGACCCTTTCCATAGTATTCCGGCTGTTGGATGTAGATCTCGGGAATGGTTGCAGAGTGAGTAAGCATGTTACGATATGGGTGAGTCCTCGAATATCGATAGCAATGAGACATGAAGATTCGAGCAAGTGAGAGTCTTTGAAGTCAACTCGAGATTATTCTTTCCAATCTTCATTGGATAGCCATGAGGATAGATATCGACAATGGAGAGAACTTGGTGCATCCACATTCATTTGTTCGACCATGTCGTGATGCGAAATAACATTAGCCAAAAGAACCAACATATCGAAGACATAATGTTAGTCAACGAAGGTCTTATTGTCTAGTTATTGAATGTACAGTGTCAATGATTGTTCTGAGTCCTAAGTCACTTGTATGTTCAATAATTCAATGATGTCGTGAAATGTTTCGTGAGTTAGTTAACTTTAAGTTTTAAAGTTTATTTTATCACTTATTGTTCACAACATATTAAACGATTTAAGTTTATTAGTGACATTTTGGATTCGTGATGATATGATTAGTTTATTTACAAGTTTGTACAAGTAACAATTCATCATGAAGGTCAATCCGAGGTTAAGCGTAGTTTTGGCAAAGTTATGCGTGAGCGGTATTATATATGCTTAGGCGTAGACTTACGCGTAGAATCCTATCTTCACGCGTAAGAAATATTACAGCGTGGGAAAAGGAGTCCTTATGCGAGAGCTTATGCGTGGGCATATATTTACCTTACGCGTAAGGCTACTCGTAAGAGTTTGACCTTAAGCGTAGGGTTCATCGCTTACGCATATCCTTCACGAGGATACGCGTAGTCCATTGTAGAACCTTAGCGTAGAAGCTACGTAAGACAAGTCTTACGATAACAATCACGGCGTAAGGTGATCCTTATGCGTAGATTAGTAACCACCTTGATTCTGAATGTTACGTGTAGCAAAGGCCTGAAATAAATCCATCAAATCATCAACATTAACTCATACATACATTTTATCAATAGATCATGGCAGTAACATATGTTACACAGTTAAGCGTAGAATTGCATACGCGTAGACTAAACCCTAGATCTACGCGTATGGATTCTAGCCATAGATTAAGCACCAAACTTTTTCTGGTATATCATAGACGTTGTGAGAGCATATAGACCAAGTTTTAACACTTATTATGCAGTGAATCAAACAACACCCAAAGTTTATGAACTTTAAACCCTAGTTTCGAATTGATGTCCAATTCGTGTTTCTGGGTGGCTATAGACTATGGAAATCATCAATTCAACAATGCAAAAGCATAACCCAACTATCTTTTTAACCAAAACACTTCATATTTGAAAATACCCAAATCGACTTTTAAACCCTAATTTCAAAAAATCTTCAATTAGTGAATCTGGGTGGATTTTGAAGGTTAATAAAGTATCATTGATGTATTAGGATCGTTTAGACACAATCATTTCACCCCAAATACACACGTATTGATTGTGTGTTCTTACGCATAATCGTAGAACACAAAATTACGCGTAGAACATGTTTTAGCCGTAGGATTTACTTGAGATTCAAAACCATTGTTCAAAAACATGATCCAAACACAGAAACACTTACAAAATGATGATCTGAAACACGGATTTCTTGAGTGAATATTATGCGTAGGATGATAATAGGTGTTTTGTAATAAATGTGAAGTGAAAGTTAGGTGGAGGAGTTTTATTTAAAATAACTTTAAGTTTTGACAGTTTTGGTCCCTCCACCTTTTCCATTTTCATCCAAAGCCTTTTAACTTCCAATTTTGGTTACCAAATGAAGATTTTAGACGACACTCCCCCTTGACTTGAGAAAATAATGAAAGGTTATTAATTAAAGTCCGAGGAGTGTCAATGAACCAGAAATTTACCACCATTTGTAAAAGAATCAACCGAGATGTGATAACATGCAAGTACACAGATGTTTTGAAGCAGTTAATGGATTATTTTCTCCCCCTCAACACTTGATCGGAAAAATACTGAATTTTGAAAGATAAAAGTGTTGACGGAAGAAATGTACTTGCCATGTTTAAAGAAATGTAGATTGGGAGAATATTTTTGTTGTTTTATCGGGTTTTATATTTTGTATTTTGTTTTTGAAAGATTTTATTTATTTACAAAAGATGTTTTGGTGTTTGATGGGTTTTAAGACGGTTTTAAGAGGTCATCCGGTTCTCTTGAGTCAAACACCTCATACCAATTCGGTGGACCAACTCATTAAACCTAGCGTGAGGCAAGGCTTTGGTGAGCGGATCGCCAATTGGTATTCGAGACCATAAAGTATAATTCAACGGTACCTGTTCCACATGATCCTTGATGAAATGATAAGCGTGATCGATGTGCTTTGATTTCGAGTCTTTGAACCGAGTTGCACGAGATTGCAATGGCACCGATTGTCGCAGACATCGGGATTCATCAAATACATAACCATAGTCTTTGAGTTGTGTTCTCATCCAAATGACTTGAGCACAACACGCGGACATGGCTACATATTACGCTTGATTGATGATGGTGATGTACAATCTGTTTCTTTGATTGCCAAGACACCGGTTTATCACCGAGAAATTGTAGTGCTCTCAAGTACTTTTCCTTGAGTCTAGGCATCCTGCGTGATCGTGATCGAAAAAGTGATTAGTTCAAAACCGAATCCTTCTGGATACGGATCCCCAAATTAATGGTTCCCTTGATGTATCGGAGGATTCTTTTAGCCTCGAGAGGTGGGTTTCGGTTGGTCGCGACCGATAGCGGGAGCATAGATAAGCGGCAAAGACAATATCAGTGCGCTAGTCGTTAGATACATGAGAGACCCAATAATACTTGGTATTTGGTAGGGTCAACCAATTTCCCATGTAAATCAAACATCTAATTTCTTGGTATGAGCCATTGGTGTGGCATAAGTATCACGTATTCATTCCAAATTTGTTTAACAATTCAAGGGCATATTTGGATGACTCAAGAAAATACCACGGGTGATTGATGAACTTGCGGTCCTAGAAAGAGCGTAAGTTCACCCATCATGGACATTTCAAAATTTTTCTTCATGAGTTTTGCAAAAGCGATTGAAAACTTTTATGTGTTGACCCAAAATGATGTCATCCACGTAAATTTGAACAATTAAGATGTGTGCCCGTGATATTGTATAAAAAGAGTTGGGTCAACCGAGCCTTTGGTGAAATTATTGGCAATGAGGAAAGATGATAGCTTATCGTACCATGCCGGGGCTTGTTTGAGACCATAAAGAGCTTTGTTCGGTTTGTAGACATGGTTCGGGAACTCGGGATCAACGAATCCATCGGTTACCGACATAGACCGTTTCTTTAAGTTGTCCATTTAGAAACGCCGCTTTGACATCCATCGATGAACCGTCATGTTCATATGAGCCATGAACGCGAGAAATATCGAAACGACCTCAAGACGAGCAACCGAGCAAAGATTCTTCAAAGTCTATCCCTTCTTCCCGACGATAACCCTTAGCAACTAGCCGTGACTTGTTTGGATGACATTCCTTGACATCAATTTGTTTTCCAAATCCATTTTAGACCAATGACGTAGACCCTGTTGGTCTTTCAACCGTTCCCATACTTCAAGACGTTTGAATTGGTTGAGTTCTTCTTGCATGGATTCAATCCGGTTGTCTTTGTCATTGCATCCTTAATGTTTTAGGTTCGATTGGCGAGACGGTGAGTGCATAAATGCGATGTTCACCATCTCGAGTGAAGACGTTGTCTCGTAACGACGGTTGATTCGGGTTGCCAATAATGTTAGCCGAGGATGGTCTTTTGTCCATCTATGTGTAGAAGGTTGATGTTGGTATACATTGTGCGATTTCGAGGATTCAAATGGTTTGTTGAAGATTACGCAACATCCGGTGCATGATCTCATTTGCAAACGGGTTGAAGAAGCATTTGGATCAAAATCTGCGGTGGGGTACTTCATTGAGAATATCATCATTGGATCATCATTGTTGGAAGCGGTGTGTTCAAGCTGTTGTGTTGGAGTCAATTGATGTAGGTGCATCTTCAACGAGAGTTGTTGTAGCAGTGTATCGGTATAGGAATGTTATCGGGTTGTGCGGCGGAGCGGCGGATACACGAGAGCACGTTCATCAATATCATCACGTAACGCAGGAGCAAATAACCTTTCCATTTGTTGTGAGTTAATGAGGGCTTTCTTCGGTGATGATGGGGTTGAGGAAGTTTAAGCGGTTGTGACGGGTTCTAAGTTGTTATACTCGAAGCCATTTCGTGAGTTCATCGAAATGAGCATGAATCGTTCCATTACCTCCTTAGTTCGACGATTCCGTTCGGAAACCTTTAGAATTGTCACAAATATCCAATAAATACTCCAATATCGCCTTTAGCTTTGAGCTTTCAAAGTCATCACGGTCATTATTCGGATAGCAAAGGGATCCAAATACATGAAAGTGTTTGAGGTTCGGTTTATGGTTGTGGACAAGCTCAAAAGGTGTTTTGTTGTGGCGTTTTGTGATCATAGAACGGTTTTGAGTATAGCATGCGATGGATCGACACGCCCATAAGTAATCGTGAAGTTTAGCATTGATTAACATTGTTCTTGCGGCTTCCACTAACGTTCGGTTTCATCTTTCAACAACTCCGTTTTGTTCGGTGTCCGCAATAGATGTTTGATCTTGAATTCCACTTTCTCATAAAATTCACGAAGGGTTTTGTTAACAAATTCGGTTCCTTTGTGCTGCTCGATGATTACGGCGGTGTTGCGGAGTGAACACATATCTTTGTGAGAAAGGTGATGATCATTTGTGGAGCTTGGTCTTTGCTACGAAGAAAGTAGACCCAAGTCCATCGTGAGTAGTCATCAACAATTACTAAGATGTAGCGTTTGCCATTGATCGTTTGCAGCGCATCGGGCCACACAAATCCATGTGAAGAAGATGAAGCACATCTTGAGGCGTGTTCCACCTTTGAAGGAAAATGAGCACGAGTGCTTTTCCCTTGTTCACGGTGAGCAAAGGTGATCTTTTGAATACTAGGAATCGTGGGAGTCCTTCAACTAGTTTGTGTCGAGCAAGGTTGGTGATGGTTTGAAAGTTTAAATGTGATGACGACGGTGCCATAGCCATGATTTTGTAGATGTTGCCTTTGAAAGTAAGCAAATGGAGAGGAAGCAACCATGTCTTGCATAGAGATAGTGTAGAGACTAGAATTACGCGAGCGGACATAAGGTCGTTTCCTTGTAGATCACGAATGAAACAAGTTTTCTCCCCGAAGCAACCTCCAAATCTCCATCACAAAATTGACCCATCTTGAAAGCAGTTGTGACCGAGGCCTTCCACATAGTAAACCCCGCCGATTTCGATGTTCCCATTAACATAATCTCCGTAGCCCATGATGGGCTGCGAGTGATCGTTCTCGAATCGGCGGTGCCAATGAACTTTGCAATAAAGTTTGATAACAGTTTAAGGTTGCTGTCATGTGTCGGGAACATCCGCTATCAACAATCCAGAATGATCTCAGATCACTGCGGTACACACGCACGACACAGATGGAATAGAAGTAGATGTGGAACCCGAAATGTGAGAGGGTTCCAAGCGTATATGTTAGACATACACACATTTATAATTTTAGGCATCCATTTAAATCCTAGTGTGTTATATATCCATTTACGCCATCTATAACTACTCTTTGCTTTAGTCTTAGTGAAAGCTTTGGGTGGTACTACATTCTTAGGAGGTGAAGGGAGCTCTTTGTAATAGCAATGGTTGCCTTAGAATCTAAAGATGGTGGTTTACCAAGCACGGACTTAGAATGATTAGTTGGCCTAGAGGTATTCGATTCTTAGGATTCCGTAATCTAGAGATTATAGCTTTAGCAACACATTTGTCATGACAATCGAATTCATACTCTTTTGACAAATATCACGGGGTGCATCGATGAATATCAAAGGTACTTAACGGTTTAGCATTCGTTACATCACTATTTCTATTACATTTGCCGCACGCAACATCTCTAGTGGAAGTAACTTGAGTTTTATTCGATTCTAGGGTGTTCTTCTACTTTAGCATTCCTTATTGATCTTTTCTTAGGTCGCAACTTCCTATTCTTCGTTTGAGTGCTCCTAGGTCGTGAAGTGCGGACGTTTGAAAAGATGCAACTATTCTGTTTCAAGAGGGAAACACATTAGCAACTTGTGATTTGGCAGTGGGAATTCTAGGTTCACGATTACTAGTGTGTGTTGGTGCTAATCTCTTAATCACACGATGGCGGGAGTAGTTCATACTTTCCTAACATTTCCGTAACTTAGAGATGGTGTGAATCGGATCTTGATTTTCGAGCTAAGATTACCAAAGAAAATTCATGACTTCTCTAGTGTGAGCCGATAGTGATCAAGTTCATTAGATGCTTCATCTCGAGTCTTTTGAGTAAATCAAATATGACACCATATTCTGCTTAACTTTTAAAAGTTCTTGTTCATATTTTGAGATTTGACTTTTCAAAGACACGTTTTGATCATCCGGATGCTCAATTTTAGTATCGTAAGATTTTGCACTCAATTGAGCGATTTTCTTTTGAAAACTAAGTTGATGGTTGTGAATATCTTTTCACACCAATGTAGACGTCGCTTTGCATTGTAAATTTCGTGTGTAATCGTTTATTTTCGCCTTTTAAAGACTCGATCCGAAGCACATTATCGGTGTTCTCACAGTTGCAATAGTTTCAACAATATCGTGCAGAGATATGATCGGATGCATATGGCAACGAATAGAATAGCACAACATTATGGATATCAAGACGGATAACATCTTCCAAGAGTCGATCAACATCTTTTCTCAACGTTTCTTTTTCCGTTTTGTGTTAGTAATAGATGTTTCGCTTTCTCGAAAACGCTTTTCATTACCCAAGTTCTTATGAAAATCCTTTTCCCGTGCAATTGCACAACTTTTCAAGTTTTTAACATTAGGTAAAAGATTTTTAGAAAAATGTCTCTTTGTTCTCGCGCGGAGGCGATTGAAAATGTTCAACTTTGATTTCGGATCGATATTCTATCTCATGTTGTAAAATTTTGAGGTCACCATGAAAATGTCAAAATATCGAAGAATTTTTCGATTTTCAAAGTTGTGAGTTTACTTCGCTAATGGAAGGTAAAGGACCGTAAGTTTGTGCAAAGACTTTTGGGATTAACAATAGAAGACTCGGGTGTTTTGATGATAACCCTTGGTGTGTTAGAAGAATCCGTTGGTGACGAAAGTGACCGCGTTTTATAATTAAAGGTTTGTTGTAAACAACATTTTTAATTTTGATCGACTTTCGTCTTACGCATCTAATTCCTCTTGACGATGATATTCAACAACACTCATGACGAAGATTATCAATTTTGTATTGTGCATCGAAACTTCGTGAGTTGGTTTGAATGTTTTAGTGAAAGCTTTGGTTTGTAATCGGCTAGATTTTTCCATATCCATTTGGATTAGGTTTTAAGGTAAACTTTTCTATAGTCAGCATCGATTCACCATGTTTGTAAACAATGCTTTAAACTCTTTAATTTTGTTTTGCAAACCGATAATTTCGCAAGAAGGTCATCTACCCGATTCGTTGAATGCTTTTTGTATGCGGAGAATCTGTTTTGACAATTTAACAACTCGGCCTTAGCTTTTGATTTTCCAAGGTGAGAGCGTTAATTTGCTTTTTATGTTCATGTTTCGCTTGTTCTAATTCGGACAACAAAGCATTCTTCGAGGCGGCTAGATCACGATCCATCTCTCTAAATATTTTTCGCTTTGATGAGATTTTGCAAAGCGGCTTCAAAACCTTTTTCACGGTTTTCGAGTTTTGAAAAATTGAGTTGCATTTGTAAACATTCAAAATCCTTGGTTAACAGTGCATTTTACTTTTTAAGGATTGATTTAATGCATAACATTCCTCCATTTTGATTTTATGGTCTTGAATTAACCGAGCAAAATCCGGATGAGGCATCGATCATCTTGTTCAACGTGAGTCTCAACATGATCATTCTTTAGATCCTCAAGTACGACCACGAGTCAATTTGGTTATCAAAGGGACCATAAGGTCGTCTTGATCGTCAAATGTAACTACTGTGGTTAACTTGAAAATCATCGAGGAAGATGTAGAAGACTCATTTTGAGCGCCCGATCCGTGCGGATTCGAGATATTGGCGGAGATATTAGTTCGAGATATGATGATGGTTTGTTGGCACTGAGACAAGCCATCGAGTGTCATACACTCTGCAGGCTGTATCACTCATGTGCAGCTCATGCATATTAGCCATCAACATAACAAATGCATTCGCTACCGCAAATCCTCCATATCATCATCCGAGTCCGCATCCGCCATAAAGCTCGTTCTTTGGTTGTGAGAGATCCACCGACTTCATCCTTAAGAGCCAAAAGTAAGGCCTCTTTGAAATAAGCACCGCCCCTAGTCCTTGGCTTTGGGTATGCATTAGCAGTGTCCTTCTCATTGCAGCTTGTAGCATCGAAGACCATTTAACCGATTTTGAGCATTTCCGCTTCCACCACTTGAGCTCATTGTTATTCCTACCCACAACATTAAACCCTTGACCACCGCCCATCCGCGACCATAATCACGATTACGAACTTCAACACGTCCATTGTTCACAATGACTTGAGTCCGTGTGTTAGATGAGGAGCGAATCGATTGTTGGATTTGTTGGTGTAACGCCAAAAGCATTAGCAATCATCACAAATCCTTGTTGCAATGCTTGAATGGATCAATTTCCTCGGTAGCTTCAACGACATATGCTTGAGCATTGTTCTTTGTATGGGACCAATTGATTTTGTTGAGGTTGAGGTTGTTCTTTGTGAAGGTGTGTTGGAAGAGTTGGTTGAGTTCTTTGGTTGAGAGGATAATTACATTGAGCATACAAGGGAAGTTGTTGATTGTCCGGTTGTGTTGTTTAGCAATTTGAGCACGGAGAATCCTTTCCGAGCAACTTCCTTTTCATGAGGCTTCAAGTAATCGTACAACAATCCATAAGTAGAATGATGCATGTTCTTCGCTGACGGAGAAAATGACATACTTCTCCATTCGGACCAAGACTACTCGGGAACTTAGTATTCATCGCAATTCTTGGCATGATGATGTTGTGTTTATCCAAATCATTGATGATGTCTCGAAAATCGGTGATGATATGACTCAAGTGTCTCGCCAGTTCAATCATGAAGTGTTCATAAGCCAAGTAAATTTTGGATTCCAAATCCTCCCGATTGAGTCTTGATCCTTCCATAAGAAGACGAATATGATCCCACATTTTTGTGCGATCTTTTGAGCATCAACACTACGAAGAATTGGATTTGGTAATCCTAAGAGGATGTATTCCATTGCAAGTTCATCGACTTCATAGTGTAGAAGTTCAGAGGATTTAAATCGCAACAATAGCAATGTTGGTTTGTTCATCTCTTGGTGGAGCAAAGCATTTGGATCTCCTGCATGCAGGATGAGGGCATCTCAAATGGACCTTCCAAGATAACCTTCTTTAAGAACTTTCCATGTGGCTTCTTCGGATCACGTAACCTAAAGAACCTTATCACCCATTGATCGTAGTTTCGGAGTGAGCATTGGAGGTCTATCAAGTGATCCGACTTCATGAATTGATTGTTGGTCGCTTAAAGCTTCACACATCTTAGCAAACCAAGTGGGTTCCTTCATAGTGGTCCGTGATGGATGTTGATTGAAATCGTTGTGTAGGGTTGAACTTGAATGCTTGGTTGTGGTTGAACCATTTGTGGTTGTGGAATTGCACCAAGTTGTGGAGTATGTTCTCGATTAAATTGTTGTTGATAAATGGCTTGTTGTTGATTCCATTGTTGATGTTGTGGAGTTAATTGTTGTTGTTGTTGATGATTATAAGTGTGAGGGAAATAGTTAGAGTATGGTGGTTGAGACATGATGATAAACTTGTGTAGTAAGAATGGATCTTTGTAGTCGAATGAACCTTTGTTGATGAAGTATTCTTAGGCGTAGAAATGACAAGAACCAAGTAGCACTTATGCGTAAAAACACCAAAAGTTACGCCGTAACAAGAATAGTTGGCAGAGGATTTAGCTTTCGCGTGAAGGTGAAAAAGACTAAAGTTACGCGTAAGCGATGAAGTTAGGCGTAGAAAGTTAGCGTGGGATTACCTTATGCGTAGGACTAAGTCTCACGCGTAAGATGAATCTTAAGCGTAAGATTTTCACGCGAAGCTTTATGCTTAAGCGTAAGATTGGGTTTTATCCCAAGTGATCTTTACACTTCACGGTGCAAAAGATATCCAAAGTCGACGTATTTTCGGACTTATCCAAGTAAGAAAACACGGAATAAACCGAAAATTGAAGATCAAACCAAGGAAAGTCTTACGCGTAATTTTAGGGTTTTGTTACGCGAAGATTACTCGTAACTTTGATTCTATCCAAATGTGTTTCTAAACCGGTTTTGTGTGTTGAAATAGCTTCAATAACACCGAGATAACACAAAAGTGTGAAACTTGATGATCCAAAGCACTTAAAACGATTACGCGTAGTATAACACTTGCGTGCAAAACAAGCTTAAAACAAGGAAAACACGTAAAGTTCCAAACTTTTGCCAAAACCAATAGTTTAACACCGATAACGTTGAAAGTACAAGAATCTTGGATTCAAAAGTGTAAAATTAGTTTTAAGCGCACTAAAGATTGTGTTATCTTTACGCGTAAGACCCAAACCAAAACTTCAAAACAAACGAGTACACCCAACTATTTGGCGATTGATACCATCTGTTAGGTCACTAGTTTTACAACACAAGCTTATAAGAGAAGAGATAAGGCAATTGAACAAGTAAACCAAACACACACACACAAGTATACTCGACCGGTTATGCGTAGAGTGTAGTGAAGAGAAAACTTGAACAACCAACCTTCAAATGAAGGTTATTACAATGTATATATAGGCAAGGAGCTAGGGCAACACCCTCTCCTTCCCTATTCCTTATTGAGCTTGGGCCTCACTTATGGGCCTTCTACATAAGTCGGACCTTAAACAAACATAAAGGCCATAATAAAGCTACCTATTACATATGAAATATAAATACTTGAAATACTGTTTAGGAGTGATTCCAACAAAGATTCAGTTCCTACTGAGACTTCCACATCTTCAATTCCTACTAAAGAAGATCAAATCAAACAGTTGACTGAACTTGTGAGGAAATTGAGTGAAAGGATGAACTCAACTAAGAAGGTTCCTGATTCAATAATCAAGGAACCAAAGTCAACCTCCTCAAGTTCCTCCAAGTCAAAAACCAACTCCAAGCCCAAACAGAAGTGTGAATTGTGCCATCATACAAGTCATACCACTGATAATTGCTACAGAATTCTCTTTTGCATGATCTGCAAAAGAGAAGATCACAAAACTTCTGATCACTTACAATATACAAAGTCACTGAATGAAGCAAATTATATGAACCTTGGTTACACATATGCTTCATCATCCAAGCAGGCTCAAAGGCCAAAAGCTAAACCTTTCCTTCCTTGTCCACACTGTGGTTTTAATGACCATCATCCTGATGATTGTCTCATGAAATCCTGTTGTGAAAAATGTGGAAATCTAGCACATGAGACATCTCAACATGACATGGTGATACATGCAAGGAGAAACACAAAATCACCCCACATCATTGAGTCTTCCTCAGTAAGCAAGTGTAAAACATGTGGTAGCATTGTTCACTCAACCACTGACCATGAGTCCATTGCAAAGTTCAAACAGTCCATCAGACCCAAGCCCACTAGTAAGTGAGTTAGCAAGAGAAACTAACTCAGTTTACTATTTGTGCAGAGACATGCTAGGGAGCCTGTTTGGCATCTAGATAGTGTGATAGAAACTAAGAACGTGATGAAGATAGTTTCTTGATCGTTTATGAGCCTTAGGGTTTAACAATAACAATGACAATACGCAGCGGATAAATTAAAACACAATTGTTATTGACACAAGGTTTTCATTCACTAACACTAACTAATCTTAGACGTTTATAGGAACACATCTAGATAACTAAACTAATAACCTAGGCGTTTACAAGACTATACGCCTAGGACACACACACCTCTTTAAGTCGACTACATCTTGGAAGACATATATAAAACCTACACCTATATCCTCTTTATATACTAGAGAATAAGGACTAATAAATAAGACTTCTTTTGCAAGCAAGTCCTTCCATCTTTTTGTAGGTTTCCTTCTTGTCATATTAAGTCCCTCTTGTTTCATTCTTTTTGTCTTATCAACTCAAACATATAATTCCCAACAATCTTCCCTAGTTGATAATGACAAACCATTCTTGAACAAACTTCCTAGGCTAAGTAGAGAAATTGAGATCGTGGATCTCACCATGAATGAAACAAGTATGTCTTCCTTTGTCTTCCCTTAATCTATGCCATGCCACTCAAACATCTCTTCCCTTTTGTTATTATCCAAATAGGAACGATGCAAATAATGATCTTGACCACCACGAACCAATATCATACTTCAATGCTTCAAATCACCCACCATTATGCATCATAAGAAAAATGGATTCAAAACAGTAGAAACTGCAACTAGCAGTAGTAATAATGATCAACAGTAGTAAAAACGTAGATGGTTAAACATTTAACAATAAGCTTCCCCTGAAACCCATATGTTAACCATCTTATTGATTCTTCAAATCGGTAAGCTCCTTGTAATGATCACGTGTGAAGAAAACCAAATATAACGAATTTGATGAAGAAGTATAATTTCCCAAACTTGTGTCTTAAATCTTGTACTATCCACGGAACTCCATACTTATACTAATCACCAAATATAAGTAGACCGCAATCCCTTGACAAAATCCTCAACTAATATGAGACATCGAGCACTACAATGTAACTCCTTTAAGTGATAGCCAATGTGTGCATAGAGCATCATAAGAAAAATCACACATTGCTAGATTTATCAAGCTATATGATAAGAACACAAACACGTGAAACTCAACTACAACATCAAATAAATGATATTCAACCTTCTTCGTAATCAATTAATCCATAAGAATCAAATACGAGCCTTTTTGAATCCTTTAAGAACATAAACTTCTTCCTGTGTGTGTGAACCAAATAACCATTTTGTGTATGTAATCCAGAAACCATAACAATAATTATGCTCAACTTCCCCTTAACTCCAAATCTCCTCGTAATAAACCATTATACTGCCAATCCAAATAAATTTCGCTATGTACAAACCTTGAGCAGTACTTTGAGAAGAATCAGTACTTTAAAAAACAAGCAGTACTTTGAACAACGTTATAAAGAAGATTTTCATGTCCAAGCAAGATTACTGCGTCCAAGAGCGAGACTTTTGGGGTCGAACAGTACTTTAATCAAAACAGTACTTTCGTGTAATGAGCAGTACTTTCATAAGGAGACCAGCAGTACTTTGAGTTGAAGGTACTGCTTGACTTTGAACATTGTTTTCAACAGTTTCTTTTGGGGTTTCAAACCTAGATTGACCAATAAGCTTTTTCCTAAACTCTAGACTGTCTACACCAAAACGTGAAACATCAGGTCTTATGGTTTGATGACTACCAGTGGGATGTGGGACAGCATGATAACCCTTGTCTTTCTTATATTCTGGAGGTGGTTCACAAATTGAATCCTCATTACTAGATGTGTCTACATAATTAATGAGTTCATCATCACTAGTGGTTATATCCTCTAGGTCATCACCGATTGATTCTCTCTATTTTATCAAAGTCCATACCAAAACCTAAGCCGTTCTAATGTAAGCTCTTCTCTTTTTGAACATAAGTAACATGTGATGCACTGATTCTTTCTAGGCATCAAACTTTGCTAACAAATCATCTCTTTCCTTAGTCATTTCTCAATTTCAAGAATTTTACAATTTAGTTTCCATTCACTTAGTTTTAACTGGTAATCTTGTTGTTCATACTTTTCACCAAGCCATTTCATTATTTTCATGTGTTAATATTTTGGCTTCTATTGACTCTAAGGTTATTTGATAACCAACTACCTCAGATCTAGCCCTAACACAATTATCTCTTTCAATCACATAACTGCCAAGTAATTTTTGATAAAAATCATGACAATTTGAGCATACCTCAGAGATAGGGGTGAACTTGGTGAAGTAGCCACCATTGCAAGTAGAACAGAATCATCTTCACTCTCCAAGCTCCAATCAAATCCTCCAAAACCATCTCCAGTTCCAAAGCAGCATGATCGACTTCCTCATCAAAGCGGTGCTCACCAATTCTTCCATCGAATCTTCAACCGCTTCTTCCATCGCTACCATACAAGAGGTCACCGGTTCATCATCAAACTCTTCACCCAATCAACCTCCGATAAATTCTCTTGAGAAACCAAAGCCTTTATTTCAAGAATAGGGTTTCTTTTAGTTCCAGCTTTGGTTTTCGGTCATCCTGTTTGCTTGATACTTAGCAAACCGCACTCCTGCAAAGTGTCCGGTCTTTTGACAATTGAAGCATTCAATTTTGGATTTGTCAAAAGTGATTCCTGCTTTGGTTTGAAGTCAATGCTCTTTCCTGTTTTCTTCATGTACTTCTTGATCCTTGTAGTGATCAATGCAACTTGCCACCTGATATCAATTTCTTCTAAAGCATATTCTTCAATCTGGGAAAGATCTTCTTCATAAATTACAGGTAAAGAATGTAACAACACGCATTTTTCGGGTTACTTTTCATATTTTTGAAAATTTACTATTCACATTTACTATTCACTTTCACTATTCATCCCGTAAAATTTTTAATCCACATTCTCGTAAGATAAATTATTTTAGTAATAACCTGAGAGTTCGACCATCGTTAGATCATTTTCGCAAAAGTTGTTAAGTAAACATCGTTTTAAAGTTTCGTTTTAGACGGTCACCGCTTAAACATCACGTAGCAACTAAAATCAACTCGACAATTTTCCTCGCATCGATAAATTTTAGATCACTCATGATTAATTTGAGAATTTTAAGATTTATTATTTTTAATATTACCAAATAAGCCCAACAGAACAAAACTAAACTTACGTTTTAAACAATTCTACTTACAGCCGTGCTTAACGATTCACGCACTTTGTTTCTAATATATTTTGACACTTTTACATTTTTGGAAAAGTCAAACATATTTCCTCCTCCTTTGACCATAAAGGAATTAACCTTATACGTTCTACATTTTGCATAAATCGCGTAACTTTTAAACTTCACAAATAATCTGTTAAGTTATCCCGATATGAAGAAAACCACATTTTAACATCTCATATCACTTTTAGACTAATTTTAGTCTACTCTAAATAAATTCACGGTCGTTTCCACGAAATTTCGTTTTTTCCGATAAACCGCGAATTACGCTTTTTGACCCGTATTTCGACTTTAAGCGGTGTTTTGCACCCAATAAGACTTATCACCCATTTTATATTTTTATATGGAGTATAATGATGAGTTTCATCATTCCTGCAAGTTTCATATTTTTACGATACCCGGTTTCGTTTTATGGCTTCGGTTAGCATTTAACGGAACCAAAACTCACTCCGTAATCAAGATAATACCAAAACTATCCACCTAAGTCATCTTATCTCTATATGAACGAAATTAGGAGGAGTCATCACCTTGGTGTCAAAATCCTAAGCATGCTTCCTTTAGATCATTTACATGTGTAAATTTAACCATGGTTAGTTTTAACCCAATATATAGTTAACTAAAATCTTTAGCCTATAAATACCAAGCATAAACCTTCATTTATTCTTGCACCACCCCTTCTTAACATCTAAAGTCCTAAACCTAAGGCATTTCTTATAAATCTTGTAAGAACATTCATGTGTTCTTGAAGAAAAACTAGCGTTTGATCTTCGTTCTTGGAAGTTTTCAAGAAAGAGTCGTTATAATCTTCAAATAACTTCAAGTCTCCAAAAGACGTTGTTATAATCTTCATTTCTTCTTGGGTTCTCAAGAAGGCGTTGTTATAATCTTCTAATAGCCTCGGGTTTTCAAGATTGCAAATTCTACGTCAAGCTCCGCTTATATTTCTTTTTCCGTAATACTCAAGCATTCTATATTAAGGTAAGTATTTATAAAACTCAAACTTATATAAATACTTATAAACTTTGTTAGTTTATTTATTGTATTTATAAACTCTTAATATATCATAGAATCAAGTAATTAAAATACATGTTTTACGTATTAAGTGCTACAATAGTAGGGAGCTTCATGTGAGGGTTTCATTTGAGTAAAATGTATCGACGAGTTCTTTGGATTTACGACTTAAAGTGTCCTAGCTCCTCGAACGTTCTCGCATGACCTCTCGATTGTGATGGCCCGAACGGTAGTACGAGCTATACAAACTAAAACCATTTCTATAAACAAACATACAAATACTACATCACGATCAATATAGAGACGTATATAGTTTTGTTATTTCTTTCGCATCATTATTTCAAACCTAAGTCGCAACATCCTATTCTAGGTTGCTCGTAGAAGTTCTCACGGCATATCCATCATTCTCATTATACATTTGCTATCATTTACTCGAGGTGAGTCATAGCCCTACTCTTTTAATACTTGTTTTACAAACTCTTTGGGGAGATACATGCTTTATTTTAAAACCGAACACATTGCTTTCAAACAATAACAAACAAAAGCGGGCTCAAGTATCACAACATATTGAGGCACCGTATCAAACAAAAGCGGGCTCGGTATCATATACTTGAGGCAGCCGTATCAAACAAAAGCGGCTCAAGTATCACAACGATTGAGGCACCGTATCAAACAAAAGCGGGCTCAAGTATCACAACGTATTGAGGCACCAGTATCAAACAAAAGCGGGCTCAAGTATCACGTTTTGAGGCACCCAACATATCTTTGGTATAGGCACCCAACATATCTTTGGGAATAGGCACCCAACATAACTTTGGGTAGTGGCACCCAAAGATAATTTGGTTTCATCATGAGCTTAGTGCAATAATAACTGCTTTGGTTTTCAAACCATTGGTGTGAATTTATAACTCACACTACAAACATAATGTGTTCAACCATCAAACAAACTCTATGAATTCACTCAACCTTTGTGTTGACAGTTTTAAGCATGTATTTCGGGTCCATAATGTCGGTCGGCACGGAAGAGCAAGGACTAGATCAAGAAGGCTATAAATTTTATTATCATTTGAAAATCAATTTAATGTATTTTGTAAACTTGGAACCATCGGGACCTCATTTTTGTAAACTCGATATTTATATAAATCGAATGATAAATCTTTAAAACTACTCCATTAGAGTACGTTTTCTATTGTTATGATCACAGCCATGAAGTAACACCCGTTTGAATTCAGCTGCGTATCACGAAATTGGGGGTGTTACAGATTGGTATCAGAGCCACAGTTATAGAGAAACAGGTCTAATCGAGACTTAAACTATAACTACTTTTTCAAACAAAAACATTTTATAGCCTTCCGTTCTCCGTGCCTTCCATCCTCCAGACGATTATGTGACTTTTAGGCTCTTTAAGCTATACAAACATACTAGTATATTGATATATACACTTGACATAATTTCAATCATAAACAATGTACTCAACATATCTGCGTATGCCTATTCTAAGGCATTACGGCACAATCATATTTTTCTAAATCTCCCAATCATGCATCTACTCGTGTTTTTAGGATTACGAAACTTTATCCAAGACATTGTAACCGACTACAATGGTCTTTCCTACTTCCTAGACATTGTGAGATACAATGGTCTCTATTACATTCTCGCATTAATCGTAAATCCTACAGTGGTCTCTATTACATTCTCGATTAATCGTAAATCCTACGGTGGTCTCATTTATTTCTCAAGACATTGTGGGTTACACAATGATCTCTCCATCCTTTCTCAAGACATTGTGAGTTACACAATGGTTTCTCCACTATTTCTCAAACATTGTGAGTTGCACAATGGTCTCAACTACTCCTCGGATATTGTAAGTTATACAATAGTCTCTAAAATTATCTTATAAATATATTTTCCTAGACACTTCAACATTAGTAACACATTGAATTCGGACGAATTCCTATTAAGTGGTGAGGCTGTAACAACACGCATTTTGGGTTACTTTTCATATTTTGAAAATTTACTATTCACATTTACTATTCACTTTCACTATTCATCCCGTAAAATTTTTAATCCACATTCTCGTAAGATAAATTATTTTAGTAATAACACGAGAGTTCGACCATCGTTAGATCATTTTCAAAAGTTATTAAGTAAACATCGTTTTAAAGTTTCGTTTTAGGCGGTCACCGTTTAAACATCACGCATAACGAAAATCAACTCTAACAATTTTCCTCGCATCGGATAAATTTTAGATCACTCATGATTAATTTGAGAATTTTAAGATTTATTATTTTAATATTACCAAATAAGCCCGGTATGAGAACAAAACTAAACTTACGTTTTAAACAATTCTACTTACAGCCGAGCTTAACGATTCTGCACTTTGTTTCTAATATATTTTGACACTTTTACATTTTTTGGAAAAGTCAAACATATTCCCTCCTCCTTTGACCATAAAGGAATTAACCTTATCGTTCTACATTTTGCATAAATCGCGAACTTTTAAACTTCACAAATAAGCATTAAGTTATCCAGCGTATGAAGAAAATCACATTTTAACATCTCATATCACTTTTAGACTAATTTTAGTCTACTCTAAATAAATTCACGGTCGTTTCCACGAAATTTTGTTCTTTTCCGATAAAGCTGCGAATTACGCGTTTTGACCGTATTTCCGACTTTAAGCGCGTTTTGCACCCAATAAGACTTATCACCCATTTTATATTTTTATATGGAGTATAATGATGAGTTTCATCATTCCTGCAAGTTTCATATTTTTACGATACCGGTTTCGTTTTATGGCTTCGGTTAGCATTTAACGGAACCAAAACTCACTCCGTAATCAAGATAATACCAAAACTATCCACCTAAGTCATCTTATCT
The DNA here is from genome assembly GCA_022545495.1 of Chrysanthemum lavandulifolium. NCBI lineage: Eukaryota > Viridiplantae > Streptophyta > Magnoliopsida > Asterales > Asteraceae > Chrysanthemum > Chrysanthemum lavandulifolium. The sequence continues at coordinate 183,405,852 of CM040243.1, read as the reverse complement.
CTATATGAACGAAATTAGGGAGGAGTCATCACCTTGGTGTCAAAATCCTAAGCATGCTTCCTTTAGATCATTTACATGTGTAAATTTAACCATGGTTAGTTTTAACCCAATATATAGTTAACTAAAATCTTTAGCCTATAAATACCAAGCATAAACCTTCATTTATTCTTGCACCACCCTTCTTAACATCTAAAGTCCTAAACCTAAGGCATTTCTTATAAATCTTGTAAGAACATTCATGTGTTCTTGAAGAAAAACTAGCGTTTGATCTTCGTTCTTGGAAGTTTTCAAGAAAGAGTCGTTATAATCTTCAAATAACTTCAAGTCACCAAAAGGCGTTGTTATAATCTTCATTTCTTCTTGGGTTCTCAAGAAGGCGTTGTTATAATCTTCTAATAGCCTCGGGTTTTCAAGATTGCAAATTCTCGTCGAAGCTCGCTTATATTTCTTTTTCCGTAATACTCAAGCATTCTATATTAAGGTAAGTATTTATAAAACTCAAACTTATATAAATACTTATAAACTTTGTTAGTTTATTTATTGTATTTATAAACTCTTAATATATCATAGAATCAAGTAATTAAAATACATGTTTTACGTATTAAGTGCTACAATAGTAGGGAGCTTCATGTGAGGGTTTCATTTGAGTAAAATGTATCGACGAGTTCTTTGGATTTACGACTTAAAGTGTCCTAGCTCCTCGAGCGTTCTTGCATGACCTCGAATTATGATGGCCCGAGCGGTAGTACGAGTTATACAAACTAAAACCATTTCTATAAACAAACATACAAATACTACATCACGATCAATATAGAGGCGTATATAGTTTTGTTATTTCTTTCGCATCATTATTTCAAACCTAAGTCGCAACATCCTATTCTAGGTTGCTCGTAGAAGTTCTCACGGAATATCCATCATTCTCATTATACATTTGCTATCATTTACTACGAGGTGAGTCATAGCCCTACTCTTTTAATACTTGTTTTACAAACTCTTTGGGGAGATACATGCTTTATTTTAAAACCGAACACATTGCTTTCAAACAATAACAAACAAAAGCGGGCTCAAGTATCACAACGTATTGAGGCAGCCGTATCAAACAAAATCGGGCTCGAGTATCATATACTTGAGGCAGCCGTATCAAAAAAAGCGGGCTCAAGTATCACAACGTATTGAGGCAGCCGTATCAAACAAAAGCGGGCTCAAGTATCACGTTTTGAGGCACCCAACATATCTTTGGGTATAGGCACCCAACATATCTTTGGGAATAGGCACCCAACATAACTTTGGGTAGTGGCACCCAGCATAATTTGGTTTCATCATGAGCTTAGTGCAATAATAACTGTTTTGGTTTTCAAACCATTGGTGTGAATTTATAACTCACACTACAAACATAATGTGTTCAACCATCAAACAAACTCTATGAATTCACTCAACCTTTGTGTTGTGAGTTTTAAGCATGTATTTCGGTCCATAATGTCAAGTCGCGCGGAAGAGCAAGGACTAGATCAAGAAGGCTATAAATTTTATTATCATTTGAAAATCAATTTAATGTATTTTGTAAACTTGGAACCATCGGGACCTCATTTTGTAAACTCGATATTTATATAAATCGAATGATAAATCTTTTAAAACTACTCCATTAGAGTCGTTTTCTATTATTATATTTGTTGTGCCATGAAGTAACACCGGTTTGAATTCAGCTGCGTATCACGAAATTGGGGTGTTACAAAGAAGCTTTCGTGCAAAGAAAGAGCACACAACTTCATCCGAGTGCATGGTAGTAGTTGGTGGGGATTCTTGAGCATGGGTGGGGGAGTGTACAAAGCAGTGATTGAGCCACGTTACCTTGAGTAGGAGAAGCGGTACTTTTGGTGGAAATCGCCTCTTTCGAGATGACGAAAGGCAATCTTGTGAGACTTAGAACTTGTTTGGCCATTCATCTCATGCTCATACACCTTGAGATGGTTATAGAGATCATCAAAGTCCATAACATCCAAACACGGTTGTCCTCGATCATTGTAGCAATCACATGCCATGTGGATGGCAAACCCTTAAGAACTTGAGATTAGCATCTTCAATCGAAACTTGTGCTTTGTAAAGCTCCAACATGTTGAGAAGGTTCAAATCATCATAAGCGACATCAAGGTTTCTCTTTCTCCAACAAATGAATGTTTCAAGCTGCCGCTTCAGCAGATTTCGTGCATCTTTGGAAGCATCATTACCTCCAAACCTTGTTTTGAGAGCAGCCCGAGTTGCTTAGCATCTTTAGCATCATGGAACTTGAGAAGATGACCATCCGGAATGGCGCATAAGAGAATGTTGCGTGCCTTACATTGATTCCTTAATGTTCTTCTTTGGTAAGGCGCCTTAGGTGCTTTGGGTTGTCGGGAACATCAATAGTTTGGAACTTCTTCATTACCATTGACAATTATATTCCACGGTGGTTGGTGCGTAATTGCAATGTCTTGCCTCATCTTCATGCTCCATAGATCGTATTAGCCTTCTTGATAACAGAATCCTCATTGAGGTGATGGAAGGTGGTGGAGCAGAATCGATCGACATCTTTAGGTTTTAGGGCTTCTTCGAGTCGAGTTTCCACACAAGCTCGATACCATTTGTTGGATCGATGTACTCTAACCAAACTAACTTAAATAGCTTGTTTAAGGTTTAATAACCTCGGATAAATCCTAAGTTATTAACAATGAAACACCGAGCAAACTCTATTAAGTATGCGGAATTTACTTAACAAAGCTAAGAAGAATAACTTTAACTTTAAGCGATTTTATTAATAACTCTAACTCGCTTATTATGCACTCTTTAACAACTCTAATAATATCGAACTTCTAAAACTCTAATAATGTTACGTATATCTAATATCAATCTAGGGGTCCTTTTATAGGCTCAAGGATAACCCTAAACGATTTACAATTCTTATCCTTGTACGTCAAGTAAACAATACTTAGAAAGTTCTAGATAAACATTACTTTCTATCTTTAATCTAATACAACCGACTTTAATCATTGCAGTACTTTGATGGAAAGCAGTACTTTGACTTATACTTTGCAGTACTTTGACTTCTTGCAGTACTTTATCTTTCTGCAGTACTTTGTTAATCTTCAGCACTTTAACTCTTCAACATTTTGTATCCCAACATAGTGGATGTTCAAGAAGCATGATTGGTGTGAAGGAATATCTGCACAAATATGTAGAAGAACCAGGACCTAAGGTAGTATTTGGTGATAACTCATCATGTCCCACTGAAGGTTATGGTTCAGTAAACTGTAGTGGTATAGTGTTCTCTAGAATTGCTTATGTTAATGGTCTGAAGTATAATATCATCAGTGTCAGTCAGTTTTGTGATGCAAAATACATTGTGCAATTTGATGATAAATAAGGTACTATTTTTAATGCCAATAAAGAAGTTGTTCTCATAGCTCCTAGGAGAGATGATGTATATGTACTTGACATGTCAACTCTCTCTAAGAATGGAACATGTCTCTTCGCCAAAGCCACTAAAACAATCAACTGGCTATGGCACAAGAGACTATCTCACTTGAATTTTAAAAATATCAACAACTTGGCTAAACAAAACAAAGTCCTTGGTTTACCATCACTTGTATTTGCAAAGGATAAACCATGTTCTGCCTGTGAAAAATGAAAACATCACAGAGCCTCTTTCAACATTTCAATCAAGAGCTGCCTTCATCTCTTGCATATGGATCTGTTTGGACCTGTAAGTCCTAGATCAATCGAGCATGATAAATATACCCTAGTCATTGTTGATGAGTTTACAAGATACACTTTGGTATATTTCCTTGCCAAAAAGAGTCAGGCAGCTGATACAATAATGTAATTCATCAGGAAGATTGAAAACCAAAATGACATTAAAGTAAAATAAATCAGAACTGACAATGGTACTGAATTCAAGAATCAGGAGCTTGAGGGTTTCTGTGATGAAAAAGGAATTTCCCAAAACTTCTCATCTCCTTATATCCCTGAACAAAATGGGGTAGCTGAAAGGAAAAAAAAGAACTCTCATTGAGGTTGCTAGAACCATGCTAAATGGCTCAGTACTCTCAAAGCACTTCTGGACTGAAGCTATTAAGACAACCTGTTATAATCAGAATAGATCAATCATTGTCAAAAGACACAACAAAACTCCCTATGAGATCTTCAAAGGAAGACTCCTTGATATCAGATACTTTCATGTGTTTGGGTGTCCTGTCTTCATTCACAATCACAATGATCACTTAGACAAATTTGATGCAAAAGCTAATGATGGCTACTTCTTAGGTTACTCACTGATGCCTAAGGCTTTCAGAGTGTTCAACACCAGAAGACAACAAGTTGAGGAAACCTTCCATGTCACCTTTGATGAGAGCTCTGAAAGCATCAGGTTCTCTAACACCTCTGTAGAAGAAATAGGAATTGATGACTCATCTAGATATCCTCCTGATGAGTTCAACTCTAAAAACAATTCCTCGTGTCAATATCAAGCAGATGCTGACATTTCTTACTACATTATTCCTCACAACCTCCCTCAACCGACCATCAGTGAATTCATTGATACTCCATCAGTCCCTGCTGGGATAACTAATACTGAACTAAATATTCAGGAACCTGAATTTCATGAATCCCAATTTGAACAACAAATTATCTCATCTAATGAACCTCACGACTCTGTTGCTCCAACTTCTGAACCCATTCCTTAATCCCCCAGTGACCTCATCAAGCTCATATCCAAGACCACAAAATAAGTGGACATGATCTCAAGACATTAAGCTTGTGAATATCATTGGAGAGCCCACTGAAGGGATGCTCACTAGGAGCATGGCTGCTAAGTTATCAGCAGCTTTAGCTAATGAGTGTTTATATGCAGACTTTCTCTTAGAAGTTGAACCCAAAAGTGTCTCAGAGGATCTGAAACATCCTAGCTGGGTTCATGTTATGAAAGAAGAACTTCACCAGTTTGACAGAAACAAAGTCATGACACTGATCAAATGTCCACAAGATGTCATAGTCATAGGAATGAAGTGGGTTTTCAAAAATAAAACTGATGAAAACGGCATTGTCATAAAAAACAAGGCCAGACTTGTAGCTAAAGGATACAATCAACAAGAAGGCATTGACTATGATGAGATATTTTCTCCTGTTGCTAGAATGGAAGCCATCAGGATCTTCCTTGCATATGCAAGATATATGAACTTAAAAGTCTACGAAATGGATGTCAAAAGTGCCTTCCTGAATGGTAAACTTAAGGAAGATATTTATGTTCAGCAACCCCTAAACTTTGAAAGTAGTGAGTACCCTGACTATGTCTGCAAGCTCGACAAAGCCCTGTATGGACTAAAGCAAGCTCCTAGAGCATGGTATGAAACTCTGTCAACCTTCCTGATCCAAAACAAGTTTGTTAGAGGAAAGATAGACAAAACCTTGTTTATCTATCAAACAAAACAAGATGTGATACTAGTCCAAGTATATGTTGATAGTGTTAGGAATTCTTGTAACAGTATGGTTCCTGCTGATAGATAGTTTTTTTCTACGGATAGTAATATCCATATTATTAGTAATTAGTTAGGATATGCATGAGTTATTTTAGGAAGAGATAATGCATATCTTTTACGTGTTTTGTAAGTGATACGTGTACAACGCGTTCGGGGTCAAAGGAACTTCCTTTTCTTCAAGCAAGTTTTTCAACACCCTAGGCGGTAAACCTAATCGTTGTAGTGTAGTATTAGGGTAAGCCTCGGGAATTTATATCGTTCTCTAGGGAATAGGAATGCTAGTGAGAAATTACTACGCTAAGGTTGGGGTTGAAGAAGATTATTTTTTATCTTTTTATGTTTTTAGAAAATTGAAAGGTACAAATCTCGGGGTATTGGATTTGGGAGTTGGTATTTCTCCGATTACTCTACTATTATCTAATTATCTAAACTAAGGTGAGTGTAGTCTATGTCTATTGTTGTGTGCTCTTATGATGATTAAAATGTGTTTACTTAGATGTTATTACTCCCTAGTTATCTCCTATTGATGGTTGAATTGTCACGTCCTTATTCTTAACGCGTTGTGTTTCTAAGGTCGTAGGATATGCGTTTATCCCTAACTCTTTGAAGCTACCTAAGGTTAATGACTACGAAATCTCTAGGATTCATAAACTTAACACTAAGGTTATCTTTGGATATTTAGCCTACAATTCCACTAGTAACTATACGCTAAGGTTCAGCAAAGCCTAATCAAGCATTAATAACACAACGAATGACCTATCGCAATACTAGGTCAATCACAATTAAGATAAGAGATAACCAATCAATATTCAATAACTAGGTTTCATATTATCTAAGCAAACACACAAGTAAATTAACAGGACATGGAGAACATGCAAGCATACACACAAACAATTGAAGACATGATTGAATCAATGAAGTAAAACACTTATCTTTTTGTAAAATAGGGTATGGAACCCTAAGATACTGCCCAAGACAGCCTTGGTTCGGTTTAGGTTTTTACTCCACAAAACTACCTCTCTAAAACTGAAAAATTCGGATTCTATATATAGTGTTACAAAATGCGTGGCATCACTTTTTAATTGTGACGCCGTCAGTTGCCCTCATCGGGGTTTCGTCTTGGCCACGTCAACTCGTGACGGCTTCACCTTATGCTCGTGACACCGTCGGCTTCAACCTCGGCGCGTGCGGATCCAAATCTAGGCCGTCGAGTTGTGACGCCTACTCTTTTAAACCGATGCGTCACTTGTAAATTAGCAATTTGGCTATTGAGTCGTCTCAAGATGTGTCGCGATGGCGTTGCGGATTAAGCGATGGCGCCGTCCCCTTCAATTCCAATGACTTGAGTATCTCGATTCTTGACTTTGGCCATTTCTTCATATATTCGCGCCTTTTCGTCCGAATAAGTGTCATTCCGACAATTTGCCTTCAAGAGACCTAAAAGTGAAAAGGAACGAAATTAAGTAGTAACGGATACAAAAGTGATCAATTAAGGGCTTAAATGACCCTCAAAAGTGTACCTTTTAAATCCTTATCGATGAAGCTGCGTAATTAGGGTTTCTCATAGTATAAAAGAAACTGCGGCTAGGGTTTATGTACACCTTTCAATAACATTATTAGTGAATCAATATAGATCCATAGAGGTTAAAGTATTTTGTGTTTATTATCTTCTTAACTCTTGCGTTCATATTCGGCGTGGACATAAGTTTAATAGAGGTTCTCTATAGTTTGCTTGTGATTACACGGGTTTACTATCAGTTCATTAAGGCTCATAAGATCTATCTCGAGGCGATCCATCAAGTGGTATCAGAGCCTGGTGAGGATCTCTAAAGAAGATTTACTAATTCTCTCAAAACCCTAAACACACTCTAACAATGTCAACTTCAAACTCAGACAATGAGAAGGATAAGCCTGAGTCATCCAGCACTCAGTCTCAGTCTCAAACAATTCAGCAAGTTGTTACCACCATGTCAAACAACAATGCAAAGTTTCCCTATCTGAAGAAGGATGAATACGACATCTGGGTAATGAAGATGGAAAATTATATCACCAACAGTGACTACCATCTCTGGAATATTGTTCTGAAGGGCAACAATAAGAAGAAGACTGGAAGAGATACTGATGGTAATGTGATAATTCTTCCAGCAACAACTATTGAAGAACATATTGCTCTTCAGAGGGAAACAAAGGCTAGGACTACCTTGCTCCAAGCTTTACGGATGAACATATGAGTGACTTTCATCATCTTGATGATGCAAAGAGATCCGAAAGCAATCAAGGCAAGGTTTGGAGGTAACAAAGAGTCCAAGAAGATGAGGAAGACTATGCTCAGCGAGCTTTCGGGAGTTCTCAATTTCTGAAGAAGAAGGTATACACAAGGGGTATGACAGGTTTCAGAAAATCTTGAGCCAGCTTAATCAGATGAAGTCCAAACCTGACAATGAGGAATGCAACACCAAGTTCCTGCATGCTCTACCTTCTTCCTGGAGGCAGGTTGCTCTTACTCTCAAGGCAAATGGTGGCCTTGATTACTTAAGCTTTGATGATCTGTACAACAAGCTTAGAACTCTTGAAATTGATATCAAGAGTCATTCCACCTATTCTCTCACTCCAACAAATTCAGCATTTGTAAGTACTACCAGTGCTAACACCAAAAAGCAATATGTTGAAAGTCCCACCTCATCAGCAGCAACCACAACATATACCTCTTCTACTAGAAAATCAAAATCTAGTAATGTGATAAAGGATGTGCTTTACTCATTTGTTGCTAAGAGTGAACCTCAACAGCAGCTTGCTTATAAGGATTTTGAACAGATGGATAAATGGGATTTGGAGGAGTTGGATATAAAATGGCAGATGGCTATGCTTGCTGTAAAAGTCAACAGGTTTGAGAAGAAGTCTGGGAGGAAGATCAGTTACCAGGGAAGGGAGGCAGCCAGGTTTGACAGAAAGATGATTAGGTGTTTTAAATGCAATCAAATTGGTCACTTTGCTAGGGAATGCCCAGATAAGAAGGGAAGTGACAAGAGAAGATATTCTACATTCAAGCTCAAGGAAAATGAGGAACCTAAACCTGCAGCTCTGGTGTCTGTAGATTCATTGGTTGATTGGACTGACCATGAAACTGAAGGAAGAGAGGACAATTCTCCTCAGACTGGATTGCTTGCTGAGACTAGGGATACTGCTGAGACTGGAGATGCTGAGGAGTTTGCACTGATGGGGATCACATCTCATGTACATAACTGTATATTTGGTTGTAATGATAGATATGATGCCCTTAAAAGAGAAGTTGATGACATTGATGGCCAATATAAAGAACATTTTATTTAGGGTCAAGCCTATAAGAAAACTGTTAAAACTTTAAAAAACAAAAGGTTTGGTACCAACAAAATCAATTGGCCCTTGAAGAAAGAATTAAGGTTTTGGAGAGAGATTTGGAGAACACCACTAACTTGTTAAAATTCTCTAAGAAAGAAAATGTAAAAGTTCATGTAGAAAAAGAGGATCTAAAGGCTAAATTAGATAAAGAGGTGGCTAGACATAAAGAGTGGCAAGAACAAGCTAAAAATCTATAACAAATTAAGGAAAAGTTCTATGTCTGTAAAAACTAAGATGGGGTTAGGCTTCAAGGATTATATTGATCCAGATGAGGTGTATGACCCTAATGACTATAGTGTTTTTAATCATGTCACTGATGAAGAGGAAGAAAAATATCAACCTTCTAAATTTGTAAAATAAGGTGAAATGCATGATGTTCCTTCCTCAATCAATGGTATTGTTAGACCACCTAACCCAGACTCAGACTTGGATGAATCACATATGACCTATGGCCAAAAGTCTGATGACTTATCTGAAACTGGCAATGATACTAATGATTTTGTCTCTTGTTCTTCCAGTGTTAGGACCTCAGAGACCCATTTTAAAGACTTTGCCAGTTGTGATTCAAGTGAAGAGTCTACAACCCCCAAGACTTCCTTTCCCAAGCCTTTACCAGCTGACCCTGCCCCAAGAGTTGTTGTTAATGAATCTTCTTCAAAAGGCGACTTATTTTAAAACATTTCTTGTTCTTTTGATTCGTTAAAAACAATTCGATTTTGGTTGTGGTTTGAATAAGTTTGTTTATGATAATACTTCTCATGTTATGAACAAGCATTTTAAGAAGAAATCATGTTTTGTTTGTGGTAGTACATTTCATCTTATCAAAGATTGTGATTTTATGAGAAACAAATGGGTGTTTGTACTAATCAACGAGAGCAGAGACCAATATGGAATGATGTGACCAAAATTCCTCCATTTGTTCCTACGAAACCATGTGAGGATGGCAGAACCAATCCTCTTGGTAGACCCGGTTCTGCTTTGGTAATCCAGTTCTCTTGGTAACCCAGTTTCTGCCGATAGACCATCTTCCTCATGTTGGAGAAGAAATGTTCCTAGGCCTTCAATCGACCTACTAGTACTTATTTTCAAAATGGATATAGGCACATTTATAATGACCCTTTCAATAAAGGGGGCAAGGTGGGATCTTCTTGTTAAGACCTCGTGAGTTGTTCTTGGAGACAAAATAGACCATCATTCATGAAGGATTCCAAGAACAATGGTAGATCTCATCAATCTGCAGGTTTTTCTAATATGATCCACAAGGCAGGCCCAAGTCAGTAATGACTTGGGTCTCCATGTATACTAATGTTGTTTTATATCTTTTAACTTGTAGGATGATCCTCATACAAATAAAGATTTAGGTATTGTTGATAGTGGGTGTTCTAGGAGTATGACAGAGAACAGGGAAAGATTGCATGATTTTTTCCCTATTTATGGAGGCACTTTTACTTTTGGAGGAGGAGATGGCAGAATAACAGGGAAAGGAACCATTAGAACTTACAAACTGGACTTTGAAAATGTGTACTATATGGAAGAACTCAGAAACTTCAATCTATTTTCTGTGTCTCAAATATGTGACAAGAAGAATAGTGTACTAAGTGGTTAAAATTCATACATATGAAGATGTAGCTGATTTGTTAACAAAAGATTTTGATGGCCCTAGATTTCATTTTTTGATTGTCCATATTGGCATGATCAACCCCTGATTGTTGTGTTTGAGGGGAGGATTATGCCTAAGGGGAGGATTTTAAGTTGTATATTTTGTATATTTGTATATATTCGTTTTGTATATTCTGTGTTCTACTAACCATTTTGCAGATCAAGTATCAAACACACAATCAGTAGCAAAAGATTAAACTACAAGCTTAAAAGTCTTTTATTCATATAAAACACTACATTCTTAGATGCAGTGTAAAATTACAAGACCTTATCATTACTGATGATTACTACATCCAGACTCCAACATAACAAGCTTCTCAAAAGATTCTTCCAGACTCCAGCTTTCATCTCCAAGACACCTACTCAGGCCTCCTTTTAGCCCACTCTAGCATCCTCTAATGCTCCTTTCCCCACCTACTGATGTAGTCCCACACTCTGGGAGCAGCAAGACCAACCACTTGAGCCCTTTTCTCAGGAGTTAGGTTGGAGGATCCTGGTCTTGGATCAGCAGGGACTGCAACTGGCATAGGTGGCACAATGGCAAGAGGAGTAACATTCACAGGCTTGGAATCTTCATCTGTATCTGAATAAGCTGAGACAAAGCTTGACATGGAACTTAGCTCAGAACCAGAGTCTTCAGTTTTGGAAGGTTGATCTTCAGATGAACTTCTAAGTGGTGCTGGATATGGTGGAGGGTTTGTTGACATGAACCTCAGGTTGTTGTTCTAGGGAGGAAAGTAGTACATCCATCCATCATTGGATGATGTCTCCTCAGATGAGTATGAGTCTGAAGATATCTCAATGGGATGATTGGGAGAGTTATTCATGGTGGTTAGGTTGGTGATCGACTGTGGTATTAGGGTTATTTGGTTTGTATGTCTGTTATGTGGCAAGGGGTTGGTTAAATAGGCAAGGGCAAGGTGCAATCTTTGGTTGTTAGAATTTATGGAAGTAATGACTTGGTAGATATTTGAATTAATGAGGGTTAAGACTGCAGACTTTTAATTCGCAGTTAAGTACAGCAGGGTTTGACTTTTATCCATTCCTGCTGATAACGTGATTATTTCTGCTGAGGGGCAATGATTTCTGCTGGTAGCTTTGATATGGAATCAGTGGTCAAACGTTCAGTCATTCCTGCTGGTTGACTAAATGGTTTCTGCTGATTGACTTTTCATTGTTGCTGGTTTCGTAAAATTAGGAATTAAATATCGGATTTGATTATCGTCAAAATTGGTCAAAGATTCTATGCGAATGTTTTGCCGATTTAAAAGGTTATTTTAAGTAACTTACTTAAATAACCAATTGCAGTTATCCCATAACCTAATTGCTCAATTCCTTCTCATTTCAAACAAAGCTAATCTTCAACCTTCTGAAATCATTTAATGGCGACACTGGCATACAAGGTCGATCACAATAAAGTTGCATTCTTGGAAAGAGCCAAAGGAAGTGATGTGTATGATCTAATGGTAGATTTCCTTCTGTGTTCAAAGCTCAGGTATGCCCTAACTTTCTGTCCATCTATTGTTTATGACTCATTAGTCAAGCAATTATGGGCCACAGCTTATGAGAGATCTCCTGAGGGTCAACCCAAGGAGATTGTGGCCACCATAGATGGACAAGAGTGTGTAGTCACTGAGTCACTCATTAGGACTCAGTTACAATTAGACGATGAAGGAGGTATGTTTGAAAACAATAGAAGAAATAATCACCGTTTGGCGACATAGGGTATCCCAGCGATGGGAAATTCATTTGGTATAAAATAAATTTTTCCTAAATGGAGATTTTTGGTCCATACTCTCCTTGATGTCTTAGTCCTAAGTCCGGGGTTGGGATCGGTTCTCTAGCTCAATTGCAAGCTGCTATAATTTGTTTGGATCGGGGAGAATTTATAATTTTTCAAAATATATTTTGAGGAAATGCTTAGAAATATAAAGGATACCAAACATAAATTTTTAATGTATCCTAGATTTCTTCAGATGAGATTAAGCATTGAACCCTCTGATAAAACCCCAAGGGCAGTCAGTAAATTAACTGCTAAATTGTTTGCAACAATGAAAACCAATTTTGCTGGAGAACACAGACCCTTGCTACCTTCTATGTTGCCAAGTGGCAATGTAGCTGCTGGTGCAGGTGTTCCTGCTGGTGGCTTAGAGCCCAATATTGATGAGGCAACTAGTGGCCCTATGTCACCAAACCCCAATGTTGCTGGTGCCTCTGCATCAGTTTCAGCTGATATTGGGGCCTCCAATGCTCCTGATGCCTCTACATCAGTTGCCACTGATAACCAGCAACCCCCATCTCCTCCACCTATAGCCCCACAGTCTCCTAGAGTTGTTGCTCCTGAGGAGCCAGTCATTGCCTCTGAATCACAGGAACAAACTCCTGTTGAGACTGAGGTCAATCTTGCGTCATTAATAGATAGTTTTGTTTCTACAGATAGTAGTATCCGTATTATTAGTAATTAGTTAGGATATGCATGAGTTATTTTAGGAAGAGATAATGCATATCTTTTACGTGTTTTGTAAGCTGCAGAATTAGGGTTTCTCATAGTATAAAAGAAACCTGCGGCTAGGGTTTATGTACACCTTTCAATAACATTATTAGTGAATCAATATAGATCCATAGATGATCAAGTATTTTGTGTTTATTGTCTTCTTAACTCTTGCGTTCATATTCTGCATGGACATAAGTTTAATAGAGGTTCTCTATAGTTTGCTTTTGATTACACAGGTTTACTATCAGTTCATTAAGGCTTATAATCCATCATGATGACATCATATTTGGCTCAACAAATTATATACTTTGCAAACAGTTTGAAAAATTGTTGACAAAGAAATTTGAAATGAGCATGATGGGTGAACTAACATACTTCCTTTGACTACAAATTAGGCAAATTGACAAAGGAATCTCTATCGGTCAAGAGAAATACACGTAAATCTCTTGAAGAAATATGAGATCTCGATTGTGCCTCGATGAAGACTCAAGAGTCCCACGAATAATCTCGGACCGGATCTCACCGACAAATCGATCAACCAAACACACTTTAGAGGAATAGTAGGGTCACTAATGTATCTCATCGCTTCTAGACCAGACATACAATTTGCAGTATGTCTGATTGCAAGATTTCAGTCTGACCCTAAGGAATCCCATCTCACTGCAGCTAGAGGTGGCAAAACAGGCGGGCCGGGCGGGCACGGGCTACGGGCTAAACGGGCTATGGGCTAAATGGGCGAGGGCTAAACGGGCATGGGCTAAACGGGCACGGGCCAAACGGGCTCATTTTATACGAATCACTTTTAAAAAATACCCAAAACGACGTAATAAATTCCACGAACATAACACCTCATTTATATTTAAAAAATTAAATATAAGTTTTTCTTTAAAAACAATCTAATGTTCGAGAAAAACATGTGCCCATTGTGCCCATTTAACTTCTAAATGGGCAATACATGCCCATTTCAAAAAAAGGAGGGGGCCCAAATGTGCCCAAATCTTTTAAAAGTTTGCCCATTTAGCCCATTTTTTTGATTTTGGGCACAAATTGCCACCTCTAACTGCAGCCAAAAGAATCCTCAGATACCTGAAGGGTACCCCAAATCTTGGACTTTACTATCCTAAATGTTCAGGATTTGACCTCAAAGGTTACTCTGACTCTGACTATGCTAGTTGCAACATGGATAGGAAAAGTACTTCAGGGTCCTGTCAATTCCTTGGAGGAAAACTTGTTTGTTGGAGTACTAAGAAGCAACAATCAGTGGCTATGTCCTCACTGAAGCTGAATACGTGGCAGCTGCAGGATGTTGTGCTATGGATGAAAAGTTAACTCAGTGACTATGACATCCATTACAAGATGGTACTCATCTTCTGTGGTAACAACAGTGCTATTGCTATCTCCAACAACCCTGTCCTTCACCAAAGAACCAAACACATTGATATCAAATACCATTTTATCAGGGACCACATCATGAAAAGGGACATAGAACTCCATTTCATCCCTACTGAATATCAACTAGTTGATATCTTCACCAAAACTTTGGACGAACCCACCTTCAAGAGACTGAAAGTTGAATTAGGAATGCTTGATATTGAAAGTCAGTAACCTGATAATCAATCCCAATCTCAGCAAATCTATCTTGTAAGTCCACTGGTACCTAAATAAAAGTCCCTAAAAACATACCTTCTCACTGAATGTAATCTCATTCAGGAATCTTGTGCTTGGATGCCAAACACATTTATTATAGAACTAAATGCTCCAAGTATTTAGTTAGTATATGTCCTAGGTATGTGACTGATGACATTCAATAAAGAATATATGTCCCCTCCTACCCAACTGGCATCCAATGCACATGGCTTCTACTCATTGCCCACTCCCACTTGGAATTTAATGCCAAAACTCACAAACAATATCTTTTGATATTTTATGTTGTGACAAAATCTCTGCAAAAGTGTTGTTGCAAAGCTACAAGAATATTTTCCTTGAAAGTCGTGAATCTGACGGTTCAAATAGTGGTGGCATTAAATGCGGTAACCTAAACGGGTCAATTAACGCCGTGAATAAACTTGTACCACTATTACCACACTATAAATACCCTATTTTTACTAACCATATCACACACACACCTTTGCAAGAAAAATCTTTTCAAATCTCTCTCTAAAACATCTTTAAATCATGCAAAATCGAAAACCTCTTTGTAACACCCCGTGATCATAATGACGGTGGAAGACTAATCGAGGTGTTACTTGAATGGCGATCACAATCAATAATCATAGAAAAGCGACTCGAAAGAGGCGTTTTAAGAAAAATAGTTATCATTCATTGAAAACTCATTATTGTTACAAAATATTCCAAATTGTTTCAAATGTTTCCCAAAAATTGAGTTTGAAAGAAATGACAACTTTATGTTTTACACCACATGAAAAGGTCTTGATATGCTCACTCCATACCTTGAACATATTCTTCACTGATTACCTGAGATAATATGCTTAAAAAGGTCAACAAAAATGTTGAGTGAAATTCATAGGTTTAAATTAAAGCTGAACACAAGAATATGAACATGATAACTGTAAACAATATATCATAAAGAAAATCAGAGATTATTATGCGCTAAGCTCATGCAACCAAGACTCAACCGCACACACGAATTCTTCGGTGTACGTAAGTTTGCCCCAAAGGAGGTAATAGCCAATTACCTAATGATATTCAAATATTGTGTGCCACGGTTATTTCCTATAACCAAGGCGGGTCGTTACTCCCATAGTACTATTCACGATATTTCGTTCACTCGGTGACTAATGGTTCATGATCTGAGGGACTTATGGCTAAATACTTAGGCAATTCTAATAATCAAGTAGCGAACATTTATAAAAAGCCTTGTGTTCTTGTTTAGAGCATGTATCTCCCTCGTGGGGTTTGCAAATAAAAGTAAAAGCGAGGCTATGAACTCACATTAATGAAAATGAACAAGCACAATATGATCAAGCACGATGTAGCAGAGGTTGCAAACCGAAACCTAAAAATGAGATGGCAAGTCTCAGAATATGATAAACCTTTGGTTCGCGACCAAAATAATAGAGCATTGAATATACTTATTCAATAGATCATTGAATTATCCAATTCAATAGAGCGTTGTGCGTGCTTAATGTTGTAAGTTTAGTTTACGTGCTACATCGACTTAATTTGATATTTATCAAAGTCCTCACTCACGCATAAGTGAAATGTTCCCCATTGTGATCTTGTGGAAATAATGATGTTATTTAGTGTTTTAATTCGTTTATATTCAATGTGAGTTATTATCGAATTACGGTTTTATATAAATTATACTTTTATATATATATATATATATATATATATATATATATATATATATATATATATATATATATATATATATATAACCCGCCTAATGGGCGGGCATGACTTATAATTATTTGTTTTTTGTTTTTTGTTAACCGAAATACATTTTTTAGAATTGTCAAACAATTTTTTTTTTAAGAATTATAAAAAATTGTATGGTTTGCGTGGATGGTTAATAACACAATATATATAATTTTTACAATATTATGAATTTTATGTATGTTTGTAAAGTTGTAGATAATAAAAATGTATTAAAGTGATATAACAGTTAACTTAAATTCTAAACAAAGTTTCTTTGTAGACAACGATTCGTATATTTTTTTGGAACATAATAAAAACTTTGATAGTACACACAAAACAATACTGATTAATGCATCAAATCTAATAACGTGGATAATGGATATATCCTATACATATAAATTGTGAGAGTTGTAGCAGGTTCTCCAAATAAGTGTCTGGATATGTCAAATAATATTTTTATAAAATTTAGTTGTTATTTGTTGAATTGAAGTTTAATTTCATTTCTATGACAACATATAGAGATTCAACACCAAATACATAGAGATCGAAAGAAAAAAATAGTACGATATCATACAGAGAATCGCTATTTGTTGTAACCTAGATCTGAAATCACGTGACGTGGTGAAAGTTTATCAAAAAACTCTACTTATTTGGTAGCATGCCGTGTTGTTTCACCAGAAGATGGTCAATTCAGCGCACAAGCGAGATAAGGCCGTATTCAGCATAGATGCATTTTCCAATAGTAGTTTCGCCATCTCAACTTGACTTTATCTAATCGCAACATCCAAGGCTGTTTGATTCTGCTCATTACGAAGCCACATGAACTCTTGAAATTAAACTCTATACTTTTCTTTCAAACATATGCCAAATCTAAATCCGATTCCATCCCCTTTAATTGACAAACCAAATAGGCCCTAAGACAATGTAGCTGATATACTTTATTGCTTTAGTGATCAAAGTAGCAACATAATGTATACTAATATTTTGTTAACAGATGTATAAGTTCAATCAGACCACATAATGTATACTAATTGACTATGTAAGACCTTATGTTATGCATATTTTGTAATTTATTATTTACATATCAAGTAAAATAGTGAGTTTACACCAAATATAGAGATCTATAATTTGTAGACAAAACATATTACAGGATCACATGCGTGGCTATAAGCACTTTTGACTACTAATTTAATTATTTGATGTTTGTTTTTCCTAATTCACTTCCAAACTTAACATGACATTAGCCATTATCTAACACCATTTATTCATCTCCTATTAGTCTATATATATATATATATATCAAAGAACGCGCAACTGAGGAGAACTGTTCCCAGCTACTTTAGTCAAATAATGAACACTAAAGTGCATCAAGCAATATATCATCACACTCTATGGCATGTGCGGATGTCCTCACAAGAGGTCTGAAGTTCAGACCTCATTATGTACACATCTTGGGGGTGAGCAGGGAAAGGGTTGGCAATGGCCACAGGGATTGTTAGGCCGCTACCCTCAGACTCAAAGGCTTGCCCTCTCTAGGTAACCTAAACAGGGAAAACCTCCTTTACCCATATTCTATGGCTCGTTCTTACTTTAAGGACCAGGCAAAAGCTCAGTCAAGGTACATCTAGAGGTTAAAAAAAAGAGTAATATAGTGCCTGTTTGTTGGGTTTAAGAAAGAATGAAGATCACACAAATAGGTCCATGCAAACAGTTGTGGTGTTTTGAGGGCACCATAATACCCCAAGTAGCTTTAACAACGTCTTGAGTTACAACTAACACAAAAGGAGCATGACTATATATTTGTATTCAACATAAATTGAACATTATACAGCAAGTACCATAATTGGAAGAAGCATGCGGTGAGAGTAGATTTAGATAAGTACCTTGAGATTAGGAACTCGTATTATCCGGATTCTTTGTGATTATCGGTATAATGCCACGATTTAAGAGGAAAAAATTAGAATTTACTTAATTTGTTTCATCCATAAAAATTCAAGGTTGCATAAAAATTCAAGGTTGATATAGAAAATATAAAATAGCAAAGATAACGAACATGATGAAACGTGAACACTACAGCCATCATTAAAAGTTTTAATTCTAGATATATTTTTTAGGATTTCAATTCAATCATGGTATTTTTCAATGAAGATCGATCTCTGTTGTAAATTTCTACCACCTTTTCATCGATTTATCAAATGACAAGCGAACTTTCAGTTAGTTAATTGGGTTAGCATGTCCGATCGGTGGCTCCTTACCTTTTGCTCGAACTTTAAATTTTGTCACTCTTAGGGGATTTTGAACTCTTATATTTAATGATCATTTGTCATCAAATGTTAATAGAAGATAAAACTTTGAACCGTTCAAGGCTTGAGGTTATTAATAAAGATTTAGGCACTCTATCATCGGATTATTTATGATATTAGCTCAATACGGATTTTTTCCAAATGGCTAGAACTCGTTCTTTCTAATCAGAGGTCATAAGTTTAGAATTTTTAAAAAGTATTGCCCATGAATTACCAAAGTGACATCCGAGAAAAAATATTTTCTTGAGCAAAGTCACGTAAGCGAAGAGAAGCGTAGATTTATTGATGAATCGACACTATCATTTATGTTTTAAGACGCTAATAAATTATATGTAAGAAATAATGATCTTACAAGTATATCTTGACCTATCCATGCAAAGGATATTCTGCGATAGCCACCCATACAAAAGCAAATACTATGCATAATGGAGAAACACCTGTGGTCAAACAGGACTTTGCTCCTAAGAATGGAACCTTGACAAATGTTTGTGTAGTGTGCTCAAACCATCGAAAGCGCAATATATAGTAGTTAGTCCGGACTATAGAATTATATCGAACTCTTGTAAGCGTCATGAAAGAATCGGTCATCAAATAACATTATTCAAGAATCACATCGTCGATCTTGGTATAGCGAGACGTAACCTATTATTATCTTGGAATATGAATATGAATATGTTAAGGCATATATTTTTGTTTCATTTTGTATATCATGAATATGTTAAGGCATTAATGAATATGTTAACTACACAAATTCATAAAAATAGTCTCTAAAAATATGACAAAGCTAAGAATGGACTGCAAGAATAAGTAGACCCATGAAACGCTACAACATGTGCTCAGATCAAGATTCCGTGAATCAAATAGTGCAAACAGTGAAACCGTCAGTAACAAACGCCGATGCATGAAACATTCTTTGTAGCTGTTTATTTTTTCAAAAGCTTAAACCATAAATTAAAAGGGTGTTTGGATGTGCACCATATTCATTATGAATGTAAAAAAGACAAAAAATTAACGACTTCATTAAATGTTCGTTAAAAGTAATTATGAATATATAAAATTTATAAACCACTAACAGTTTATACCTGATAGTTCTTGCCCTTTGTTACACCAATGATATCGATCATTTCATCTTTCTGGAAAACAACATCAATGGGGACCTGCTTCTCAAAGAAAATGTAACCAAAGTCCACTTTCTGTGCGACAACCACCGTTCACTTGAATCTCCATCAAATGAGCCTTCTTTTGCTGCAAACCTTTCATCTTTCGGATCTAAGTGTGGGCCAGAACACGGATGACATTGCAGTATTCCTTCATTTTCTCCAACTGTGATTGAATATCCTTCTTTCCTGACTCAGTTTCACACTTTGAAGAGTACTTGTTTAAAGCCTTCTTCTTTGACTTGCACCCGTTCTTGTAGAAACGCCTCTTGACATCTTCACTGAGATGCTAGGCCCATACTGTGTTCAGACTGCGAAGACCACGTGGGGTCTTGACATACTATGATCAACGTAAAGAAGCATATAGACTATATTAGCAGACTGTTGTGGCCGCATAGGAATCATTTTTATTGATTAAGTGCTATTAGAGTGAAAAACCTTCGCTAAAAAACACTGCCTAATTGCCGCATAGTGGAACAAGTTGCCACTAACAGGTGTGTTCAAAGGTCTATACATTGTAGATGATGTTACTTTAATTCTTCATTGAATGTCAACCCAATGTTCAGCTACTTGATTAAACCCCACGTATACAAAGGAGTGTAATTTCTTAGCTGGGAAAAGCACAAGTAACATAAGAAATTGCATAATGAAGAGACAGGCAAAGTTGTGACGAAAATAGTACATCAATATTGAAAGATAATGCAAAAATCCATTCCAGTATGCAAAAAAAACTTTACCCCTCCCTCTTTAATAAACATCAAACTTCCTTTGATACCTCGATAACACACCTTGAGGATCCAAAATGGAGAGTCTAATTTATCGAGGGATGATGGACAACTGCTTTCTATAAATAGTGGTTCCTTTTCACCATAACCTTCTATTAAAAACACCAATAATGCCTATGACTTCAACTCTTTCTAACACGATAGGATTCTCATTAACCTGATAGGTCTCAGTCAAAGCTCAAATAAATAAAAGAATAAAGTTCTACTTAGGGTGAGAACACATTTGCTGAAGGATCTAAACTACTAAAACAAATACAAGTAGTAAGGTATATACAACTAATCTATGCCTATAAATAACGAATTCCATTTTGAAATTAATGATTTCACATTCATCATTCTCATTTTCAAAATACCACCTTCTTTTGTACGATTTACGGTGGTTAGAACCTTAAACCTGCTAGTAGGGACTTTCAATAATCCAACCTAAAATAGTCCTCCACAATATGAAATGCTATACGCCTATTCATATAATTTAGCTATGGGTTGAATGGTTAGAGGTAAAAAGAAGTTAAGAATTCATTAGTATACATTAATCGTCTTCATCAGGTTTCGACACAAACCCCTCAATCCATATCTACTACCAGCGTCTATTAAGGATATATGTGATTTAAACCGAATCCTCAAAAATAGAAAACTTCTATGGTATACAAACTACTACAAATAGTTACGAACGACCTCCTGTGAGCCCAATCAAGTCTTAATTACAATAGCATGATCAATTTAAACAGAACTGAGATCTTAGCTTGTGGTCCACCTTGAACAATACACAAAATTGAACTCGGAACCAAGATTGATCACCTTCGTCCATTCTGGAAGCTCGTATATATTCTTATATTGAGTTGGAGATAATCCCCATAGAGACCCTGATAGGTTCTCAATCTCCAACTTTAAATATGTGATTGGTTTTCTGATCGGTTCTTGGCTATCACCTTGTGCAAAAAGTTTGAAAAATAATTTTATGAAGCGTAACCACCCATCGGACGGGTCATGAAGCTAGTTAAAGAATAAATCTAATAGTCATTTATTATACCTTGTCTCGATCGTCTTTGTCGGTTCTTTGTTAGTATGTGAGCGATCGCTTGTCCGACCTAAGCAGTTTGGTGTAAGCTGCGGCAAATAGGTGAATGTTTGCGAATATCTCAAACATATGATCTCTATATTCATGGTGTGGAAAACTGTGAAAGAATCAAACGTTGGATAAATCACGGTGTTTTGGTACCACCATTTCATAAAAAATAGTAACTTACCAGGTTTTGTATAGGGTGTTGGCTTAGGGTGTGAATCTGCACAAGTTATAGTTTTGGCGAAACCAACTTGATGTATTCTTTTGGTTCTAGCTGCTGGTATTCTGAATTTAGGTGTAGATTCAGTAACAACAGTCATCGCAGTAACGACTGAAGCAACAGAGACAATAACAGCACCAAATACGCTAGCAGCCGCATAACGGTGCCCACCCTTGGTGCACATAACACCATGCTCAAAGTCCAAGACTATGGTATCGTTCGACGATCCTAGTTCACATAAGCCGACAACATATATGAGCAATCAATAGACGATTGAATACATATGGCACAAATAAGAAAACTAACTCGTTGTCGCGTCATGAACAACGGGCATATCCTACATGTATAAGAATCTGAAAATGATAGCGATTCAGCTGACAAAGCAACACAATGACTTGTGCTACGTATGTCCTCTGTTATTTACAACATGATTATAACATGTAATTTAAACAGGGTGAACGTTTACATAAGATAAAAGGAAAATAACAAATAGGTACGTTACAATGACAAAGTAGAAAATTAATTAGAGAAAGTTGATGAGAGTGCTGAAATTCGCTTACCAGCGTGCGGACGTGCCCATGTGAAATTTGAAGGCCATGTTCCGGAGGAGGCTAAAGCACTGAGCTCAGAAAGTATGAAACAAAAGCAGTTCAAAACGTTTTGTTAAATGACAATTTTAAACCCCTTGAATTGTAAGAACATAAACTTGTTGATATTTGCTCCCACCTGGAGTCAGCGATGCAAACCTCCGGTTTCAAGAATTTGAAGGGCCACGTGTATGCTCTCTGTAATTCAAAACATGGTTGCAACATATAAGTATGCAGGTACCACAAATAGGCACAAATTAAAACGTTTATAGTAATAATAGTTACAAACTAAAACCCGATGAAACAAAAAATGCACTGACATACAGGTGACATAAAAGATCTGCCAAACAATTCAGCATCCATTCCAAAATCATAGAGTTTATCATTGAATTCAGCATCCATTAGTATATTACTTGATTTGATATCTCGATGCACGACCCACACGAGTGACAATGGAGCTTTAAAAGAAACAGCCAGAACTTGAATATAATCGAATGAAATGTACAGACTATTAGTGATAATATTGAGTATCTATGCTATGTAAAAAAATCATTGAACACAAATACAACCAAGTAGCCAACTAACCTCCTTAGGTATTCCCTCGAGATCGTTCATTAAATCCCTTAACATATTCACTCTGCAGAGCTTGTCGTAATGCTTTTTTCTCTTTTCCTGACGCATTCTTCACCTGTTTCAGGTTCGACACATGAACTCAGTGAAGTGCTACATTATATACAGCAGATTCCGTCACTAAAATCATTTGAAAACTTGGTTCTCACCGAGTAATAGATTATTAGGAATTTGCTTGTAAACTATACACATAATTATAAAGATTAGCTCAAACATTGGTATATTCCAAAGAATCGTCTCCAAGCGGTTCCACCACCATTGTACCCAACATATTAGATATATTTTCAATAATTATCTTCACATATTGAGAAGCTACGAATTTTATAAATAAAAGATTATTTGTTCCTTAAATACCTTCATAACTCAACCAACAACCTGAAGTGGTCTTGAAAGCTTCTTGCGACGTTGATAAATGTACCGACCTTATGGTTAAAGATGAGAAGACTGGGACTTGTTACAGAGCGGGTCACTTGCTTAAAGATCATTGTAACGATAAGCTTGAGAAGGACATGTACAAAGTTATAATTATTTGGTTATTTCATAAACTTTAAGATTCTGATCCTCTAAAAGCATTTACATCTGTATCAAAAGCAATAAGCAATCCCATAAA
Organism: Chrysanthemum lavandulifolium; assembly: GCA_022545495.1. NCBI lineage: Eukaryota > Viridiplantae > Streptophyta > Magnoliopsida > Asterales > Asteraceae > Chrysanthemum > Chrysanthemum lavandulifolium. Next base: position 183,382,078 of record CM040243.1, on the reverse strand, counting down.
TACACATGTTTCAAATATTTACACAAAATTATATTCTTACACGAACAAAAGAAAGCGTTCGGTGACCTTTTCGCTTGCTTGGATCCTCTTCTTTTAGTTTTATTCACAGTTGGCTCTTTTCGGCTTTCTGTATGTAGCAATGTTGAAATCTGTTAAGTAGGGGCCTTCATACATAACTGAGAGGTAGTCTCACTATTGGGACCCTCCGACCCTGTAACAATAAAATTCAAACTGATTCAGATAATTAATGCCATTAAGACTTTCAGTGGAAACATATGCACATACATGCAGATAAACGTGCCTAAAAGGAGGGCAAGAGACGTAATCTGTAGTACCTTGGTTATATCGCCTAATGAGTTAATATGTAGTACCTTGGTTGTACCTTGGCTTCATGATCTAGAACTACATAAACCGAGCCTCTAAAATTTATGTTCGATGTATAAAACTATAAATTTGTTATACTTAACCAAAACAACACAATCCTACTTTAAACAATTATGATGCCAATTACTTATTTATCACATATAAAACTAAAAAGAAGTAAAACTCTTTACCTTGGCATTGTAGTTCTCATCTAGCATGATTTTTCTTGAGTTGATGTACTCACGAAAAGTAGTGGTTTTTAGGTATATGATGACTTCTAGAGAATGATGCTCATCAATATATACCCTTTAAACAATATATTAGCATGCATGAACACAAATTCATCATCATAGTTTTGAGGGAAAAGAGATACCTTTTTTTATCCGTAAAAAACTAAAAAAAGGCGAAACAAAGGTTAATACCTGGGGAAAAAATCAAATGAAGGAGACTCATGCCGTGGGTTTTAGTAGGATTTCTGTGATTTAGTGAATGATGTGATTAGGTTAACATATAATTTAAGCTATAATTAAGGAATAGATATGTTTTATAAAATTTGTGTCATCCAATAAAATTATAGTCATTTATAAATTATGATATGCAACATAATTATCAAAATAACTTGTTGCCTAAGTGGTAAACACACAAGTTATTTATCCAAATAACCAAGGTTCAATCCTTGCAAGGCTCCTTTTTTATAAATAATTTTCAAAAACATTGCATAAACATCCGAAATTTATAAAAATAATTATTAAAAATCATGAAAAATCCGAAATTTATAAAAATAAATATTAAAAATCAGAAATTTAGAATTATTGCTTAGGTGGAATTAAAAATTGCTTAGTTGGACAACAAATGCTTATGTGGCATGAAATTTGATTATGTGGCATTGAGGTGGCATTGAGTTGGCATTGAGGTGGCATTGAGGTGACATTAATGCCAAATGCCTCCTGTTATATACTAGCAGGGTACCCGCGCTTTGCAGCGGCGGGTACCCTATGATTGAAATTTTGACGAACAATATTTTGCTATTCTATGATATGACTAATGTTGCCCTTCTTTTCATTCACCAGCCACTTTGTCTTTCACGGTTTTACGGATAATAGATCGGTAGCTTAATTCAACGAACTCGATACTTCATTCCAGTTCAAAGTTGTAGTTCAAAATATCAACCCAATATTCATCCGTAGTTCAAACTTGATTCGGCCCAAAATATCTTCACAAATACAACCCAACTTCAAAAGTTTTGGTTGGATTTTCATCCATTTTTAGCTGAGACGAGTAAAGTGGCACCCGCCGCGTTGCGGCGGGCCTACTTTGTTTTTGATGGTTAGATTTTTTGTAACTAATTTTTTTTATGGGTTTTGTATCTTCGCGTTTGATCACGGTTTTGTGGTTTTGTAACTTATTACGGATGCTTTCTTACTTTTAAGTTGTTATATTTTTTTATATAAGTATTTTTTGGTTATCTGTTATATTTGTTTTATATAAGTATTTTTTGATTATTTGTTAAGTTGTTATTTGGTCGTGTAAACATTTAGTTAGCTTTTTTAAGATGAATGTAATAGAATGGTTGATGAATTTGGTTGTGGGCTAACGTCATTTATTGCGGGTTTTGTTTTTTGCCATAAATTGCTATCTCATTTTTTTCAGACGTTTTTTGTTATTTTTTTAAAGATGTATTATTTATACTATTTGTTAAATATACTTTAAAGTAAGGTTTTTTTCAGATAAAGCATGATATATCTTGGGCATTGTCATTTTTGCATAACAATGATGGTCTGCCATCCTAGAGCCACTCAAATTATCATTTCTTTTCTCAACTTTTGTGCATTACTTAACTCTTTGGTTTGCTTATTTATTAATTTGCTTCATCCTTAAAAGTTTATCTCTTTCATATTTTTACCTAACACAAAGTCTATAGATCTGTGGCTTTGCGATAGTCGGTTACGGAAGACCGTCCAAAAAAAAGGCCAACGGGCCCAACATAAACAACCCAACAAAGGATTTTTCTAACCCATGGCAAGTAATGTATATATGGTAATAACACTCGGCCCACATGTCAAAAATTGATAACCAATCCAACTTCTTAAAATGATATCAAGCGTACTATACAGTGTATGATGATAATACTAATAGCCTTGTTGCCCTAGCATCTCATACACATTTCATACGCCTCCTTTTCCACAAATCAACCACCACACATCATTTCATTACTTAGCTAAAAAACTAACACCAAATACTCTTATTTTCTTCTTGCTAAATCCGAATCACAAATACCCTATATTTCTTTCTTCTCAAAACAACACCATCCAAACCAAGAGATAATCACGAAACCCTTTTTCCTTAATCCAAACCAGGAACACAAACATGTCTGATGAGTGTCTAAATACTCATCATTTTTGTACAATCTAAACTGCAAAATCATCTGAAAACACTCAGAAACACATCAAAATGATCAAAATATCACAAATCAGTGTTTTATGTGTTTTAAATGCAAAAAGATCAAAATCGGATGAAAATTGATTCAAGTTTGCAAAATTGGCGGTTTAGTCCCCAAGTTTTAAAAGTTGTCAAATCTAGTCCACGAAATTCAAAATGTGGAATTTTATCATTCAAGGCCCCTGAAATATTCTAAGTTGTTAAAATTGGTCCTTGAATGAGTTTTTGGTCAAATGGCATAAAAGGTCCCTAAACTTTGAAAATTTGCAAAAATGGTCCTTGGATTTCTAAAAATGGAATTTTATGCAAAAGTTATCCTTGTACTATCAAAGTTTGGCAAGTTTGGTCCTTGTGAGAAGTTTGGAAAAGTGTCAAGTTCAGTCCTTGAAGTTTGGATAAATTGCAAATTTGGTCCTTGTGCTTATTCTAAACCAAACGGATCCAATATCCAATCCAGCCGGCCCAACATATTATCCAAGCCCAATTCCTTTGACCCCTGCCCTTGAGCCCCAGGTCAGAATACATTTTGGCCCCAGCCAAAACCAATTGTGACCCCCTTTTATTAACACCCTACGGTCAAATAAAGTCAAACAAGAGAAAAACCGCCCTACTGTAGCTCTTCCTCTTCAACACCTGAATCCCAAAACCAGTAATGGTTTATCCACATTTTCAACACTCCCTCACCATACCTTGTCCCCTCCACCTCCACTAACACCAAAAACCCTTAATTGATTGAAACCAACTCCAATTAATATCAAAACCTGCTCTTGACAATTTTGGCGCCAAAATCCACTTGGACGGTTCTGATGATATTTGATGATCCAATGGCTAGAAAATGGTGGGAAAGATTCAGAGGTCAAGATTGAGTCATAAAAGTCTATAAAGAGGAGCTAAGAAGCAATGTATCTATGTATCTAGTGTAACTTAAATTTTCTTTAGTCGTTTTCTTTAATCTAAGTTCTCCAGTGTATGTTTTTAATTCCAAGTACTTTGTTTAAGTCTCTCAAGTGTATTTGAATCTCTTTTAATAAGCAATTTCAAGTTTTAAAGTCCAATTCAGTTTATGCAGTTTTCAATTTCAAAAATCTCATATTATGAAAATGTTGTTTTTAGTTGTTATTTTGGACTGATTTGGTACATATAAGCTCCCAGATAGCTTATAAAAGCTATTAGATACACTAAAAGTCAGTTTAGAATCAGAAACAGAAAAATCACAAAAATACAAATTAATTAGTGAAAAATCAAAATCGATTGGAAATGGTGTTCACAGTGGGCGAGGTAAATCTTGGATGGCCTTGGGTTAGAAGCTTAGTGGTAAGCTAATAGGAGTGTTAATTGATCCTTGTTCTCGGCCGGTTGGATAGCCCTTTGTAAGCCCTTTTATTCACTTTTGCATTTCAACGTGATAGTTGTTCAATAACTTTAATCTGTTTCTTTATATTAATTAGACTTAGTTAAGTGTAATTAACCATTAAAATCAAGTGGTTGTTCTTTTAAAGTTGTAGTTTACAAAAACTTAGTTTTAACTGTTAAAATAGCATCATGGTCAATTCTCAGTTTGATGATGTTATGGTTGTTGTTTAAGGGTTCATTAGTCCTATTAAGTGATTATATAAGATCTTTAATCAAGTTCATGGTTTAAATCTTTTATAAGCTTTGAAAAACTTCTATATAGTCATATAAAGGTCTGTTTGGATTTGAAAAGTGAAACTGTGTTAGAGGTTGGTTAAGGTTGTAATTGTTGTTGTCTTGAGTCACACTTAGTCATTTTAGTCAGTGCAAACAAGAAAAACCAGTGTTCTTTTGGTTAAAAGTCAAAATTCTTTTTGATCTTATATCATTTCTTTACTGTTGGATTTTATAGCTTCATGGTCATGGTTTTGTGTTAACAAGTTGTTTAAATTGCTCAAATCAGTCTTAGTATAACTCAAAACAACATAATCAGTGCTTAAAATCAGTTCAAAGTTCATCTTGGTCAAACCTTTAGTTCTTCTTAAAAAGTCAAAATTTTCATTTGGGTCATTTTGAATAAAATAGATCTTTTTACTGTGTGTTTATTAGTAAGATTCAACTTATAAGCTTTTGGATTATTAAAGTTTAGTTGCTTAATAAAATTAGAAAAATGTTAATTCACTTCTGTCTAGCTTATTAAGTACTTATTTTCTAGCTTTTTGTGGATACTTGTTCTGAAACCATGCCATGTGCACAGTGAATAGGTCCATCTTGATAAGCTTGCACAGAGCTTATTAGTGGGTCAAATCTTGTGATCTTTGGTTCTTTGGATAGCTGACCTAGCCCTCTTGAAGTTCCAACTTTAGCTTTTCATTTTCTAGCTTGTTTGCTAGGGCTGCAATAAGCCCTAATCTTGTCCCATTTCTGTGTTTAAGCCAAGTGCTTATTGTCTTTTTTCTAGCTTATCAGTGTGCTTTTCTTTGTCTCTTAGCTTCATATTAGTAGCACTAGCTTGTTTTTATCTTATTCTAGCTTCTGTTTCAGCTTGCAAGCTTGTTTGAGCTTATTTCACCAAAATAAGCTCATTTAGCCACTGTTGAGCTCATAAACCCTCAAACAGCTTATTCTAAGTTTGTAAAATTTTTGTGTTCATTAAAGTTTCATATTTTTAGTATTTAAGTAGTTTTCAAAAAGAAAATCCAGAAAAAGATCAATTAAAAATCAGTGATAGTGTTTATTTAATAGGTTTTAGCTTTTGATTTTCTTTTTAGCTTATTAATAAGCAAATCTTGTTTTCTATTTTCTTAGTTTTCTGTCATAATATAGTATTTTTAGAAAAGTTTCATAATTTTCCTAATCTTTTAGTATTTATTATAATTTTAAATAGTTAAAAATAGTAATTAATTAGTAATAAATAATTAAAAAGCATAAAAATATCTTTTCAGTTTTAAAATTAGTTTATCATATTTTAGATTTTTCCAAGTTTAAATTTCATTTTTCCAGTTGTATTTTATATTTTCTAGTAATTAAGTGTATTTTAAATAATAATTAATTAGTAATAATTAGATAAAAAGTGTGAAAAATATATTCTTAATTTTAAAATTAGTTTTATAATATTTTAGATTTTTCTCAATCATAATTTTATTTTTCTAGCCTTATTTTGTATTTTCTTTTATTTTAGAGTATTTATTAAATAGTTAAAATAGTTTTTAATTAATAATAGTTAAATAAATAGTTATAAAAATAATTTTCTTTTTTTTTTTAATAATTTTCTTTTATTTTTAGGATTCCAAAAATGTTATTTTCATATTTTTAGGTCTTTTATTTCTTAGATTTCACTTTTTATTTTGTACGTATACGTAGTTTTTAAACGTAAGTTTTACGTTTGTTTCATCTGATTGTTGTGCTTTCCAATTCTGTATTCCATCTCATTCCAATCAATCAGTAGTGTAATATTTCTAATCAAAACCTTTACAGATCACTATCCTTAGTGATCACTCCATCATCTTAATCAGTTTTGACACACCATTGAGTCTCCGTGGGACTAAACGACCCGGGAATTCATTGTATTCTCTGATCTTCATTGTATTTGTGTTTTAAGCAGTTTTAAGTCTATTACGGTTAGCCATTCACAAGTGGCTAGCTTGTGTGATTAGACTTGACTGGTTTAGCACAGATCAAATTTTGTGGTTCCGATGCCGGGTGTCACGCGGGTGTCTCTTGTGGTTCTCGTTACTTGACTCTTTTTGGCTTCAAGATCTTGTGAAAATGAGGTCACAAGTAAGTTGTTTTCTTTCTTTTAAGCCGAACCACACAAATCTATGACACAAGCCTTGAACCGTGGTTTTGTTGGTTCTTGGTTTCAACAGATCGATGATGGGTTGTGTTGGATCTTTAAAGATCAATGATTATTTCGAAAACCAAACCCGAGATCTTTTAATTTGAAATTATTTGTTTTCGTTTAAGATATTGAGCAGGATGCGGTTTTTGTTGTTACGCTGTATATGAGGAGATGACCGTGACGAAAATCCGGTTCTTCCAAATAACTTATAAAACCCTAATCTCTATTAAATTTTGTATAAAGATTATAATTCTTGAAATTAGATTTCTTAAAACTTCGTTTGGAACGAGTTAAAAAAGCTATACGTTTAAATTTTCTTGTTCGAAGCTGGTGATCCAGCCCTTGCATGTGTAGCTATTTTTTGTTAGTGAGGATAGAATCTGCTTTGCTTTTGTGTTTATACGGAGAGATGGATAGTAGGTTTGTGATGGGCACCGGTGTAATAGAAAAATAGAGTGTAGCGTGTGTTTTTATAGAAAATCCGTTTCAAATGGTGTTATGAATGGTGTAAATGGTCTGTTACAACTCTTGGCTGTTACAATTGTAATTTAATATCCGCATTATTGGCTGAAGTTGTAAGCTACTGTATGTAATATTAATTTAGCAATACACATATTTTTTTCCATAATAAGTAACTTTAAAAATCTGAATTTTAAGCCTTCTAATTTTAGAAGGCCTAAATGCATTATAAGGTATTATAGATAATATAGATATATATATATATATATATATATATATATATATATATATATATATATATATATATATATATATATATATATATAGTAGTAGGATCGATGAGAAGTAAATTAAAATAAGAAGTGGTGAGAAGTGACCAAAACTACGCATTTGAGATGCAACGACTTGCATTAGATGCATTTCTATTCATATAGATGTAACATCTTGAGTTTGAAAGTTAATTTGATGTATAGATGGTGCAAATTGATTTTCATGATTTCGCACGTCGGAGGAACAAAAACAAGAGAAATCATGAAATGCATCTAATATACGTATATGCATCGATTAAAGCTATAAAACACACTATAGTGCGTTATAATGCATCTAAGATTATAAGGATGCATCTAGTTTAGGTCGATGCATCTCGAATTTGCGGTTATAATTCTTCTTATTCCTTCTTATTTTAAGTAATCTTCTTATTTGATCCTAACTCTATATATATATATATATATATATATATATATATATATGGTAAGTTCACATACTATGGCATGCATGTCTATAATTATCGTTGACATAATTTGTAAAATGTAAAATGACAGTGCCCTTAAATCTTGTTACTGTACAACCAAATGCTAATTCCACTCGCCATCAAATTCAATTACGGTCAACATGACCCATTCATTGTCTTTCCAATAAGTATATCAACAGTAGTTTTATACACCATGTATAAATAGTGAGCGAGATACATGTATGCGGTGGAGGACCCGAACCAAGAGTCATCGTGTTCATTGAAATGTACCCAAAATCCAAACCCAAAGTTAAGGACCACGTTCATTTTAGAAAATCGGTAAATTTGACATAATTTTACACTACGCAAGAAAAATCCACGTGGTTCCCGTGTTCTTGGATAATGATTAAAAGAATACTAAAGTTAGTAGTCTATTGTTCTTTTTCAATAAAGTGTAAGTCGTCAGTTCAGTCTGTTTTTGTTGCCTTGTAACAGGTTACTCTTTATCTTTTGGTATCTTTAAGAGTATGTGTTATGGTCTCCAGTGTTTAAATGCAATGCAATCAATAATAAAGTATCTTTTGCAAATAGCCTTCGTCCATTGTGTTAATACTCACTCTCATACCAACACGTGCTTGCCCCCCAAAACCCCCTTGCCCGCCCCTGCATGTGTGAAGAGTTTCGGTTTGTATATTACCTGCAAGATTTCCATTCCATCTCTTTCACATGAAGTGACTTTTGCACAACAGGAGTATTCAAGTATCTGCTCATATAGTTTTCGGAGCATGGATCAAATCGACTGCTCCAATAATGTTAATTACATGTGAATGGTTTTCATGACACGCCTATATAGATTAAAACTTCACCAAGGCGTGCTAACTTTTCCTTGTTCGCATAAGGAGCATAGATATCATAGACGAAAATGTTGCTTTTAGAAATTTCTGCTTGCTTTACATAGTATTCACACAGACTCGCCCGGTAAGGTTCCTGAAAGCAGTTGGAAACCATTCTTTATGGATTTCATCAGAAATGATACCATGTGTGTGTAAATACTCATATTTTGCTATGGATTGTGTTTCGCCATCCACATATGCATTTCCCATCTGTAATATATGAACATGAAGTCATGGACATGTGAAGTATTTAGTAATTGTTAAAAAATGGTAAGATTCTATAATGCCCTTCACTTTTAAAACTAAAACTTGGTAATAGTTTCGGACTTACAATTCCTTTGAGGTTAATGCGAGTTTGGTTACCGTTCTTATTGTTTTGAAGAATTAATTTAGAAAGTTGAGGATGTAATGCCCCGCATAGCTTTGTCCCGTCAAAGAGAAGGTGTTCAAGATACTTTACATGGCACAAACATCAACCGAAAGCATTTCTAAACAAATGAAAATATATAACTCATCTTTCAAGGTATAATGGTGAAAATGACAAACAAAAACTCTTCAACAGAAATACTACATTCAATACCAGTCGGTGAATCAGCATTAAGAGCCAAAAATGAAACTGAAACATAGGCGGATGCAATGGAAGACACAAAAGAAGAAAACCTTTTCTTAGCCATACCTAGACCTAATGATGTGTTTAATCTTCCAAAATAACAAATGACATGCCACATACCATTTAGTATAATTTTATATTGTTAGCACATAATGTCTAGACCTTGAACATGATAACTAACATTAAATAAGTGACTGATTACTTTCATAAGATAAGATTAAGTCGTTAAGAGATTCTTGATCAGCTTATACATATGATAATAATGTCTGAGGTTCAGATAATACAAAACCATAAATGACACATATAACTTGTGTGATGCATGCATATTTCTAAGCACATCATAGAGTAACTCCTATAATTTTTTTTGGCTAATTATTGCCTACTGTGTGACATTGTTTGTGGGTCTTTCATGTGCGATTTACTTAACAAAAACTTGGTAGTAGAAAACATACCTTGCATCAGCTTCACATCAATTGTTTGTCACCTCTTTTTCATATACAATAGTCAATTTTCTTTCACTCGACGGGAAAGCATTGATAGAAGTGCCCTACAATATGTAATAAATCATGTCAATTAATATTCTAAATAGTGACAGCCATCACAAGAAGTTTATTATGATAGTCATTGCTATAGAACCGAACCGTCACCAAGAAGGACCTTATCAATAAATCGTCTATCTATATTACTTGTCGCCACGGTGATCAAACAAATAATAAAGCACCGGGTTGAGTCTGTGAAGATCCATAAATGGCTCGAGTGATTCTATTCCGCCATATGGTTTTCGTTTTGATGGACGGCTCCCTATGTTCATCCGTTCATATTCAAGTTTAATTTACATCAAAACAAGAAAAAGATATATATAAATATAGATTAAAAATCCATATTGGAAATTTAGGCTAACTTACTACAAACAAAAGTTACCAAGCTAGAATAATCGAGGAAAGTAAAATGTAGGTCTACTTACAACTGAATATAGGATCGAATTGCCAAGTGCCTCATCAAGGTCCCATGTCTTTTCCAAAGGAACTCGCCAACACACCGATTAAAGAAAGGACTAAAAGGAGTGGATAATCAAAGAAACACAAACTAAACTTATATTCACTTTTCTTATTACCTGTACAGTTTTTTTATAAGGACATTATGCAACTCTCTTTTTGTATGGTTAACCTGATATTGAACTAAAGAGAAAACTTTCACTAAAAGTAGCAAGTAGCTAGATTAGCAAACCCAAAAAGTACACAAAACTAACACCAAACCATCAAAGTCATGAAGCATCATTTATGTTTCTGAAACCAATAATCTTATTATTGTGAATGGAAGTTGCAAAAAATCAGTTTATAGTGTTAATAATAAACGTAAATTGATATTTAAGTTTTCTTAAAACCATTACTGCATATAACTCATAAAACTATTTTAGTATGACATGATGACAACCTTTGAGTAAAGGATGTTCACCTGTTACTACCAGGTTGATTTCTTCCAACCACTACTACTTTTCGACATCATCCTTAATTAATATCAGAGTCCTTGGAAGATCTCGATCCTCCTCCTGTTTGAGCACCATCATTTCCCAAGCTGCTGCAGTAAGAGACATATTAGAGCTATGGACACTTATCAATACTAATAGGGGAAAATGGTTAAAAAAGTCACATGTCTGGTCACCACCAGTCAACAACTACTGCCCCCAAATAATTCCATCTCCATCAGAGGTAATAAAACCACCCAACTCGCAGTTTGACAACCAGCAGTTGCTTGTGCATCATCCTTTTTATTTGCCGCTTCATTACTACTACCCCAACCTCCCTCAGTTGTTTAATTACCACTGCTCCACCCACTGAATTGTCCAAATATTTAAACATGATTACTGTCACATATAAAACAAAGCCAATGTTAGTTCTAAAAGAGTCCATCGTTAGATGAGTAAATGATAAAAAAAATAAAGACTTTTAAGTTTTAGCTACACAAGTTACCTCTTTTTTATCATCAGCAAGAATTACCTTATGTATATCTTTTGAAGAACCTGAAGACATTCGTACCTACACCTCAATCGTGATCTTCTTCAAACAACGGTGGTAACTTGTTTTGATTCATAGTTGCTTTTTGAATCAAGACTCATCGTACATACATATTAAATCAGTTACATGATCACATGCATGCACTTGATAGCATTATATTAAATCTAATTTTTAAAGTGTAGGCTTACCATTATGAGTTTGAGATTGATTCAGGGACACCAGTAGATGAGATTGTGTGAAAAAAAATTATGATATTAGGGTTTCTGAGAAAAAAATATATTATGAATGAGTTAAAAAAAATTCGGTATATATTTTATTAGGTTAACCTAAGTTGTAGGGATTCTCCTACATAATTGGTTGCATTTATAGATTATAATAGGTAACATAATTATCAAAATAACTTGTTGCCTAAGTGGTAAACACACAAGTTATTTATCCAAATGACCAAGGTTCAATCCTTACAAAGCTCCTTTTTTATAAATAATTTTCAAAAATAATTATTAAAATTCCGAAATTTACAAAAATAATTATTATAAAACCGAAATTTACATAAAATCAAAAATAATTATTAAAATTCAAATTTACAAAAATAATTATTATAAAACCGAAATTTACATAAAATCTAATTAAATTAAAAATTAGTGCTTAGGTGGACAACTATGCTTATGTGGCATTGAGGTGGCATTGAGGTGGCATTGAGGTGTCATTGAGGTGGCATTGAGGTGGCATTAATGCCAAACGCCTCCTATATATATAATATAGAGATATATATAAGTTAAAATGAATTCCCGAAGTAAAAATACTCATTATACACTTTAAGTTGTCAAAATACTCATTTTTACGAAGTCGCGATAAATTTATAAGTTTCCTAAACTTTTTCCCGAATTTACACTTTTTACCCTCAAGTTTCAAAATATACAAGATTAGTCCCTCAACTTTGAGAAAATGACAATTTCTACACCGAAATACTTTTTATTCCAAATTTCCAGAATTGACAGTTTTGGTCCTTGTGGAAAACTGTTTTTAGAAATGTTTAGAAATTGGTTTTTACACATTTAGTCCCTTAACTTTCCAAATTTACAATTTTGACACAAAACTTTATTTACCACTTTTAAACTAGTTTGGCATATTTACATCATTGGCCCTTGGACTTCCCATGCACACACGTGCATGTATAAATCACCCCTTTAAGTTTCAGACAATTACCCTTTTTACCCTAGACTTTCCCATACAACAATTTACGTACATAATATACCCTTTAACTTTTAAAAAGTTACATTTTCTACTCGATTGTCAAACGATTTGCAAAAATAGTCCAAATTTCATGTTATCGACTTATAAATCCATTTAGCTTCTTCAAAAGCTTAAGTTAGCTTGTATTTGGCTTATTTCGAACTTATAGCTTATTTGTTTTCGTATTGGGCCGGTTTTAAGAGCAGTTGGGCTTGGGTTTCACGTATTGGGCCTTAAGGCCCAATCGGTTTTGTTTGGCTTTTTAGAAACGAACGAGGCAAGGGGGATTTAGAGGGTTTCTAGTTCGATTATTTGTGTCGTGTGTGTGGTGTGGTGTGTTCATATGACATCATAAGCAAGATTACATGTCGAATGTAATGTGATTCGTTTTATACGCGTTTTATAAAAGAAATAACAAGACAATAGGTGCGTTTAACATTGTTAACGTGTGATATAAGTATGAAATGAGAAAACGAGTTTGGAAATTGACTTATTACACTCACAAGGAGTGGTGATGATACGTGAGATGAGTGAACGAGTAGAATGGCCACGAGACCTTGTTCTCCTTATAACTTGATCGTTTTACCCAAGTTGATCGACCAACTCCCTATATTCCCCTATATTGCAACGTTTCCATTTTCTTTCTTGTTGATACTCGACTGTGGACGATTTAGGAGAGTGTGAGAGTGAGTTATTTTGAGAGAAACTTGTGTGAATATTTCCTAAGTGATGAGGTTGTTATAAAGGAAGTGTTAGTATGGCTTTTGAATTATTTTATGCTTGATCTTGTTGTGTTGCGAAGCGTGGGAGAGATGGCAGCTGAAAATCATGGCATGCCAAGGCTTGTCAAATTGCAAGTAGCACAAAGGACATTAAATCCATTGGTTAACAAATTCAAATGTGAAGGTTAAGAGATTAGGGGGTAAAATAATACTAGGGAATTATTAAAATGAATATTAGGGGGCTTATGAGCATGTTTTGTCTCTCTTTTTGCACATGTGTTTAAATGGTGATATTTTAGTTGTGTTGGGACTTTGGTTCAATGTTTGTTGCTTTGACCGGTTCGCAGAAACACAACACCACAACAATATTTACTATCAATTGAGTTGGGCTTGTGTAGACAATGGTAAGGCCTAAAGAAAATGAAATGGAGTGTTGAGTTGGATTGATGTTGGGTTCGTTTGGTCACAGGAACAAGGGGCAACAAGTGATACATTTTCTAGTGTAAGATTAGTATACACAATTTGAATTTGGGCAACAAGCGAGGCCCAAAAGTTATGAAATGGGTGGGTTGTACTCGTGTCAGATCGGACGTAAAACAAGGCCCAAAGGGCTAAATGGGTGAGTTGGGCTCGGTGTGGCCCGAGGAAGCATGTGATAGGAGTTGGGCTAGGCCCGGTCCAAAATAAATATAAATTTATTTTTATTATTTATATATTTCTATATAATTTTATATATCTACTTTAAATATTTAAAGATATCGGGATCGAGGGAATTTTGTTCGGATCACAACGGTATAATTTTGAACACTTGGGTTGCGTTGAACATGCACATGCCAAATGATATGCAAAAACGATGAGTGGAAAATTTCATGATGTTCTAAGTCATGTTTTATTCTTGTTTAAGATGTTAATTACAATTGAAATTTTGCGGGAGCTTACAGTACCTACCCCTTAAGAGAACCGCGTCCCGCGGTTTAACTCACAGAGGTTGTCATGGGTGATTAGGTGAACAAGTGGGGATACTTGGAACGCATTACATCCTCGCGTTCCCAGGTGAACTCAACACCTCTTTTCTTATGATTCTATCGAACTTTAACGATAGGAATGCGGCTTTTCTTTAGCCTCTTGACTTCCCTGTCCATGATCTCAACGGGTTCTTCCACGAAGCTAAGTTTATCATTGAGTTGTATGTCCTTTGGATGAACAACAAGGGTTTCGTCGGATAGACACTTCTTAAGGTTTGAAACGTGAAACGTATCGTGTACTCGACTGAGCTCTTCCAGAAGCTCGAGCTTATACGCTACTGGACCAACTCTTTGTAGAATTTTGAACGGTCCTACGCATCGGGGTTTGAGTTTTCCTCTTTTTCCAAATCGAACCATTCCCTTCCAGGGTGATACTTTGAGCATTACCCGATCTCCCACTTGGAATTCCATTGGTTTTCTTCTGACGTCAGCATAGCTCTTTTGTCTATCTCGAGCTGCTTGTAGTCGTTGCTTGATTTGCATTATCTTTTCAGTTGTCTCTTAGACAATCTTAGGGCCAGTAAGTTGTACTTCTCCAACTTCCGCCCAACAAATGGGTGATTGACATTTTCTTCCATAAAGCGCTTCAAATGGAGCGACTTAATGTTGGCGTGATAACTGTTATTGTAGGAGAATTCTGCCAGAGGTAAGTGCTTATCCCATCCTTTTCCGAAATCGATCACACATGCTCTCAGCATGTCTTTCAGCGTTTGGATCGTTCTTTCACTTTGTCCATCTGTTTGAGGATGGTATGCGGTACTCATATCCAATTTGGTACCCATAGCCTTTTGAGTGTTTTCTAAAATCTCGAGGTGAATCGGCTATCTCGATCAGATATGATAGATATTGGTACACTGTGGCGAGAAATAATCTCCTTAAGGTACAACCGAGCGAGTGTAATCATCTCGTCATTCTCTTTCATAGGCAGAAAATGAGCTGATTTCGTGAGACGGCCAACAATGACCCAAATGGTGTCGAAACCATTAGAAGTTCTCGGCAACTTAGTGATGAAGTCCATTGTAATTCTTTCCCATTTCCAAACGGGAATTTTCGGCTGAGTTAACAATCCTGATGGTTTCTGATGCTCTGCCTTGACTCTTAAGCATGTCAAGCATTTGCTAGCATACTCGGCGATATCGGCCTTCATGTTTGGCCACCAATATAGGAGTTTTAGATCTTGATACATCTTGTTGGGACCGGGATGGATGGAATACTTAGATTTATGCGATTCATGCATGATGAGCTCACGGATACCTCCGTAAAGTGAAATCCAACTTCGATCCTTGAAACATAACGTTTCATCTAATCTTTTCACGAATCCATTTTCGTTTTTCGGCATGCCATAAATCTTCTCATTCGGCTTGTTTTCTTCTTTAAGAGCTTCGATTTGAACTTCAACAATATTCGATGGCAGGGGTGAATTGATTACCATTCCCAATGATCTCACTGTAAGTGGATTAGGGCGATCTTTTATGCTCGGGCGTCAGCAACAACATTCGCCTTTCCGGGATGGTAGCGGATCTCACAGTCATAATCATTGATCAATTCTAGCCAGCGACGTTGACGCATGTTCAGTTCCTTTTGATCCAAGATGTGTTGACGGCTTTTGTGATCAGTGTACACTATTCACTTGGTTCCGTACAAATAGTGTCTCCATAACTTGAGAGCAAATACCACAGCTCTGAGTTTTAGATCATGAGTGGTATAGTTCTTCTCATGAGTCTTTAGTTGACGGGATGCATAAGCAATCACTTTGTTCCTTTGCATTACAACAACGCCTAAACCCAAGTATGAAGCATCACAATATACCACAAAATCTTCTACTCCTTCGGGTAGAGCTAGGATAGGTGCTTCGCAAAGCTTTTTCTTAAGGAGTTGAAAAGTTGATTCTTGATCGTCTCCCCATTCGAACTTCTTCGTTTTCTGGGTTAACTCCGTTAATGGTTTAGCTATCTTCAAGAAACCTTTGATGAATCTCTGGTAATAACCGGCAAGACCTAAAAATTAACGAATCTCGGTGGGGTTGGTTGTTGCGGACCAGTTCTTTACAGATTCGATCTTCGCGGGATCCACATGAATACTTTTACTATCGATCACATCACCAAGAAATTGGATTGTCTCAATCCAAAAGTCGCATTTGGAAAACTTAGCATACATTTCTTCATCCTTGAGTAATTTCAAGACAGTTCTCAGATGTTCCGCATGTTCTTCTTTATCACGAGAGTAGATGAGAATATCGCCAATGAACACAATGACGAATTTATCCAAATAGGGCTTACAGACTCTATTCATGAGGTCCATAAATACAGCAGGCGCATTGGTTAAACCGAATGGCATTACTTGGAATTCATAATGACCATAGCGAGTTCGAAATGCGGTCTTGGGAATCTCTTCCTCTTTCACCCTTAACTAATGGTATCCAGATCTTAAGTCAAATTTCGAGTATACACTCGATCCTTGTAATTGATCAAACAGATCATCGATTCTTGGCAAGGGATAGCAGTTCTTGATTGTGAGCTTTTTCAATTCTCTATAATCGATATACATCCAAAATGGTCCATCCTTCTTCGTAACGAACAAAACCGGTGCTCCCCATGGTGAGGAACTCGGTCTAATGAATCCTTTGTCAGATAGCTCTTGTAGTTGTTTAGACAACTCTTGCATCTCAGAGGGTGCTAAACGGTATGGTGCTCATGCTACGGGTGTAGCTCCAAGTACAAGATCGATTTGAAATTCGACTTGTCGAGCAGGTGGAAGTCCAGGCAAGTCTTCCGAGAACACTTTAGGGAATTCTCTAACTACAGGCACATCCTCCAGTCGTCTCTCTTCCGACTTCTTTTCTGTAACCTGAGCTAAGAAAACATAACATCCTTTCTCCATGTACTTTATCGACTTTGCACAGGATATGATGCTTAAGTACTTTCTACTTTGATCCCCGTGGATAACTAAGGTTTCACCATTGATTGGAATGTGAACAGTTTTCTCGTCGCATACAATCCTAGCATGGTGTTTGGATAACCTATCCATGCCAATCACGAAGTCAAAACTACCAAGCTTGATCGGCAAAAGATCTATGAGGAACGATTGATCTATCAAAAGCATAGGGCAATTTCAGATTACGGTGTTAGTTCCTATCATCTTCCTATCGGCTAGTTCTATCTCACACGTTGTATCTAAGGCAATTGGGGTGATTTCAAGTAATGGTGCAAAGGTAGTAAATACAAAACTCTTATCGACTCCATAATCAAATAAGATTTTTGCAGAATGATTGGTAAGAGAATACGTACCCGTCACAACATCAGGGTTCAACGACACGTCTCCATCTCCTAGCACACACGCCCTTGCACGCACATTGTTGGGTTGAGTGGCATTCCTTTTCGGGCATTGATTCTTGAAATGGCCTTTCTCTCCACATCCATAACAGCTCATGTTGGCCAAAGGCATGTTGTTCCCATTTCCAGGGTTTCGGCAATTCCTACCCTGATGACCCACTTTGTTGCAATTGTCACACTTCACAGTGCAGGGTCTAGAATGGTGCAACAAACATCTATTGCATAGGGGATGGGGTCGGGCATATCCTTTACCAGCAGTGGGTGCATCATAAGCCCTTGCGGCTTCTTGTTATGTTGATTGTTATGTTGGTTCCTGTTTTGGTGGTACTAGTTGTTGTTGTTGTTGTTCCGATTGTTTTTTTTTATTGTTGCGGTTGTTTTTGTATTGATAAGGATTTAAAACGTACGCTTTTAGGGGGTCATTTAAGCCCTAAATCAACCAATTTTATATCCGTTACTGCTTAATTTCATTCCTTTTCACTTTTTAGGTCTCTTGGAAGCAGAATGCTGGAATGAAGCACATTTGGACGAAAAGGAGCAAATACATGAACAAAATGGCAAAGTCAAGATCGAAGCCACTCAAAGCTGATCAACAGTACCTGATGGCGTCCCAATCAAATGGCGATGCCATCCCTCTATGAAGACTTGATCAAAACATGCACACGACGGCTCAGTGAAAATTCTGGTCTTATAACCTGATGGCGTCACGTCTTAAAGAAGAAGGGCGTCACTCACAGTTTTCAACTAAGGTGACGCCGTCCCATCGATGACTTGGCCCAGACGAAACCCTAATTACGGCGAGCTGTCGGCGCTCCATGCAAAATGTGACGCCGTCGCATTTGTAAATCTATATATAGAATTCGATTTTTCTGCATTTAGGGAGATAGACTTTTGGAAAAAAAACCCTAAATTGTTTGTAGTCCGAATTGGACAATATCTTAGGGTCCCATACCCTATTTTACACATCGAGATAAATATTTTAATCCAAAGTAACATTATGTCTATCCTGAATTCGATTGATTGTGTGTATGCTTGCTTGTTTACCATGTCTAGCTAAATTTCTTGTGTGTTTGCTTAGATCTATGAAACCTAGTTATTGATTATTGTTAGGTTGTTTCTTATCTTAATTGTAAATTGGCTTAGGCGTGCAACTAGACATCATTCGTTGTATTTAATGCTTGAGTATGCTTTATGATGATGTGGTCTATAGATGAAATAGCTTAGGCTTGCCGACTTGTTGTAGGTCACATACGAGAGATAACCTCAAAGAACTAGGGGGCACGCATACCCTACGACCTTAGGAATACAGCGCGTTAAGATAAGATGTGACAATTCAACCGACCAATAAAAGATAACTAGGGAGTAATAGTATCTAGGTAAACACATTTTTAATCATCATACGAGCACACATCAAATAGACATAGCTACCCGTAGTAACTAGATAATTAGATAAATTAGATAATTTAGATAATTAGATTAGTAGAAGTAATCGGTAGAAGTACCACACCCCAATCAATTGCCCCGAGATTTTTACCTTAGCTTTCTAAAAAATCATAAAAAGATAAAAAAGAATCATCCTCAACCCCCACCTTACATTCAGTGTAAGAAGAAGCCTCTTGCTCACTTACAATGATCAAAACACTTAGGCTGTTTGTATATCCAAATAGGGGGAGACTGTTGGGTTTAGTCATTACTCAAACCCCTTAAGTCTATGATTTGAATAGAAATTACCCTAAGTATTTATGACTTTAAACACTAACAAGTCACTGAGTGCATAGTCACTCAGTGAGTCATCTTCAGGACACTTATAACGAGACTAAGAAGAAAGTTTCTCCACTCAGTGAGGCGAAACTCAAAGGGTGAAGACTGAGTCAAGAAAAAGATGATGAGTTAAGTGAGTGATAACAATAACTTACTGAATCCCATAACTCCTCATTAACTACAATCACTGAAGTAAAAAACTGAAGAGTAAGAAGAATGGAGAATGGGCGGGACAAGGCGGGATAAATTTGAACGCATAAGGAGGAGTCCTTATCAACCATAAGTCAAACTTTCCTTGAAAGGCTAATAACCAAGATCAGTGTCATCACTGATGATCAAAAAGCAACATTATCTTTTACCCAATATAGCTTCTTGTAAATGAGACAAAATACATCAGTATTTTGTCCTTTATAGCTTACATAAGTATTGTTTTTTAGGAACTAGTTAAATCTCATACATGTATAAATATGCATAAGGATGGAGTGATAGTTAAGCGTGTGCATTAAATGTGTAAACATTCACAAGCAACTTTCACTCCTCAAAATACAACTATGTCCCTGAAATAGCTCAGTGGTTCCGAGTAGTTGTGCTTAGACTTAGCCTAAGCTTAGTAAGAAGTTCACACCATACTTGTCATTCAATCCCAAGTGTTGTTCCGCAAACACTTGAGTAATATATTCTTTTGATTCGTTTTAATAAGAATATAAACGTTGAAAAATCTATTGCGCATTTACTTTACTTATCTTGTTTATTTTGCTATTTGTGATACGGGAACAACACTTTCTCAAAGAATGTTTCTAGTGTTAATAGTATTTTTAACTTGCAATCGAGCTTATTCGAGCTAATAAACGAGCTACTAAAAGAACAAATCGGTCTCGAGCTCATAAACGAGCAACTCGAGTTTAATTAAACAAAGTCGTTAATTTGTAAATGGATTTCGATCTCAATCTTGAACAAAAATTAAAGGATTTAGATCTACTAAAGTTGGTATAAACATGACCGGTCATGTTCTCTCACAATCAAAAAAAATTGGGTCCCTCAGTAAGCCTAACTGTTTTGCTCGTAAGTGACGGTCATATTCAAATCAACTTTAAAAGATCTCAATCCAAAATTAAATACTCTATCTCAAGTTCAAGCCCGGTTAAAAAGTATTAAGATAAAAATAAACGAAGCATGCTCGATTAACCTAAAACTCGATATCTGCGTATAGAGTCGTATAAAATACAAATACCTCCTCCTGTTTCTCCTATTTATTAATAACTAGACTCAGACGCAAGCATATCATATTTTAAGAGAGAGAGAGAATGGGGAAGTACGAAGAGTGGAGATGTAAAGCCAGGCTTCCAAAATTTGCAATCCCAAAAAGATACGATCTTAACCTCAAACCTGACTTAGACACATGTAAGTTCTCCGGTGGGGTCCACATCTCAGTCGACATCGTCCAAGAAACCAAAATCATTGTCCTAAATGCCGCCGATCTCTCTGTCGATCCTAAATCCGTTCGTTTTCAAGCAAAGGTTGGTATATATTTCATTTGTTATTAGTATATACTAATTGATTGTCAAGTACAGTAGTATTTAATTAAGATTATATTTATATATAGGATGATGAATACGTGGAAGCTGTTGAAGTTGAGTTATTTGAAGATGATGAGATATTGGTTCTGGAATTTGCTCAAACTCTGCCTCTTGGTCTTGGTCTTTTGTCTATCTCTTCTTTTCAAGGCACTTTGAATGATCAAATGAAAGGCTTTTACAGAAGTAAATATCAACATAATGGGGAGAAGAAGAACATGGCTGTAACTCAATTCGAACCAGCTGATGCCAGACGTTGCTTTCCATGCTGGGATGAACCTGCTTGCAAGGCTACATTCAAGATCACACTTGAGGTGCCTTCCGATCTTGTTGCTCTTTCAAATATGCCCGTTCTTGATGAAAAACTCAATGGCAATCTCAAGATTGTTTCCTACCAAGAATCCCCAATCATGTCTACCTATTTAGTGGCTGCTGTTGTTGGTTTGTTTGATTATGTTGAAGATCATACTCCTGACGGTATGCTTATCATTGTCATTGTCATAATACAATACCTACCTCTATTCGCTTCTTCATTATGTTTTCCAAACTCCCTTTGCAGGAATTAAAGTTAGGGTATATTGCCAAGTTGGGAAAGCAAATCAAGGGAAGTTTGCTTTAGATGTTGCTGTTAAGACCCTCGGCCTCTACAAAGAGTATGCTCCGCTTTTTTTTTTGGCTTTTCCCCTCTATATGGGATACCTTTTCGGAATTATAAATGATTTTCTTTATTATGATATTCCGTCATTCGGTTTATAATTACCTAATTGCATCAAGGGTAACCTCAGTTTTCTGTTCCGGCTACCACCTTTTTTTCCGGAAAAAGAATGAATAAAGAAATTCCCAAACTTTGAAAATATTTGCTATAACTCTCCATAATGGCGCTGCTGTGATATATCGACTAGCCGTTGTGAAGGAATGGGATGGAGTAAATATACAGGGCCTGTGGTGTTTAGGAGTTTCTCATTAAAAGTTCTTCCTTTGTCAAATGCTTCTAAATGGATGTGTAATAGTCTAGAATGAGTTATGGCAGGTACTTTGCAACACCTTATTCGCTACCTAAGCTGGACATGATTGCAATCCCTGATTTTGCTGCTGGAGCCATGGAGAACTATGGCTTAGTTACATACCGAGAGACAGCTTTACTTTATGATGACAAACACTCTGCAGCTGCTAACAAACAGAGGGTAATCTAATTTAGATTCAAAATCCCACTTGTATGAATGTCTAATGTTTGCTATATTAAATTACTGAACTGATTTAATAAATTTTCAGGTGGCAACTGTTGTAGCTCATGAACTTGCACATCAATGGTTTGGCAATCTTGTAACAATGGAGTGGTGGACACATCTGTGGTTGAATGAGGGATTTGCTACTTGGGTAATTATCACATATGCACACTTAATTCTGTCTGCTTTATTATTGCGAGTATTCATTGGTCACTGCTTATAAAATCAGGTAAGCTATTTGGCTGCCGATGGCTTGTTCCCGGAATGGAAAATATGGACTCAGTTTCTTGATGAAAGTACTGAAGGTCTTCGACTTGATGGGCTATCAGAATCACACCCTATTGAGGTAATGACATTAGATTGCATTTCTTATGAAATTTTCTCATATATCATATAGCCATGCTCAATATAAATTTTAACCAACTTATCTTTTAGGTGGACATTAATCATGCGCGTGAAATAGATGAAATTTTTGATGCTATAAGCTATCGTAAGGGAGCTTCTGTCATTCGCATGCTGCAGAGCTATCTTGGTCCTGACGTTTTTCAGGTTTGTTTGCATGGCGCTGATCTAATTATACTGATTTTTGTAAATTGTCACATGTGAACTGCATTCAGCCTTCTTCGTGAGTAATATTTTGTTTCCCGTTATAGATAGCATTTTTGTTTCATACTAATATGAATGTTTATTGTAGAGTTTTTTTTTATTTATGAGTGGATACACAAAATTTATTGCATTAACGTGATTCGAAAGCTATATATCCGACAAAGGTGCAAGAAGCTTAACGGAACCTAAAGATTGCATTTTATCTTTTTATATGCTTCTTTATGTGCATAATTTTTAGCATGCATATGCTAGTCACGATAGCTTTTTTCCCTTACTTTATTAGGAAGAAATGATTTGAAAGTGAATGGGCTTGTCTGCATTTTTGTGCGACAACTCTATATTCTCCTAAACATAAGTAGTAATTTGGGATTTTCCCTTATGCAAAATCTAAACGTACCATGGTGCCTTGTTCAGATTTGTATCAAAAAGCAAGAAAATACCTGTTTTATCTTAGTGCTTACTCAGTATGCTGTTTGACGTTTTGCTCTACTATAATTCTTAATAGGGTGAACATTATAAATTTTTAGGTTGTATGGTGTGTGCTTGTGATACGATCCAGATATATCATTAATTCATTCATTATGTAATTAAGATATAATCATTAATGGTATTTTGTTTATTAGGCAACTATGATTTAGATTAATATTAGGTATTATAGCTAACATAAGCTAGTGATTTTCTTCATTTTAAATTATATAGGGGATTGGTTGTAAGTTTATTGTGCTGAATATGAATTGTTGATTTGATATCATTGAGAGAGACGATCGACTTCTCGAAAGTTGGTCAACCTATCTTTCTTTATTTTGTTTGTTCGTGCATAATACCACCAATTAATTATGGCTTAAACCTTTAATTGATCCGGAGAAGCTATTTTATTTATATAAAAAATTGAAAAACCCAAATTACTGATCTTGGTAGATGAAGTCGCTTTTCTAGTTTTGGGGTTGTGACAAAGGGCTAGATTATAACTGGTGGCATTATGCATGTGTTTTTGTTCCACTTGTCTTTTGCTTTTTCATTTCTTTGTTATTTAATAGCGTTTAAGCTATGCAATAGATGTAAACTTTTTCAGATGTTTCATCGGACATATACCCAAAATACCACTCATCTGGTATTTGAACTTTTTACTTTGTGCGATATGCTCGTTTTGTTGAATATTGATAGACATGTACTTTTTCAAATGTTGAATTATACTGCGTCAAAATGGGATATTAGTACCAAAAAAAAGTTCAGGTACCAAATGAGTAACATTTTGGGTTCACTTACCATAATGGAACATTGAAAAAGTAAGGTCTATTGTATAGCTTAAACCCTAGTTAATATCACTTGTCAACCTCCTATGTACTGTCTTTCTATTCTTCTTTTGACACAAAAAGCTATGATTGAATATTTGCATACGCAGTGATACTAGTAAAAAATTAATTCTTTTCTTTTAGAAAAGATGCCTAGACCAAAATATTATACATGTTTTGTGCTGGGAGTCTGACAATGATTGGAGGGAAACTTTTGCTCAAAATTGTTTTTGCGAATGCTCATAAGTTCTCCCAGTTACCATTGAAATCAGAAGTATAATTTGGTTGGTCAGTGGTTGTTGGGATTGATTGTACTATGTGTCAACTTTGGCTTTCCATTTGGTTGCTTTTCGTTCAATATCTATATTTTGAGAACTAACCTTTATTTTGCAATTGCTTTGTTTACCACTAGCGAGCACTTGCTAAATATATAAAGAAACATGCTTGCTCAAATGCAAAGACCGAGGACTTGTGGGCTGTCCTTGAGGAGGAATCTAATCAGCCTGTGAATAAACTGATGAACTCATGGACCAAGCAGATGGGCTATCCAGTTGTCTCTGTTAGTCTCAAAGATAACAAGCTGGAATTTGAACAGGTTTCTTTTTCTCCTAGTTTTGTAGGGTTATAAGGTTTCTTCATGTGATTTTACTTTTTGACTGGATTGGAAGTCATTTATAACGTACTTTGATCTCGAAAGATTTTGAGTAACGGTGGCAAAATACGTGGGTTGCAAACATTTTATACGGTGGGTGTGAGTCTGGAACTGATTGGGTTGTACCCGGAACACTTTCTGTCCTAATTTATATTTGATATATTATAGCATCATTAACAATCTAAATAAATGATGTAGGCATTTTCTTCTATTTTCTTTGTAGCTAACTTCTCATTGTTTGTCATTTATACCCGCTAGAGATGCAACATAACCTAAATGACCCCATCTATATGTAAATGGGTTGACATTGCCACCCTACTTCTGGTTTTTTGTTTTTTTATAGTTTTTAATGGTTATGTATTGACAGAGGCAATTTTTGTCGAGTGGTTCCCCTGGAGAAGGGCAATGGGTGGTGCCCATAACACTATGCAGGGGATCATATGAAGTACAGAAGAGCTTCTTGCTCGAAGCAAGATCACAAACTGTTGATACAGCGAACCTCTTTGGTAGCTCAGTTTCTGATAATGAATCACCAAGAAGTTGGATAAAGATTAATGTTGACGGGGCAGGGTTTTACCGAGTTAAATATGATGACCACTTGTCAGGAAAAATTAGATATGCAACAGAAAGCAAAAGCTTGTCAGCAATGGATAGATACGGTATTTTTTAATGCTTTTACTTTTGGATACAACTTCAATTAGTCTTCTATCGAGGTAGCAAGAACGGCGGGTTGGGTAATGTGTCATAACACTTTTGTCTGAAATTACAAATATCTTTAAATAAAATCAATTTTTCAAACTGAATAAAGAAAATTAGTTATATAAGTGATAATCTGTATTATTGAATAAAATGATTCAAGTGGTTGTTCCTTAAAATTACACTTTGGGTGACATTCGACTTATTTGACCAAGAGCTACTAGACTATCTTTTTCTATGGTATTCCTTTTATCTTTTCCCGTCTGACATATAAGATATAAAACATGTCCGACAAAGAGTTGTTTAAAGTAATTGGTTCCAAATTGCCAACTCTAGCAAAAAAGTATTGTTTTTAATGCTCTTTTTTGTTTTTTGTTTTCACTTATTTTCACAGGAATTCTAGATGACTCATTTGCCTTGTCTATGGCTGGACAGTTGCCTTTGTCATCTTTGCTTACCTTAATGGGTGCTTACAGAGAGGAGCCAGAATATACCGTGTTATCCAACTTAATCACAGTAATGACCCGCTACCCTGTTAATATTTCTTTAAAGCACTTTAATTTAAATATGCTTTCCTTGTTCTTGTCTTTTCCCCAACAGATTAGCTCAAAAGTTGCAAGAGTAGTTGCGGATGCTGATAGCACATTGCTGGACAACCTCAAGATATATTTCATCAACCTTTTCCAGGATGCTGCAGAGTCAGTTTCTTAACTTCTGTATATCTATATCAAGCCCGTATATAAGTAGCTAAAGATATGTTATAGAGTTGGAAAAATAGGTGGGATGGGTAACAAGTCAAAACAGGTAAATTGAGCCTGGTAATTAGGTGATATGACTGGTATCTTGTAACGGCTAAATTGAGCCAGGTTGGTTTCACCCCAAACACTTTTTGTCCAGTTTTATATTCAGTTCCTCAGATATGGTTAAGGAGGTCTTATAAATAATTGGAGCTTCTATGCATTAGAGATATACTTTGGGCGACTTAGACAAATCACGAATGAAAAAACATTAATCTTTGTGGATAAGTGTTACTTGTTACTTTTTATAGTTTTAAATTAGAGCTTTGATAGTAGCGTTCTAGTTGGGAAAATCTACAAACAAAGATTATAGAAGGTTGATTTTAATCTTATTGCTATTATCAGAGATAATTGAATGAGTTGGCATCATCAGGAGAGTTGATTTGCGTCTCAAATAGACAGTTATAAAAAATAGTTGACCTTTCTCTTTAATATAGGTCTTTATCGTGATCGTTGTCATCATTTGTTTATGTTTTGTAGGAGGATTGGTTTTGATCCTAAACAAGGGGAAAGCCACTTGGATGCCTTGTTGAGAGGGGAACTTTTTGCTACTTTGGCTGTGTTTGGACATGAAGAAACATTAGAAGAAGCAAGTAAGCGCTTCCAGGCATATTTAG
Source organism: Chrysanthemum lavandulifolium (assembly GCA_022545495.1). Classification (NCBI taxonomy): domain Eukaryota; kingdom Viridiplantae; phylum Streptophyta; class Magnoliopsida; order Asterales; family Asteraceae; genus Chrysanthemum; species Chrysanthemum lavandulifolium. The sequence continues at coordinate 183,355,243 of CM040243.1, read as the reverse complement.
AAGACAGAAACACACATCTTCTTCCACCTGATATAAGAAGGGTAAAATTTTCTTTTCTTATCTTCCAAAACTTCTACATCTACTGTAATATCTATACTCAATGTCTTCTTCTTTACTTCTGGCAGGCAGTGTATGTTGCTGTGATGAAGAAGGTGACATCTACAAACAGATCTGGTTTTGATTCTCTTTTGAAAGTTTACAGGGAGACTGATCTGAGTCAGGAAAAAACTCGTATATTAGGTGATGCTAGTTTTGCTGTAAAGCTGTCATCGATTGTATTATTCTGCACTTATGAAGTTATAATACCTTGTTTCGTTATGTTGTTTAGGTGCTCTTGGATCCTGCAGCGATCCTGACATAATTCTTGAAGTCCTTAACTTTTTGCTAACTCCTGAGGTATAGGGAATGGAAAATGCTATAGCTGCTTAAATTTTAAAGTTAATATAGTTTGTTTGTTTTTTCTTTTCTGCAAGGTTTGACAATAATATATTGTTTAGGTTCGAAGTCAAGATGTTGTGTTTGGACTGGCTGTTAGCAGAGAGGGACGTGAAGTGGCTTGGAACTGGCTGAAGGTTAGTCAAACCCGAAGTTCTGTATATTATTTGTTACATTAAAACTCACTACTTTATAATCTATTTTAAAAGTTAAAGTTCATAGGACAGCAATATAAACGAAACACCTGGTAAACGGTATTGCTCAAGTGATATTAATTGAAATGCACTCGAAGAAGGGGATTTTTCAAGCTTATAGAAAGAAAGAAAAAAATCTGTTGAAATAGAACTAATCTCACTAGTGGATTTAAGGTTTTTGTTTAATTATTAAAATTGATTTTAAATTAGAATATCTCCTTATATAGAACTAAATTCCACTTTTAGATTTGGCTTGTTTGAGTAGCTAGTCTAAGGGGGTGTTTAGGAGCTGCGTATTTCGTGTTAGTTATTTAGTATTGGATTAAAATGACTTTTTACTCTTATATTTAACCTAAAACCTTTTATAAATACACTTGATTGAAAATTTATATTAAAATTATTATTTTTACAAATATATTGCGCTTTTATAAAGTAAGTAAATCCAAACACTGTTCCAAAACTACTTTTTTATAAGTACTTATTTTTAGGCAGAAGCGCAAGCAGAAAAAATAAGCGATCCCAAACACCCACCAAGTGCATAATTGGAAAACATGGTGACATTGTATGGCAAAATTATGAACCTTGCTCATTCTCAACTCTCAAGTCTCAACACATGCCTATTTGTTATGCAATGTAAGAAATGTAAACGTGTCTAAATGCAATTCATTAGTGATAATTAAGGTAAAAAGATCTATTCTGAAATCGCTTTAGTTGCGGTATATAGAACGTAGGTTGAGGGGGGAGCTAAAAAGTTTGTAAATATCTAAATTCAATTTATTTTAAGATTCATATGAATGTGTTCCAATTACAATACTTACAATTTGGATGGACCATATATATGTGATAGAGCAAAATAATATACAAATAAGTGTTTGGTGATTTTTTGTTAGCCAGAGCTACAACTAGAAGTGTTGTTTCTAGCTAACGATTAGGTCTAAATCCTATATATATCTAGCTTTATAGTTACTCTATTTCCTTTACGATTATTTTTTTTTATCGGAGGCGATCATTATGTATGAAACCTAGTACACCCAATAAATTTCTAGAATTGAAGTCTAAGAAGCTAAAACATCTAAAAAGTTCTGTGCATTCCTGCGACTATTGATTGTTTTCCTATTCAAGTCTGCACGTGATACATAAGGCTTCAGTAAACATGTGTATCTAATTGCTCTTCTGCAGAACAACTGGGAACACATCTCAGATACTTGGGGGCGTGGCTTTTTGATCACACGCTTCGTCAGTGCAGTTGTATCACCGGTATGTCTACAACTAAAATGTTTTATGAATATACACTTTTTTATGTTTATAGCTCTAATTTCAGCTCTATTATGTCTTGAAAATCATATTAAAATGTTTAATTTAAGGTTTTTAATCTAGCATTTTGTTAGCTAGCTTGCAATGCTTACTACAAAAATCAAAAGTGCTTCACAATGAACTTACACGGGTGAATTAGACCAACATGCTTTCTTATGTTTTATGGGTGTATTACCCCCAATCAAATGTTCCGTTCATTAATAATGACCTCAATCTTTTTCCATTGGTTTTTACATCCATTTTACCAAGTTCTATCATTTCAGTTTCACCCTTTTTGACCTGCATTTTGTATTTAGAACTGACATGTTGCTTTGCTGTCAATGTTACATTGTGTAAAAATGACATGATATGTTGCTTTACGGGCTCTGTAAGGTTTTGCTTAAAGAAAAAGGAACTACAACTGATGTATAAAAATTGCAAATAGAATATGTCATCACGACTCATAAGTCTTACCCTTTTATTTGTGTAGTTCTCATCTTACGAGAAGGTGAAGGAAGTGGAAGAGTTCTTTGCAAGCCGTGCTAAGCCTTCAATTGCAAGGACATTGAAGCAGAGCATCGAGCGGGTTCAGATTAATGCCAAATGGGTTGAGACTTGTCAAAATGAGAAAAGCCTTGCAGACTGTCTTCAAGAACTTGCATACAGGAAATACTAGTTTTGCCTCTTTGCTTTTCCATGTCTTTTCTATGCTTTCTGTCAACGTTTTATTTTGTGTAACAGCACATAGATCGTTCTTTGTAACTCTACATAAATAACTACTTTTCTCAAAGCTTTACAAAAGAAACCTCTTTATTGATAAAGAGTAGAATCTGTGTCTCTCATAATGCTAACTCTCTCTTGCCCCCTGTTACTCACAAAAGTTCCTCACTATAGGTTTGGTTTTTTGCTCCAAATTTCATCGAGGGTTTTTTGCTCCAATATATATTCTGCCAAGGACTTTTTTGGTTCATGGTCTAACCATTCATTACCATTTCAATGCAATTCTAATTTTTAAATATTCTGCCAAGGACGTAAGTATTCTGCCGAGGACCTTTTGTTAAAATGGTCACGTAGTTTGTAAAATTAATTTAGTCCTGCTTCATTAATGGGGTTTGGTCGATTTTGATGTTTCACGCAAGTCATAAAAATTACAAGTCATGATAATGAATTAGAAACCGGTTTTTGGTCATATTTCTCGTAAATTATGAAATCCACTATTCCGATGGTCAAATAAACTTAGGAAATTTTATTTTAAAGTTGTATGTTACATTCTTATAAGATATGTTAAGTTTCTGTAAGTATTCAAGCTTTGAAATAAATATAGTTTATCACAATTTATCTTTTGAAACATTTACTTTAAGTAAAAAAAAAAAACCCGTTTTGGTTTTGGTAGTAAAAAGCTCTTGTTTTGCGTTTTCTGGCTAAAACTCTCACATTGTCTTGTGTAAAAAATCATTCCAGACAACTTTTGTGTTTTACACTTTTGCTAATTCGGACCAGAAATAGGTCAAAATCGTGGTTTAAGTTCAAATCGAAAAGCTTTTTATCAAATGTCAAGTTTTCTTTTAGAAACTTTTACTAATCACAACTTTTAATCTACAAGCTCTTTTTACATGACTCAAAAGGCTATGTTTTTGTTTTATTTTTCTCTTCAACTACAAATATATAATGGTCTTGTGCTCATAAATTTTGTGAAAATAACTAGCATAATTTACTTGATTTACTAGTTTACTAACATGGTTTCACATAAACTCATATACAAGTTTATACATATTTTTACTTGTTTTAAGGTTTTTTTACAATATCATCAATATATATAACATAAAATAACAAGCATAAATCATAACAATAAGGATGATGATCATGGTTCTAGCTTACAACTTTTGCCGTTAATTAAAAGGGAAAATAAGAATCAAAGAACAAAGAGTTAGAAACAATTCCACCCTAGAAATCCTTCAACCCCTCTTGTGCACTTTTGAAGTTGTGCTAGGACTTATGAAAGATCTTGATCACTTGTGTAGCTCGCAATCTAGAGAATTGATGAAGAAACTTAGAACTAAAATCATGTAAAGCTTGACAAGAGCTTTAACATTGATAAGAAACTTGTTGCTTGAAATTCAAAGATGAGAATGCTATGGATTATGATGGTGGCCTGTTTTTGGTGATGAAAGAAAGGAGAGAATGAGTTGTTTCTTATATAACAAGATGAGGAGGTTACATTTCTAGAATATTTTCTAAGTTACCTAGTCATAACTTACACTTGTAATCAATCTATGAATCAATGGCTCATCACCAAGCCACCAAGGCTTGGTGATTCACTCTATAGTCGGTCACACTAAGGAATGTGTGACTAGATAAGTTGCTTTGTATTATCTTGTTTTTACGGAGGTAGTTTAGTCCCGGAAATTGTTATCGTTAAATATTTAAATCACGAAACTTAAAACCGGGTATCTTAAAAATATAAAACTTCTAAGAAATGTTAAAACTTATCAATATACTCCATAAAAGTATATTAAAACTTATAAATGACGTTTAGACCAAAACGTAAATTGTAGACACGGTTTTGCGAAACCAGTTCTTAGTAAATTCGACGTACGTTGTAAAGATGACCCGTCGAGTATCAAACTCTCTTGTCATTATGAATGTAGGTTAAATTATGAGAATGAATAAATAAAATAAAAATACGGGAATGAATAGTAAAAATACGTGGATGAATAGTAACCTGAAAATGCGAATTGTTACATACAATCTGGTCGGTATCTCCTCGCCTCTTTCTTCCAAGCCTCCTCTAACACATGATTAAAGTCTAGTTCTGCCAACCATACATTGAACACGCGAAACGGCTTTGGACCAAATTCTAGATCTACATATTTTAACATAATCGGGCAATGATCTGATAATTTTCTATCCAATGCAATGACCGAAAGATTACCCCAAAGATTGTTAAACTCCTCATTCAAAAAAACTTGTCTAACTTACTAAATTTCAATTCGTCATCGCTAATTCTAGTGAATCCCCCCCAATAGGAATCTCAACTAACCTCCTTTCGTTAATAAACTCATTGAATTCATTTGTTTCACTAAAGTTCACCTGGGAATTGATCCTATCATCATTAATTCTAACCACGTTTAAATCACCAAAAACACACTACACACCACTCCACCTATTTATCAACCCTGATAGTCTATCCCATAACGACGTTTCTTGTCTACTCATATGCGGCCCATAAACACACACAAGGAACACCTCCTCTTTCTTCCCTTTCCACGAGCCTCTTACCATTATAAATATTTCGTCCCCTGTCACCTCTTTGCAAATAAAAATCTCGAGTCCCAATCAATAGTATACCCCCCCAACTCCCGACTGCAGGCAATTGGGAATAGCCGTAACCCTAACCTCCCCAAATATCCTCAACCCAAAAATCGTCAACCACCCCGCTTTTTGTTTATTGAAGCCCAATCACATCTGGTTGTTCATCTCGAATAATCGATCTAATCCACCCTTTTGTTCCCACTATACCCCATACCCCTCACATTTATAGAAATCATCTTCATAACGTAAATAATAAAAACAAAAACGAGCACATTACCATACTCGCGTATTCCGGACCTCATTCCTTTCCCCGTCATTTCCATCACGAACATGCACCCCTTTCCCTTCTCTTTTTCGGCTCGTATCCACGATACCCCAACCATTTCCTATATCTGCTTCACCTGTTCATCACATTTACTATTAACTACTTCATCCTCATTCCTACACCTAAAACGAAATACCCCGTTGTAATCGCTCATATAAGTCCTTATACGCATATGAAACCCCTTTCTTATTTCCCCCTAGACCATCTACCCCCGTGCTCGCCACTTCCATAGCCTTCGTGATGCTCTTCCTACCTATCTTTTTTTTACCACTGAAGCCTCCCCGTTGGTTTCCCCTTGATTATAATCTAACACTGCCACACCACCTTTGAACTCCATCGCCTTGTTTACTTTCCTTTTTTTGTTTGATCTATCTCCTCCACTACCCACTGAGCTAGACGGAGACACTCCTTTTTTCTCCTCCACACTTTACACTCTTGCTCCTTGAATTTACTGTCCTCCTTACCCACTACACGTCCTTTAACCTCTTCCTTATCGTTGTTTTTCCTTGGAAGATATTCCCTACTCCACGTCTAACACTGTTGGGTTCAGTGAATACCCAAACCCCTTAAGTCTAGGATGTGAATAGAAAATACCCTAACACTGTGTTCTCCAGTTTAGTTTAGGAGGCAAAGGGAGTGGAAAGTAAAGAAAAGGGGAGGAGAGAAAGTGACGAGGACAATCAATGAAGGATTGCTACACTTTTATTTATGTTCTTGAGTTGTTAATAAAAGGAAAGGAAGTGATGAAAAAAAAAAGTGGTGTACTCAAGTTAGAGTGAAGGTGAAGAAAAATGTTAATTTGACAATTATACCTTTATATATTATAATAAGAAAAAAATACAAATTAAGTAATCATAATCAAAATTGAACGGGTGGACGTAACACTTGATTTTCCCAACAAACCCGAGTCGATATGTTGGACGTAGCACAACAACAATTTTAGATCTACTTACTAATAATGCATTTTTTATTTGTCATTAGAGTGTTATAACCTTAAAATAAAATAACGAAACAACTTTTTAATTTGTTTACTCATTTTTAGAACTAGAAATTTATAACCTTAAAATAAAATAACGAGAAAAAAAGACGTGTGCAAAAAAAATTGAAGATAAGACGTGACCATGAACGAGATAATTGAGCTAGATAGGAATAAATGAGGGACGGTTTGGTAATTTTACACATTTGACACTTCCATTCCTTCGTAACCCTCCCAAAAGTGGGCAGAAAGATCTTGCCTCCAAAAACCCCATATCCCACCCCACTTCCAGTCCCCTCCTCCTCCTTTCCTTCTTTCAAAAAACTTAAGAACACACAATTTTTTATTTCTTTACTTTCCACTCACTTTCCCTCCTAAACTAAAGTGGAGAACACAGTGTAAGTGTTTAGTCCCTTAAACACTAACAAGTCACTGAGCGCATAGTCACTCAAATGAGTCAGTCTTCGGATACTCGAGAAGAGACAAAGAAGAAGTCTCTCCACCATGAAGGCAAAACTTAAGGGGTGAAGATCGAGTCAAGAGGAATATGGTGGATTCAATGAGTGATGACAATAACTCATTGAATCAAACTCCTCACCAACTACTACCGGTGAAGACAAACTAAAGACGAAGTGAAGGCTATAAAGATCAAGAATAAGCGAGAACAAGGCGGGATAAGTTTGAACATATAAGATGAAGTCCTTATCAACCAAAGTCAAACTTTCCCCGAATCGTTAACTATCGTGCTCGTGTCATCACCGACAAGATGAAAGCGACCTTGTCACTTACCCTAAATAGCCTAATGTAAATGAGACAAAATACATCAAGATTTTATCTTTTGTAACTTGTCGGTTGTCCTCTAGGATAGAGTTAAACCATACTTGTATAAATAACATAAGAGATGGAGTGAAAGATTTAAGCTTGTGTATTAATTGTAAAACACACATTAGCCATCTTTCACTCCTCCAATACAACTCGTCCCCGAGATAGCTCGGTGGTACATTTGTAGTTGTGCTCGACTTAGCTCGAGCTTAGTGAGAGTCACACCATACTTGTCGTTTCAATCCCAAGTACTATTCCGCAAGTACTTGGGTAATGTATTCTTTCTGATTCATTTCTAATAAAGAATATAAACGTTGAAAATTAATCAGCGTGTTTTTACTTGCATTATTTCAGTCATCATTCACAATTAGTTATTTTAAATCATTTTATACGATTGTGAAACAGGAACAACAAGTGGTATCAGAGCAGGCTGATTATAAAACCCTTTTTAAGCCGCTCAAAAACATTTTTAAATCAGGATCCTAATGGCTGAAAACAATGTGCCCCAACTTGTCGATAAAAAGGGTGGAGCATATGCTGCTGTTGCCCCTCGACTAGAAGTTGGCAAATTTAACAAATGAAAAAAGCGAATGCTTTGCTATTTGAATGGGATGGAACCTTACTACATTAAGTGCATTAATGAAGGTCCATTTATCCCAAAGATCGTCAAGGTTTGCCTAAACACGAAGCTCGATGACTCCGGACGAGAGAAGATTGGTCAACCAGGACCAAAGGCGCAAAAGCATTGTCATATCTTGTCTTCCTATGATGTCATGGAGTCCGTCATTGGGCGTAGTCACTAAACAAACCTAGAATGACCGGTTCACAGCTATGAAGGTCCCTCGGATACCAAGGAAAACAGGATTATGGACACGAAACTTGAGTATAACACCTTGTGGCTAAAGACTCGAAACTCATCTCAAACTTACACCCGTATAAAACTTTGTTAAATGAACTCTCAAATGATGGTGTAAAGTTGTCCAAACATGAAATCAATGTTGGTTTTGTAAACAGTCTTCCTGAGAAGTGGCTGAATTTCTCTCAGTGACTAAGGAATGCTAATCACATTCAGAATCTTGAGCTTCCTGAAATCTACGGGAAATTTGTCTATGAGGATTACCTCATAAATAGACGATACCCTGACTTAAAAAGGTCTCAGGAAGTCAAGAATTCCCTGACAACCACTTCATCACCAGTGTCAATTGCTTTTTATTCTAACAGTGTGGTTCAAGATTTTCAGGAAAATTCAGACGATGAGGCTGATGAGAGAACAAGCGAGGAGTACCTAAACGACTTAAATATTGAGTTTCAGGAAAGGGCACTCCTTGCTAACTCTAAAAGGTTTATACAAAGAAACAAAAGTTTTTCAAATGCTAAAGCCAACGAGGACACTGAATGTTTTAAGTGTCAGAAAAGAGGTCATTTTGCCAAAGATTGTTGTTCAAAAACAGTTTCTGAACCCTCTTACAAATCCTCAAGGTCAAACCAGTCCTCAGGCTTTAGCAAATTTCAACCAAAAGTCTACCAGTCTCATCAAAATTTTCAAAACAAATCTGATCAAAATAAAGCTGTTGATTTTGAAGACAATTATAGGAAAGCCAAAGCTAAGCTAACACTGCTTTAGGCCACTCCCTCAGAAACAACAAACAATGTTAAATCTGTGCAGGGTAAAAACAAGGGCCTAGTTGCTGAAGTCTTCGACTGGGATGAAGAGCCAGTCTCCTCTGACGATGAAATGGTGCAAGTCAGTGCACTGATGGATCTGTCAGAAGAGGACAAGCCAGCCGTTGGAAAGAATCATGCCAGGAATGGAGAATGGGTCAATATCACAATGAAGAAGGTAAATATCTTACTTTCTATGGATGATGATTCAGATTGGCAGTCCTTTATGAACTATATCAATGTTGAACTTAAGTTTGCAGAGGAGCAACGATTAAATCTTTTTTCTAAATACAACAAGTTAAGTTTTGAATTAAACAAGTGTAGGGATGAATTGCTTCTTTTAAAACAAGCCAAGCTTGAGGTCACACATCGCAAATTCAAAACATCGAACTAGTTAAAGAAATCAAGCTCTTGGGAAGAACTTAAAAAGAAAAAGATATCATTGAAAGTTGGATCGCTAAGAATCCTGTGGTCTTTGATCTTGTTGGAGCCCCAAGAGCAAAAAGAGAATCATAGGTGAAGATCATCTCCCTGATTCTTACAATAAAGACCAAGGTCCAAAACCATTTGTATCTGCTGGCATGCTCTCCAATATGGAGTCAATTCCCAAGTCCAATGATTAGGTTGAAAGGGTAAACTCTGAGAGTAAGCTTCCAAATTTTGATTCTGGAAGAATTCTTGAGCACGAAAGCCAAGATCTTAAGAGCATGCTTGACTTCTGATGTGCCCAGAGTCTTGAACACATCTCTCGAGTCAAGCCGAATCTCAAGCACCGCTTCCACCTCCGAAACCTCTTGTGGTGCCGCACCTAGCTCGAGCTTACTCCTTGCAATTCAACCCTCACTCACCAAAAGAAAGGTCCGGACTTGGTAGAACCATCCCGAAAAGACCAACAAAACCAACCCGAAGACTCTGTTCCCACCGAGACTTCAACATCTTCGCCCTCTTGAAGCGGACCAAATCTAACAACCGATCGAACTTGTGAGGAAGTTGGTGATAAAATGAACTCTATTGAGAAAGCTCTTGATTCAACAATCAAGGAAACTAAGTCAGCCTCCTCTAGTTCATCAAGGTCAAAATCCAACACCAAACCCAGGCAGAAGTGTGATCTGTGCCATTATACCAGCCATACCACTGATAATTACTACAAAATCCTTTTTTGCATGATCTGCAAAAAGGAAGATCATAGAACTTCTGACCACTTATAGTATGTAAGTTCATTCAGTGAAGCAACTCACACCAATTCTGGTCATGAGTATGCTTCATCCTCAAAGCAGGGTCAAAGACCTAAAGCTAAACCTTTTCCTCCTTGCCCACATTATGGCTATAATGATCATCTTCCCAATGACTGTCTCATGAACTCTTGCTGTGATATATGTGGAAATCCAGCTCATGAGACATCTCAGCATGATAGAGTCATCCAAGCAAGGAGAAGTTCAAAACAACCCTGCATCACTGAGTCTTCCTCAGTAAGCAAATGCAAAACTTGTGGTAGCACACTTCACTCAACCACTGACCATGAATCAATTGCTAAGTTCAAACAGACCATAATACCCTAGCCCACTAGTATGTGGGTCAGCAAGAGAAACTAATTCAGTTTACTATTTGTGCAGAGACACGCCAGGGAGCCTATTTGGCATCTAGATAGTGGATGCTCAAGAAGCATGACTGGTGTTAAGGAGTATCTGCATAAGTATGTAAAGGAACCAGGACCCAAGGTAATATTTGGTGATAACTCATCATGTCCCACTAAAGGTTATGGTTCAGTAAACTGTAATGGAATAGTTTTCTCTAGAATAGCTTATGTCAATGGTCTGAAATACAATCTCATTAGTGTCAGTCAGTTATGTGATGCTAAGTACATAGTACAGTTCAATGATAAACAAGGTACTATTTTCAATGCCAACAAAGAAGTTGTTTTGATTGCTCCTAGGAGAGATGATGTATATGTGTTAGACATGTCAACATTCTCCTAGAATGGAACTTGTCTCTTTGCCAAAGCCACTGAAACTTTCAACTGGCTGTGGCACAAGAGACTCTCTCACTTAAACTTCAAAAACATCAACAACTTGGCAAAACAAAAAAAGTCCTTGGTTTACCATCACTGGTTTTTGCAGAAGACAAACCATGCTCAGCCTGTGAAAAAGGCAAACACCACAGAGCATCATTCAAAACAAAACGAAGTTTCTCTATCAAAAGCTGCCTTCACCTCCTACACATGGATCTCTTTGGACCAGTCAGTCCAAGATCAATCTAGCATGCGAAGTATACACTTGTCATTATTGATGAGTTTTCAAGATACACTTGGGTATACTTTCTTTCCAAAAGAGTCGAGCAATGAAACCATAATGTCATTCATCGTGAAGATTGAAAATCGAATGACATTATCGTGAAACAAATCGAGCCGACAATGGTCTGAGTTCGAAATTAAGAGCTTGAGAGCTTACGTGATGAAAAGGAATTTCCCAAAATTTTCATCTCCTTACACCCCTGAACAAAATGGGGTAGTTGAAAGGAAAAACAGAACTCTCATTAAGGCTGCCAGAACTATGTTAAATGGCTCAACACTCTCAAAGCACTTCTGGACTGAAGCAGTCAAAATAGCCTGCTACACTCAAAATAGGTCAATCATTGTCAAAAGACATAAAAAATCCCATATGAGATCTTCAAAGGAAGACTTCCTGATGTGAGCTACTTTCATGTGTTTGAGTGTGTAGTGTTCATTCACAATCACAAGGATCACTTAGGCAAATTTGATGCAAAGGCTGATGATGGATATTTCTTGGGTTACTCACTGATCTTTAAATCCTTCAGGGTGTTTAACACCAGAAGACAACAAGTTGAGGAAACCTTTCATGTCACCTTTGATGAAAGTTCAGAAAGCATCAGATTCACCAATACCTCAGTGGAGGAAATAGGAATTGATGACTCATCAAGATACCCTCTTGATGAGTTCAACACTGAAATCAATTCCTCATATCAAGTTGATGATGATATCTCATACTATGTCGTACCCCACAACCTTCCTCAACCAACAATCAGTGAATTCATTGATAATCAACCAGTCCCTACTGGGATAGGTAATACTGAACCAAATATTCAGGAACATGTGATTCAAGATCCTCAACCTAAACAAAGCATCTCAACAGTTGATCTAAATGATTTTGTGGCTCTAGCACCTGAACCCATTCCTGAGGTTCCAGTGACCTCATAAAGCTTAGATCCTAGACCACAAAGTAAGTGGACAAGATCTCAAGAAATTGAGCCTATGAACATCATTGGTGAACCCACTGAAGGCATGCTCACTAGAAGCATGGCTGCTAAGTTAACAGCAGCTTCAGCCAATGAATGTTTATATGTCGATTTTCTATCGAAATAGAACCCAAAAGTGTCACCAAGCTCTAAAACATCCAAGTTGGGTTCGAGCCATGCAAGAAGAACTTAAGCAGTTTGATAAAACAAGGTCATGACCTTGATCAAATGTCCTCGGATGTCATTGTCATAGGAATGAAGTGGGTTTTGAAATAAAAGCGATGAAAACAGCATTGTCATTAAAACAAAGCCATACTTGTAGCCAAAGGTTACAGTCAACAAGAAGGCATTGACTATGATGAGACATTTGCTCCTGTTGCAAGAATGGAAGCCATCAGGATCTTCCTTGCATTTTCAACTTACATGAACTTCAAAGTTTACCAAATGGATGTAAAAAGTGCATTCCTGAATGGTGAACTCGAGGAAGATGTGTATGTTCAGCAACCTCCTGGATTTGAGATTAGTGAATACCCTGACTGTTGGAGTCACTCCTAAACTATATTTCAAGTGTTTGTAATCAATATGTAATAGTTAGCTTAATTAAGGCTTTTAAGTTAGTAATCAAGGCTAGGCTCATGTAGAAAGCCCATGAGCCTATCCAAAAGCCCAATAAGGAAAGGAAGGGAACTAGTGTGTTGCCCTAGTTCCTTCCCTATAAATAGTCTTGTAAACCTTCACTTGAAGGTTGGTTGTTCACTTTTCTATTTCACTCTAAGCATAAACATTCCATATTTCATACGTGTGTTTTGGTTAAGTGTTCATCCGATCCTTCTTTCATCCTATTTCTAATATTGATGCTTGTGTTACAAACATGGTGACCTAACAGTGGTATCATTCGCCAAATAGTTGGGTGAAACGTTTGCTAGTTTTTGAAGTTTTTTGGTTTACGCGTAACATTCGGTGTTCAAATCTTCATACGCATAAAAGCTTTCATTTTTACACTTTAAAACTCAAGATTCTTGTCCTTTAATTGTTATTTGGTGTTAAAGTTTAAGTTTTTGGCAAAATTTTTGAAACTTTACGTGTATTTCATTATTTTTGAGCTTGGTTTTATTCGTGTGGTTAGTTCTACGCGTAAGGTGTATAAGAGTTTTGGATCATCAAGTTTTACACTTTTGTGTTATTTTGGTGATATTGAAGCTGTTTCATCATAAAAATCTGGTTTAGAAACACTTTTGGGTAGAAATCTCAGTTTTGGCAAAAGTTGACAAAACTTACGCATAGCTAAACCCTAATCTTACGCGTAAGCTTCTAACGTTTGATCTTCAGTGTTTTTTTTGGTTTACTCAGTGTTTTCTTGCTTAGATAAGCCTGAAAACACTTCGACTTTAGATATCTTTTACACTGGGATAAGTGTAAAGGATTTTTGGGCAAAACCCTAGTTTTACGCCTAAGCAAAGTTCTTATCGAGAATCTCTTTACGCTAAGCATATTCTTACGCATAATACGTCTTACGCCTAAGCTAAACTTACGATAAGAATTCTACTTAAGCCTTTGTTTACGCATAAGCTAAGTTTTCTTCACGTTTACGCTTAAGCTATCACTACGCGTAAGTTCATTCTTTACGCGTAAGGATTGGTTTTACGCATAAGGTTTTGTCTACGCTTAAGCTGTTTTCTATGCCTAAGGATACTTCATCAACAAAGTTTCATTCGACTACAAAGATCCATTTTTCAACACAAGTTTCAAGATGTCTCAACCACCATACTCTAGCTACTTCCCTCATGTGTATCCTCAACAACAACAACTCCATCAACAACAACAATTTTATCAACAACAACAACAACAATTTCAACAACAATTTCCTCCAGGAGCAATTCAACCACCCCTAGTCTTCAAGTACAACCTTACACAAACTTTCAAAATCAACATCCATCCAGGAATACTATGAAGGAACCGTCTTGGTTTGCAAAGATGTGTGAAGCTTTAAGTAGCCAACAATCCATTCATGAGGCTGGATCACTTGATAGACCTCCAATGCTCACTCCCGGAAACTATGATCAATGGGTATAAGGTTCTTTAGGTTTTGTGATCTAAAGAAGCCACATGGAAAGTTCTTGAAGAAGGTCATCCTGGAAGGTCCATTTCAGAGGCCTACTGTCACTACACCCGAGGATCCAAATGCTAATCCACCAAGAGGTGATGTCACCAACGTTGTCAGTCTTAATGAACTCACTACTGATCAACTTCTACACTTTAAAGCCGATGAACTGGCAATGCAATACATCCTTTTGGGATTACCTAATCCGATACTTCGAAGTGTTGATGCTCAAAAGACTGCTAAAGCAATGTGGGAGCATATTCATCTTCTCATGGAAGGCACTGAACTCAATCAAGAAGACATGGAATCCAAAATCTACTTAGCATATGAACACTTCATGATTGAACTAGGGGAGACATTAGAGTCATATCATCATCGATTCTCAGATATCATCAATGACTTGGACAAACATAACATCATTATGCCAAGAATTGCTGTCAACACTAAGTTCCTGAGTAGTCTTGGTCCTGATTGGGAAAAGTATGTCATTTTCATCCGTCAAGCAAAGAATCTTCATCATGCCACATACGGATTGTGTACGACTATTTGAAGCCCCACCAAAAAGAAGTTGACAAAGAAAGGGTTATCCGTGGACTCCCTGTCTCACCTTCACTTCCGGATAATCAACAATTAGCTTTGTGGGCTTAAACTTGTTATCCTCAATTCTCGACATTATAAACTGTCTTCACAAATCCTCCACAACCAACTGCAACAATTACGCCATATGATCCGTCACAGCACCAATCTCAAGAAACTCAATTGGTTCCATACAACAACAACAACAATGATCAAGCACTTTACAGTGAATCTAATGAGGATACAGAAGCTTTTGATGCATTGCAACAAGGGTTTGCCATGATTGCTAGAGCTTTCGGTCGATATTCAAACAAATCCAACAATCGTATTCGTACCTCATCAAACACAAGGAATCAGGCTGTTGTTAACAATGGACGTGTTGAAGTTCAGAATCGTGGTAATGTTCGTCGATGGGCGGTGGTCAAGGGTTTAATCCAATGGGAAGGAATAACATGGGTGCTCCACAACAACAAAGGGCTCAGTGGTTGAACAGGTAATGCTCGGAATGGAGTTAATGGTCTTCGTTGCTATAATCGTAATGAGAAGGGTCATCGGCTAATGCATGCCCAAAGCCGAGGACAAGAGCGCGCTTATCACAAAGAGGCTTTACTCTTGGCTCTTAAGGATGAAGCTGGTGGAACTCTTACGAACAAGGAACAGAGCTTCATGGCAAATGCAGATTCTGATGATGATATGGAGGACTTGCAAGCTAATGCAGCAGTTATGTTGTTGGCAAACATGCACGAACTCCACATGAGTGATACAGGCCCAGTGTATGACACTGACGGCTTGTCTCAGGTACCGGATCAAACTATACTCATTACTGATTTGATATCTCCGCCAACATCTGCATCCGACAAGGATCGGAGTGTTCAACATGAGCCGTCTACATCTCATTACGATGATAATCAAATAGATCTCGCAGTTATATTTGACGATCAAGATGACCTTAAGGTTACCATTGATAATCAAGTTGACTCCGTGGTTATACTTGAGGATCTGACTAATGATCATGTTGAGACTCACGTTGAACAAGCTGAACTTTCGTCTAATCTAGATATTGAGCTCATGACCTTACTTAAAAACCAAGAATCTCGACTGGAAATATGCAAAGACATCAATAAGCAATTAAAGGACAAAAATACACTGTTAACTAAGGATAATGAATGCTTAAAATATCAACTCAACATTTTTCAAACACAAGAAAAACGTGAAAAAGGTTTTGAAGTCGCTTTTTCTAAATCTTACCAAAACGAAAAATCATTAGAACAACAAATACGTCATCTAGTCGCATCTAAGAATGCTTTGCTGTCTCAAATAGAACAACTAAAATATGATCATAAACAACAACTTAACGCTCTCACTTTGGAAACTCAAAAAGCCAAGTCTGAGTTGTTAACTTGTCAAAAACAGTTCTGTGAGTACAAAAAGCATTCAACGAAACGAATAGATGACTATCTTGAAGAAATTTTTGACTGATAAAACAAAATCAAAGAGTTTCAAAATGTTGTTTATAAACATGGTGAGTCAATCACAATTATTCAAAAGTTTACTTTTAAACCAAATCCAAATGGATATGGACCGAATCTTCGCGATTACAAACCAAAGTTTTCAAATAGAGCATTCAAACCAAATCACGAAGTTTCTGATGCGGTAACATAGAATTGATGATTCCTTTATGAGTGTTGTTGAATATAATCGTCAAAAGGAATTAGATGCAGAAGACGAGAGTCGTTCAAAATTGGAAAATGTCGTTTATAACAAACCATTTAACTATTCAAAATCCGTTACTTTCGTCACACAACAAGATATTTCTAACACACCTTGGGTGATCACACCTACTTCTGAGTCTTATAATGAGGGTCCCCTTTCCAATACTGCAAAATTAATGGTCCTTTACCTTCACTCAGTGAAATAAAGCCATTAGCCGAACAATGTAAAGTTATAAAATATTTTGAAACATTCTTATCGGACATCAAACTTTTGGAACGTGAAATCAATTCTGAAATAAAAGTTGAACATTTTCAATCGCCTCAAGCGCGAGCCCAAAGAGATATTTTTCAGAAAACAATTTTACCACATGTCCAAAATTTGAAAAATTATGCAATATATTGGGTAAGGGATTTTCAAAAGGAACTTGGACTTACGAAAAGAGTTTTCGAACAAACAGAAACGTCGATTTCAAATACTAAACGTAAAAAGAAATTGCTGAGAAAAGATGTTGATCGACTCTTGGAAGATGTAATCTGTGCTGATACCATTAATGTTGTGTTATTACATTCTGTTGCATATGCATTTGATTATATCTCTGCTGATTCTGTTGAAAATATTGAGAATACTGCTACTGTGTCACAAATCACATCTTTACAAGTTGAAAATGAGCGTTTGTTAAACGAGCTTTCAAATGCAAAACGTCGTCTTCAATGGTGTCAAAAATGTCACAATTCTCAATTTCCGGTCATTCCTCATACTCCATATTCATCATCTCATAACGGTTCATTCATGATTTTTGCATTTCACATTTAACGCGTAATTTTTATATTTAATAATCTTTATCGAGTGAGTTATTATTTTAAATATTTAATCCGTTACTTTCAAAAATGATCCCGAGGTATTTTTAAACTTACATTTAGTTTATAAAAACTATATTTTTAGTTTTCCTAGTGTTTCAAATTTATTTGGTATAATAATCGTTAAAGTTTAATTATTACGTCATTTTTTCTTAAAATTATACGATAATTATTTTTATCACTCAATTTTCACAAGGAAAGTATTTTTACAATTTTTATCACCTCAATACAATCTATTTTGATTTACTAAAAACTTACTTGTACCTAAAGACTACCTTTTACCTTACAAGTTACAACTAATTACACATTTTTATTTAACAAGTTTTACACAAATTTATTTATACAAGATTTAAAAAAAAAAAAAAAAAAAAAATTTATAATTGTGGAACACAATCCCCTAAATCCGGTTTTGGAAGGGGGGAGTCAAGGAGTACATTTATTGGTGGTAAGGTTCATTAATAACTTGTCTCAACACTTTTACTTAAAGTCTACTACTACTACAATTATTCATTCATTTTTTCACATAGTTTCAAAGTGATAAAAGTTGTTTTCCTCTCTTCCTTTTGGGTCTCCAAAACCGGCCACACCTCAAAGAGATCAAGGGATCAAGATTTTTGCTAAATCAAGTGTTTACAACCTAGTTATATCCTTTATATGGTTTTGAAATAAAAACCAAGGATATTTAAGTTTAATCCTTGTTACCTACACCTCTTCACTATCACTTGTAAGCTTGTTTTTATCATTTTCATGTTTCCTTTTCCTTTTCATATGTTTCTTTTCATTTTTGGAGCTTATATGCATGATATGTGATTTATACCATTTATTTCATGATTTATTGAGTTATATATATATTGGTCATCCTATAAATATTCCCATGATATTCTTTGGTCTTGATGGTGATTAGGAACCCATGACACCCTAAGAAGGTGTATGGTAGGATTAGATTAGCTTTGGAGTTGATTTGAAGGGATTAGAATAAGTTTTGTCCGAGAAAAACTATTTTCGATAACTATATATTGTGTTCTGTCCTTAATTCGATTTTGGAAAAACCTACTGTTGATACGAAACTTTGGCCTTGATATTTAGAAAATATACTTTAAAAGCGAATCCGTGGCGCTTGAACGGATTAAAGCGGAGTTATAACGAAGCCGTGGTGAATTTTTAAAGTTTGACGACGAAGCGTATAGTTTTGAGAAAATTTCAGCATGCAGTTTTTACATATTCGGGTCAAAAGCGAGCCTTAAGCTTCACAAATTATTTCGACTAGTCAAAAATATATTAGTTTACTTGATACGAGCTAAGGACATATTATACGTGAAAAGCGGTTTAAAGCGACAAATATATGCACGTTTTCATAAACTTGCCGTAACTATTATTTTCTGAAAAATTATATTATTTCTACGATTCAAGTATTTCATTAGCTGTAAGGGCTATGTTTGCGGCAGTTTTTAACCATGATGTGAAACTTTTTGGAACAAATTGTCTTTTAGAAAAATCAAGTTCACCGCCCATATTTTTCAAAACAACAAACTGTTTGTCAAGCGGATTTATAGTGAATTAATTACGGAGGTTCAAACTTGGCCGAAACTCATTTTCTGCACACAATTAGCAAAAACCACCATCTTTAGCCCTTGTTATCTTTATGATCGAGACCTTTTGGACGAAAACTCCTGAACTGAAACTTTTGATATCGATACAAACTTTCCAAAGCTGTCGAGTTCGTTCTCTAACGATCGACGTACACCATTCTGACTAGTTTCTGAGCCATTTTATTAATTTCATGAAATTTCCGGCGACATTGTTTCTGACGAAAAGTGATAATTTCACTATAAATCATTCTGAAACTATTGTGGGATGACATTTTGAAGTAAATACTTGTAAAGTAATCTAAGATTGGTCAAGGCGTCAAAAGAGTATTTTTCGACGATAAGTATTATTTTCAAAACTCACAAATGGTATAAATAACATACTGAAATGCATGCATATCATAACACCATAACTCATTACATATCATAACTCAAGTCATAACATTCATTTTAGGTTGCGGATAGTTTCCGAGCCTCATTTTCGTGCACATCATTTTGTTAGCATATTAATCACACCGGTGAGTTCATACCCGCTTTTACTTGTTTAAATTCCTATAAACTATTTGAGGCGAGATACATTTGATGAGTGTGTAAATACTCATCAACCTTTTGTACAATATAAATGATAGCAAAATCATACATTGAAAACACATTCGACTTGTTTTGTAAACTTTTATATGTATTATCAAACCTTGTGATTTCTTGTGGTGTAAATGATGAGTGTGTAAATACTCATCATTGATATATAAGCGCAAAATCATCTCGAAACACTCGTAAACACATCAAAATGATCATAATATCACAAATCAGTGTTTTATGTGTTTTAAATTCAAAAATATCAAAATCAGATGAAAAACATATCAAATTTGCAAAAATTGCAGTTTTAGTTCCCCAAGTTTCAAAAGTTGTCAAAAACAGTCCCTGAGCACATAATTTCAAAAGTAAAGTCACCAAAGGTCTTTTTTTAAATCATAAGTTGTCAAATTTAGTCCTTTGGTGAAAAATGTCAAAAGTTTGAGAAAATTACAAAAATGGCCATTCAAGTTTCAAATTTGGCAGAAATGGCCCCTGGAAAATTGGATCATAATGATTTGGTCCCCTGTACTTTTGAAGCTTGTCAAGATTAGTCCTTGGAACATCTTTGATGAGTTGGCGGAGTGGTCCTTGAAATTTTCGTAATTACACATTAGGTCCCTAAGTATTTAAAAGCCTTTCACCAATTTTGGACCCTCGACACCAATTGGACCCTGTCAAATTGCCATTTTGACCCCTGGTTTTAATAATCAGTCAACCCACTTGGTTTGACTAACCATTTTGGCGCCAACCTTCATCCTCCCCACTGACTCCCGCGAATAACCCGCACACTCAACCTTCCCTCACCTTATCCCTTCACCTGTCTCCCCACCTCCACACAACTCCAAACACATTAAATGCACCTCCATTACCTTTCACTCAACCTCACCGTTAAAACACCTCATTCCCGCTAAAATTGAAAAGTGGCTAAAATCCACAAAATCATCCAATTGCTCAAACAAGGTGGGATCCACTCGGAAGGTGAGAGAGAAGCACTTGGGGTATAAAAGAGGAGAGAGAAGCAAGCATTAGTAGTTAGTTAGTTTTAGTTTCACTTGTATGTCGCTTTTTTCCTTAAAACTGCTTTTAATTAGCTTTTAGAATGTAATATTAAGCTTTTATGTATTAAACAATAGCTACTTAATCATTGCAATTCAATTCAAGTATCAATTTAAAAGTTTCATTTCAGTTTCAAGTTTTTATGCACTGTTAAAAATTCCAAATTCGAACTCTATTGTCCTAGCTTCTAATAACTTATAGTTAAGTACAAATAAGCTCACTTAAGCTTATTATTGCTTCTGGAAAGCTTACAAATTAGTTTTAAGCAATTTTCATGAAAAGTCAACAAAAGTCAAAGTGGGTCAGTTTTGAAAGTCAACCTGGTTTGAAGGTTTTGAATCTGTTAAAAGGTTGATTTTAAGGGTTAGGTAAGTGATTCATCCATTTTATGTCATTATCCATCAAGAACTTAAGTTTAAGTACAATTTCGTTTTTAAGGAGTGTTTGGTTTGTGGGTTAAAATGGGTCAAAGAGAGCTTTGAACCATTTTGAGTTTAGAAATTAGTTAATTCCAAGCATCTATGTACGTGTTTAGAGTTGTACAAGAGTTTTACAAGGATTCATAATTTTTCATCTTAATCGGTTTTAAAATATATATAAATTTGAGTTCCTTAGTTTTTGTATAGCAGTTTAAGCAAGATTTTGTTGAGATAAAAATTATAAAAAATAAAAATCATGAGTTCAAGAGCTTGTTTGTCTTGGGTCAAAAAGAAAAAATCAAAAAATAGCTAACTAGGTTGTTTCATGGGTTAAAGTGGGTAGGTTCGTTTAGGACTTGTCACGTGCATGTGTCTCGAACAAAAAAATTGCAGGTACCTTTCAGCTTATTAATAAGCTGCTCACAGCTTATCAAAGGTATTATTGTGGGGCAATAGGGAGCCAGCTGGGTAGACTCTTTAGGCTCAGAAGCTCATGACTTAACTCACACTCTAGCTTATCCAATATAAGCTCAAAAGTGTACCCCTTTGGCCTGTTTGGCTGCGCACATCAGATAAGTATTTTTTTTTTGTTTTGTTTCCAGCGCTTATTAAGGTTCCATTTCAGTTTTAATTTTAGGATGTTTAGTGTTCATTAAAGTATATTTAGTTTAGAGTAGGTGACATGTTGCTTATTTAGTGCTTATTAGTATTTTAGCTCATGTAGTTAGTACTTAGCTTATTTTGTTAAAACAGTTAAGTAGTGTTTGGTTATTGATTATTTTGCCCCCTAGCTTCTGCTCATAATCTGTTTATTAGTGATTTTCTAAGTTAGTTTTTGATCTATGGTTTAGTCGTTTATAAGGTCCTTTAGCTTTTAGTTGCTTTTTGAAGCATAGCGAACCCAAACAGTCCCTTAACTCCACTGTCCCAAACAGTCCCTTAACTCCACTGTCCCAAACAGCCCAGTCATAATTTTTTGGGTCTGCTGTAAATAAGCTGTTCAGACTTATTTTCGTGTTTTCTAAGTATAGCTTTTGTTAACATATGCTTATTTGAAGTCCTTTGAGTACCAAAAGCGAAAAACCAAAAAGAAAAAATAAAACCAAAGCGATCGGCCAGATTCGAACCTGGGTCAGTTCAGCAACCATAGCAGCGCCCCAATGTCACACACCTTTACCAACTGCTCTAGTGGGTGTTTCATGTCATACTTCAACATGTTTAATAGTTAATGTCAATTTTTTCATATAACATAATTTTCCTTATTAGCAACTTATTTCAAAAGCATCCTTCAACTTTTTTTTATTTTTTTTTTTTAAAACTTCAGTTTCATGTGAAGCCCTTTTCGTAAATTTCTCAGATTTTCCAATTTTTTTATTTTATTTTATTTTTAATTAATTAACTAGTATAAATAGTTTTTAATTCGTAATAATTATTTTAAAACTCAAAAAAATATTTCGCTTTTTCCTAAAATTTTCTTTTGTCATATATTACGTAAAAAAATTGTTTTTACACTTGTAGGACTTTTATTTCATAAATTTTACGTTTTATCCTGGCTCAAAGATAATTTTGTACATAACGACGTTGCGTTTTAAGTTACGTTTTAGATATTTTAAGTTTACGCTTTAGTTAAAATAGTTTATTTAAGTTATTTTGTTTTATAAAATCACTAAAACATCATTTTAAAAATAGTGATAGCGTTTATTTAATATTTTTATCTTTTAATTTCCTTTAATTTTCATTTTAGCCCTTGTAGTTTATGTCCTTTTCCGTAGTTATAATAATTCCAATTCTCCTTTTCCGCTCAAATCTCGCGATCACTAAACGTTTGATAATCCATTGCACAACTCATTGGGACATAACGACCGGGAAACCCTATACTCCTCGATCTTAATTGCATTAGTGTTTGCTGTTTTAAGTTTTCTTAGTCTTTTAGAACTTGTTGTTGCTTAGCACCGATCAAATTTTGGCGCTTGCACGGGAGTCAGGCCGATAATCTTCGTCTAGAAGATTAGTTGTTTGAGCCTCACTCTTTGTTCATACCATCCATCCAGATATGTTTATATTTTCTTATCCAAAAAACACAAAAATATTCTTCTCATTCCTCTTATTCGTTGATTCTATTTCTCTTACCCTCTTTTGCCGTTTAATTCTATTCTTCGTATCCTCTCAACCATTTGATTCTCTTCTTAATCCTCTATATGTTTAATTCTTATGTCGACATTCGTCAACTTCATCGTCAGAAATGTGTGTGAGCGGTGTGGAGGTCCTAGTTCAAGCGAATTTTGCAATTCGTGCGAATTATCCATCAAAAATGCTTTTCAAAGTTATTTCGACCAACCGCCACAACCTGAAATACATTCTAATCTTGGCAAACCAGTTCAAACGTCGGAGCTACCCCAAGCACCCATCGAGGATTACGAGGACAACCTCTTTGAATCTAGAGCCCGTAATCTAATCGAACAAATTTATGTCGATGAAAAAAGGTCAAAAATTAGAATTGATTACGATGAACCCGTTCAAACACCGGTGACTAGCAAGAATGACTTGCCTAATCTTCACGTTTCTCAAGAACCAGAATCGGAGACCATAACGGAAGTGGTGGAAATTGCTAGCTCTCAGAGCACACCACTTGTCCCACCTCCTGATCTTTCTGAATGTTCTTCGAGACTTGATAGTCATCCGGATCACCATGCTGGTTTTGTTGATCCTTTGAATAAACTGATTCCTCTTCATAACTCTCAAATGCAATCGTTTATTCCTTGTGTCGGTTGTGGTGAGCCTCTCCTTGGTTCACCCTGTCGTTGGTGTACTTGTGTGCAATGTGGTAATGATATTCATAACGGGAGTTGTTTGTTTTGTGGTTCGAGGAATTCATTTGATTATGATCCTAATCAGAACTCATTTAACGACTCTTCAAACTTTTCCAATTACCCACCACAGCCCGACTATTCTTCATATGATCAGCAATACTGTTGTGAATTTTGTGGAGGTCCTCACCAAGGATTTGAGTGTCAATCCGGAAACACGTTTGTCTATGAACAGTTTTCCAATGATGCTCAGAACTTTGGTTATGACCAAAATCCATATGGTTCACCTATCCAGACTCAACAGTTTTACTGTTGTGAGTCTGTGGAGGTCCCCATTCCACTCGATTGTCAAATAGGAACCCGGTTCCTTGTAACAATCATGACTCTCACATGTTTGATACTTTCCAACCTCCACAAGACTATACGGTTCAAACTCCACCGAGCCGTTGTCTCATGAAATCTCCCGGGATCTTGAAACCGCAATGAAAACACTTGAGGATATGATGAGTAATTTTAAGAATCAAGTGAGTGGTGAAAAGACCATAGGAGAATTACTTGTCAAGAGCGAAAGGCCGAGAATCTAGGGAAGAATTATTAGCCCTAGAGCATGCAGCTCTAAGGCGTTCCCAATTTCTCAATGCGACTCTTTATGACGATGACGAGGAGGGTTTTATCCTTTTAAAAGTAATATTTCTCAACCCCTCGATCGGTTGATATTCCATAGCTTGAGATTCCATCTCAAACAACTGCTATCACACCCGAGATTCACACTCACTCTCTTATTATGGGGACGAGCATCTCGACCTTGTTCTCGAAAAGGAATCGGACGAATTCATAAAGTCTAGTGTTGAGGACCTTGTCCCAATCCCGTGAGAGTCACAGGAATTCTTGATCATGTGTGTGATATCCTCTTCCTCCTCCTCTTGTCTTCCAAACAGATCATGTTGAGATGTTCTCCGATTCGATGATAATGATTCGTTATCTTGTGGAGACATCATTTATGTGGAAGATTCACCTTCGAGCTTGTTAGCTTAGAAGAAGAGAATGATGAAGTTATCGACAATGAAATCAAAGATGAAGCTCTTGAGCAACATTATTGAAGGTCGGTCTTCTCATTTCTAAAATCGAGGCTTTCAAAGAGAAACCTATTTCATCTCCTATCCCCATTAAGGATAGTAACATTCTTTCCGATAACTCTATTCCGAAATGAAAGCCTCATGTTTTGATAATATGGGAGAGAAGATTAGTGGCGTACCACTTCTCATTCTCATAATTCTCTCCCGATTATGAATCATGTACATTTGAAGAGTTCACCGGTGAACCCACTCATATCAATTCGAATATGATTCATTCACCTTCATGGAGTTCTCGATGAACTCACTCATATCATATCTCCGACGGAGTATGATAACTTCTACTGATCTAGACACACCCGAGATATGTCTAGACCAATTGAGCTTAACCGAGGAGATTCATGAAACTATGAATTCTCCTATTGAGGATGAAGAGCTAGTCATGATTTCTATCATGATTTTCTTTCTTTTCTTCATATATTTCGTCACTTCTCCTGTTCTTCACTCCTTGGGAATGAAGATATTATCTTTGATCCCGCATTTTCATGCACCATTTGTGAGCGGTTCTATGTATATCTCATCGGTGTGGAACTTTCACGTGCTTCAATGTTTATCCAAACATCTTGAATGAAAGTCCGATGGAGATTGTTTCTTCCACTTGCTTCCCATGAACAAATGAATTCGGGTCGAGTCAAGCTAGCGACTCGGTAATCAAAAAACAAGACAGCTTAACATGGGTTTTCACCCCGTGTGTACCACCCTAGTGTGGGGAGATGCCCACATGTTGTATATAGATCTAAAAACTTTGAAAATTGTAAATATTAAAAAAAAAAAAAAATAATGTTTCTACATAATAGCTAGGTTTATTATCTTTACGTTCTAAGTTTCGGCATTACATGTAGGTACTTTGAATATTGAGGACAATATTCATTTCTAAGTGTGGGGGAATTCTCACGAATTTGATCATAAAATGCACCCTTTAGTACCTTTTCCCCTAAATGGCCAAAATTTAAAAAAAAAAAAAAATTTAGTGTAAGTACTATGTACTAAACACAACAAATGGTAATCATCCACCATGTCTAAGACATAAGGATTGGCTAATCCAGAGCAAACGGCTCTTGGTAAAGATATCTCAAATCCGTTATATGGCTTGCAATTTGCCCAAAATTGTATGGTATTCAACTCACCATATCCTTAAAAGTGAAGAGTTGGCTAGCCCGCAAGTTTATGGCTTGTGGTAAAGGCGATGGAAAAACCATAATTGGTTATCACCACCAAAGATAATATTGATAATTTATCTAAGAGTTGGCTAGTCCGTAAGGGTACGGCTTCGGTAAAGACAAAATCAAACCGTTGAAAGTCGATGATTTGCTCAAAATCACATGGTTATCGGTGTACCAAGGTTCTTACTTGAACTGAAACATTTGGCTACTCCGTAAGTAATGGCTTTTGGTAAAGAGATTAAAATCCATTATGTTTTCTCAAATCATTGCTAGGGACTAGCAATATCTCGATGTGGGGATTGATGAGTGTGTAAATACTCATCATTTTTGTACAATATAAACCGCAAAATCATCTCGAAACACTCGTAAACACATCAAAATGATCATAATATCACAAATCGTGTTTTATGTGTTTTAAATTCAAAATATCAAAATCGGATGAAAACATATCAAATTTGCAAAAATTGCGCTTTAGTCCCCAAGTTTCAAAAGTTGTCAAAAACAGTCCCCGAGCACATAATTTCAAAAGTAAAGTCACCAAAGGTCTTTTTAAATCATAAGTTGTCAAATTTAGTCCTTTGGTGAAAAATGTCAAAAGTTTGAGAAAATTACAAAATGGCCATTCAAGTTTCAAATTTGGCGAAATGGCCCTGAAAATTGGATCATAATGATTTGGTCCTGTACTTTTGAAGCTTGTCAAGATTAGTCCTTGGAACATCTTTGATGAGTTGGCGGGAGTGGTCCTTGAAATTTTCGAATTACACATTAGGTCCCTAAGTATTTAAAAGCCTTTCACCAATTTTGGACCCTCGACACCAATGGACCCTGTCAAATTGCCATTTTGACCCCGGTTTTAATAATCGGTCAACCCACTTGGTTTGACTAACCATTTTGGCGCCAACCTTCATCCTCCCCACTGACTCCTGCAAATAACTCGCACACTCAACCTTCCTCACCTTATCCCTTCACTGCCTCCCCACCTCCACACAACTCCAAACACATTAAATGCACCTCCATTACCTTTCACTCAACCTCACCGTTAAAACACCTCATTCCCGCTAAAATTGAAAAGTGGCTAAAATCCACAAAAATCATCCAATTGCTCAAACAAGTGGGATCCACTCGAGAAGGTGAGAGAAGCACTTGGGGTATAAAAAGAGAAGAGAGAAGCAAGCATTAGTAGTTAGTTAGTTTTAGTTTCACTTGTATGTCGCTTTTTTCCTTAAACTGTTTTAATTAGCTTTTAGAATGTAATATTAAGCTTTTATGTATTAAACAATAGCTACTTAATCATTGCAATTCAATTCAAGTATCAATTTAAAAGTTTCATTTCGGTTTCAAGTTTTATGCCATCGTTTAAAATTCCAAATTCGAACTCTATTGTCCTAGCTTCTAATAACTTATAGTTAAGTACAAATAAGCTCACTTAAGCTTATTATTGCTTCCGAAAGCTTACAAATTAGTTTTAAGCAATTTTCATGAAAAGTCAACAAAAGTCAAAGTGGGTCGGTTTTGAAAGTCAACTGGTTTCAAGGTTTTGAATCTGTTAAAAGGTTGATTTTAAGGGTTAGGTAAGTGATTCATCCATTTTATGTCATTATCCATCAAGAACTTAAGTTTAAGTACAATTTCAGTTTTCTAAGGAGTGTTTGGTTTGTGGGTTAAAATGGGTCAAAAGAGAGCTTTGAACCATTTTGAGTTTAGAAATTAGTTAATTCCAAGCATCTATGTCTGTGTTTAGAGTTGTACAAGAGTTTTACAAGGATTCATAATTTTTCAGTCTTAACTGGTTTTAAAAATATATATAAATTTGAGTTCCTTAGTTTTTTGTATAGCAGTTTAAGCAAGATTTTGTTGAGATAAAAAATTATAAAAAATAAAAATCATGAGTTCAGTAGCTTGTTTGTCTTGGGTCAAAAAGAAAAAAATCAAAAAAATAGCTAACTAGGTTGTTTCATGGGTTAAAGTGGGTAGGTTCGTTTAGGACTTGTCCGTGCATGTGTCTCGAACAAAAAAAAATTGCGGTACCTTTTCATTTATTAATAAGTCGCTCACAATTATCAAAGGTATTATTGTGGGGCAATAGGGAGCCACTGGTAGACTCTTTAGGCTCGTAAGCTCATGACTTAACTCACACTCTAGCTTATCCAATATAAGCTCAAAAGTGTACCCTTTGGCTGTTTGTCACAAGCACATCGATAAGTATTTTTTTTGTTTTGTTTCGGTAGCTTATTAAGGTTCCATTTCGCTTTTAATTTTAGGATGTTTAGTGTTCATTAAAGTATATTTAGTTTAGAGTAGGTGACATGTTGCTTATTTAGTGCTTATTAGTATTTTAGCTCATGTAGTTAGTACTTAGCTTATTTTGTTAAAACAGTTAAGTAGTGTTTGGTTATTGATTATTTTGCCCCCTAGCTTCTGCTCATAATCTGTTTATTAGTGATTTTCTAAGTTAGTTTTTGATCTATGGTTTAGTCGTTTATAAGGTCCTTTAGCTTTTAGTTGCTTTTTGAAGCATAGCGAACCCAAACAGTCCCTTAACTCCACTGTCCCAAACAGTCCCTTAACTCCATTGTCCCAAACAAAATTCATAATTTTTTTGTCTGCATTGTAAATAAGTCGTTCATTGACTTATTTTCGTGTTTTTCTAAGTATAGCTTTTGTTAACATATGCTTATTTGAAGTCCTTTGAGTACCAAAAGCGAAAAACCAAAAAGAAAAAAATAAAACCAAAGCTGATCGGCCAGATTCGAACCTGGGTCAGTTCAGCAACCATAGCAGCGCCCCAATGTCACACACCTTTACCAACTGCTCTAGTGGGTGTTTCATGTCATACTTCAACATGTTTAATAGTTAATGTCAATTTTTTCATATAACATAATTTTCCTTATTAGCAACTTATTTCAAAAAGCATCCTTCAATTTTTTTTTTTAATTTTTTTTTTTAAAACTTCAGTTTCATGTGAAGCCCTTTTCAGTAAATTTCTCAGATTTTCCAATTTTTTTTATTTTATTTTATTTTAATTAATTAACTAGTATAAATAGTTTTAATTGTAATAATTATTTTAAAACTCAAAAAAAAATATTTCGCTTTTCCTAAAATTTTCTTTTGTCATATATTACGTAAAAAATTGTTTTTACACTTGTAGGACTTTATTTCATAAATTTTACGCTTTATCCTCAAGGCCCAAAGATAATTTTTGTACATAACGACGTTTCGTTTTAAGTTACGTTTTAGATATTTTAAGTTTACGTTTTAGTTAAAATAGTTTATTTAAGTTATTTTGTTTTATAAAATCACTAAAACATCATTGTAAAAATAGTGATAGCGTTTATTTAATATTTTTATCTTTTAATTTCCTTTAATTTGCATTTTAGCCCTTGTAGTTTATGTCCTTTTTCCGTAGTTATAATAATTCCAATTCTCCTTTCCGTTCAAATCTCGCGATCACTAAACGTTTGATAATCCATTGCACAACTCATTTGGGACATAACGACCCGGGAAACACTATACTCCTCGATCTTAATTGCATTGAGAGAACTTGATACAGTTTCTTGCAAGATCAAGAACTTTAACTTATTTATCGAATGGTAAACTTTTCAAAACGCATTATAAGGTCGTTGGCTATGACGTTATAAATGACACTATGCATTTTGGGGTGTGACAAAAAGATTATCAAAATTGAGAACTCGCTTTGCAAAACAAAATCAACTAGTTGCATACAAAAGTTCTTAATCTAAAACTTGAGAAACTGGATGATGAAAACATGTCTTTGAAGTGTCAAATTTCAAAATATGAACAAGAAATTTCAAAAGTTAAACAGGAATATTGTGTCATATTTGATTTACTCATAAAGACTCGTGATCAAGCGTCAAAAGATGTTGATAATTATCTTGCATATACCAAAGATGTTTTATGACGAGATGGACTCACTCGTTCTGAAAATCTAGATTTGATACACAAAATCCATGATCTAAAAGCAAAGTTGGTGAAAATTATGCATGATAGCAACATCGCATAGATTCAAAATGACTCTAGAATATCTAATGACAAACCACAAGAAACTAATGTGCTTTCCTTGAAACAACAATAGTTGCCTCTTTTCCCAACCGCACTTCACCGCCTAGAGCAATACAAGGAAGAATAGGAAGTTGCGACGTAAGAAAAGAACAATAAAGAATGCTGAAGTAGAAGAACACCTTAGGACTTTGAATAAAACGCAAGTTGCACCCACTTTAGATATTGCGTCTGACAAATGTAATGGAAAAAGTGATGTAACGAATGATGCATCTTTAAGTACTTTAAATGTTATGTTTGAAGCTTCTTGTGTTGGTTGTCGTAAAAGCATGTTTTCTGGTTGTCATGATAGATGTGTTGCTAAGGCTATCTTGAATCATAAGCGGAATAATAGAAAACGGAATACCTCTAGGCCCACTAATGCTTCTAAGTCCGTGCTAGGTAAACCATCTTCTAGTGTTCCGGCTAAGATCATTGATGTACCCATAGTACCCCCTTCACCTCCTAGGAAGAACTTATCACCCAATGCATTTACTAAGACCAAAGCTAAGACTAGTTGGAGATGGCAGAAATGGTTACATAATACACTAGGATTTCAATGGATACCTAAAATCATAAACATGTGTGTTTCAACTATAATCGCTTGAAACCTCTAACTCCTCGGGTTTCACATCTACTTCTATTCCATCCGTGTTGTCTCAGATGTAATGCAGTGATACGATCATCCTCTGATTGTTGATAGCGGATGTTCCCGACAAATGACAGCAATCTTAAATCGTTATCAAACTTTGTTTCAAAGTTTATTGGCACTGCAAGTTCGGAATGATCACTGCGACTATCATGGGCTACGGAGATTACATCAATGGTAACATCGAAATTAGTGGTTTATTATGTGGAAGGCCTCGGTCACAATCTCTTCTCAGTAGGTCAGTTCTGTGATGGAGATTTGAAAGTTACTTTTCGGGGAGAAAAATTGTTTCATTCGTGATCTACAAAGAAACGATCTTATGTCTGGTACTCGCAATTCAAGTCTTTATACAATCTCAATGCAAGACATGATTGCTTCTTCTCCCATCTGTCCACTTTCAAAGGCAACATCTACAAAATCTTGGCTATGGCACCGTCGCCTCTCACATCTAAACTTTCAAACCATAACCAACCTTGCACGGTACAAACTTGTTGAAGGTCTCCCAAGATTTTGGTATTGTAAAGATCACTTATTCTCAGCTTGTGAACAAGGGAAAAGTACTCGTGCTCACTTTCCTTCAAAGATAGAACATATCTCACAGCATGTGCTTCTTCTTCTTCACATGGATTTGTGTGGCCCGATGCGCGTGCAGACGATTAATGGCAAACGCTACATCTTGGTAATTGTAGATGACTACTCAAGATGGACTTAGGTTTATTTTCTTCAAGTAAAGATCAAGCTCCACAGATGATCATCACCTTCTCACGAAAATTCAAGTTCGGCCCGAACACAATCCGACAACCGAATGCATAAAGGAACTAAATTTGTGAATCAAACTTTTCGCACATTCTATGAGAAAGTGGGAATTGAGCATCAAACATCAATTGCACGAACACCGAACAAAACGGAGTTGTTGAAAGACTAAACCAGACGTTAGTGGAAGTCGCAAGAACGATGTTAATAAATGCAAAACTTCCAGACACTTGTGGTCAAGCCGTGTCAATGCATGCTACACTCGTAATCATTCAATGATTACCAAACGCCACAACAAAACACCTTATGAGCTTATCCACAACCGTAAACCGAATCTCAAACACTTTAATGTATTTGGATCCCTTTGTTATCCAAATAATGATCGTGATGACTTTGGTAAGCTCAAAGCCAAAGCTGACATTGGAGTCTTTGTTGGATATTGTGAAAACTCTAAGGGTTACCGGATATGGAATCTTCGTACAAAGGAGATTATGGAAACGATTCATGCAAATTTCGATGAGCTTACAGAAATGGCTTCTGAGCATAATAGCTTGGAACCCGGACATAACCGTATAAACTTTCCTCAAACCCCATCATCAGCTGAACCAAGTTTACAACTTACTCGACGTCAAATGGAACATCTATTTGCTCCTCTATTTAGTGATGATATTGATGAATGTGCTCCAGATGTATCAAATGTTTCCGTTGCTCAACCTGATTATAATCCAATACCTGATACACCTGCTACAACAACTACTGTTGAGGAAGCACGACCAGTTGATTCTACAACAACAGTCGAACAAAGCGCATCCAATGACGCTGAACCAACTGATGATCTTCTGAACAATGAAGTACCCCCACCTGCAGATTATGATCCAAATGCGTTTTCAACCCTTTTGCAAATGCTTCTGCCACCTCTAATGTTGCGGAATCATCTACAAGTCATTTGAATCCTCCTAATCTGCAGAATGTATATCAACATCAACCCTCCACACATCGTTGGACGAAAGACCATCCTCTTGTGAACATTATTGGAAACCCTAATCAACCAGTCTTAACTAGACAACGCCTTCAAACTGACGGTGAACATTGTATTTATGCACTTACCATTTGTCAATCGGAACCTAAAAACATTAAAGAAGGAATGACCTATGACAACTGGATTGAATCCATGCAAGAAGAACTTAATCAGTTTAAACGTCTTGAAGTATGGGATTTGGTTCAAAAACCAACAGGGGTCTATGTTATTGGTCCGAAATGGATTTGGAAAACAAATTGGATGTCAAGGTACGGTTATCGTAAATAAGTCACGCCTAGTGGCTAAGGGTTATAGACAAGAAGAGGGATTGATTACGAGGAATCATTCGCACCATTGCTAGACTTGAGGTCGTTTCGATTTTTCCGCATTCGCGCTCACATGAACATAACGGTCTTTTAGATGGACGCCAAAATTGCTTTTCTCAATGGAAAATGAAAGAAACGGTCTATGTTAGCCAAGAAGGATTCGTTGATCCGAGTTCCCAATCACGCCTACAAACCGAACAAGGCTCTCTACGGTCTCAAACAAGCCCCCAAGCGTGGTATGATAAGTTGTCATCCTTTCTTATCGCTAATAATTTCGTCAAAGGATCGGTCGACCCTACACTATTCATACAATATCACGGGCACACATTTTAATCGCTCAAATTTATGTGGATGACATCATTTTGGGTCAACACATCTAAAGTACTCAAACGCTTTTCAAAACTTATGAAAAACATTTTGAAATGTCCATGATGGGTGAACTTACGTTCTTTCTAGGATCGCAAGTTCATCAATCACCCCATGGTATTTTCGAGTCACCCAAATATGCTCTTGAAATCTTAAACAAACATAGAATGCAAACCTATGATACATATGCCACACCAATGGCACATACTAAGAAACCGGATGCCGATTTGCATGAGAAATTGGTTGACCCTACCAAACACCAAGTATTATTGGGTCTCTCATGTATCTAATGTACCAAGAGGGCCCGACATTGTATTTGTCAGATATCTTTGCTCCCGCTATCATTAGCGACCAACCGAAACTCACCTCTCGAGGCTAATGTAATCCTCCGATACATCAAGGAACCATTAACTGGGAATCTGTATCCGAAGGATTCGGTTTTGAACTAATAGCTTTTTCAGAGACCGATCACGCAGTTGCTTAGATTCACGGAAAAGTACTTCAGAGCTCTACAATTTCTTGGTGATAAACTAGTGTCATGGCAATAGAAGAAGCAGGATTGTACATCGCCCCTCAACCAAGGTAATATGTAGCCATGTCGGCGTGTTGTGCTCAATTCATTTGGATGCGAACACAACTCAAAGATTATGGTTACGCATTTGATGTAATCCGATGTACCGCGACAATCGAAGTGCTATTGCGATCTCGCAACTCGCTCAACATTCAAAATCAAAGCACATCGATCTTCGATATCATTTCATCAAGGAGCATGTGGAAAGGGTACCGTTGAATTATATTTTGTGGTATCGAATACCAATGGCGATCTTCTCACCAAAGCCTTGCTCCTCGCTAGGTTTATCGAGTTGGTCCACCGATTGGTATGCGGTGTTTGACTCAGAGGAACTGGATGAACTTTTAAAACAATCTTAAAACCACCAAACACCAAAACCTCTTTTGTAAATATTTTCAAAAACAAAATACAAAATATAAAATTTACAAAATTTAAAAATATTATTCTATCTATATTTCTCTTAACATGGCAAGTAAATCTTCCGTCAACACTTTACTTCTTCAAAATTTCAGATTTTTACGGTTAAGTGTTGAGGGAGAAAGTAAATATTTTTCCGTTCATAAAACCTTGTACTTGCATGTTACCTTATTCCGGTTGTTTCTTTGATAATGGTGGTCACATTTCTGGTTTACTGACACTCCCCGGACTCAAATTTATAAAATTTCATTATTTCTTAAAGACGAGGGGGAGCGTCGTCATGTTTCTTCCCAATATTACATACTTTGCGTAACCATAATGGAAGTTATGGGCTAAAATTTAAAATGGTTGAGGTGGAGGGACTATTTTTGTCAAAAGTTTAAACTAAAATTAACAAAACTACCACAACTACTTCACTCATTCATTTACTACTATCATTTATTACCCAACAACCATAATCCACGCACAAGATTCAATCTCACAAAACCACAGCTTGACCTTCCCGACATAAACCAACTTGCTCAGTACACCCTTATCAAGAAACCATTTGGAGTTGTATACCGTAATGAACTACACCAAAAATGCTTCATGGCGTGCAAAGAGCTTCATAAGTTTGGGGATCACACATTGAAGAAGGTTCGGGATGGGCTAGCATACAGGTTAAAGGAGATACATGACGACATAGGGTCACCGAAGAGATGGAATTCGAGGGATAGGAGGGATGTGAAGAAGATCATCATTGGGGTTGATGAAAGGTTGTTCAGGCGGGATCAGATCAGAACATTGGAGAGTTTCGTTGGTGGTCGTCCAAGCATATCTCTCACAGGTTATCAACGTCCATAACGCATTCCTGGAGTTATTGCTGGAATACCTGAGACTCCTGGTACCCCTTGATTTGTTTCTCTTATCAATATTTGGATGTGTGTTTATATCTGACAATGGCTTGTGCATACATAACAGTGTACAACCCGTTCTTGTAATGAAAGAACCTTGTGGTACGCTTCAGTGCCACAATCCTTATACAAGGAGCGAAAGCTTCTTACTTTTGAGTAAAACTTATCAAAAATTTCACTTTTCAAAGTTTTGCTCAAAAGACCAAGTACTTCCCCTTATGTTTTCAAAACCTCAAAAGTTATTATTACTTATTGAGGGGGAGTATTTGATTAAAACTTTGTTCACAAAATTTTCTTCGTGGAAATCTTCCCACAAAACTCGAAATGGTCATATTCCCTATCAAAATTTTCGTCAAAAATAACACTTATATGCCATTTTTGAGGGGGAGAAAATTTATGTGATAAGAAATATGTTGTGAATTGCTTTTGAATCTTCGTGCTAAAGACTTAACTTATGAATTGACGTGATCTAAACTGTCATACATCGAAAAGATCTGTCTTCCAAGACTTATCCGAGTAGATCGTACCTATTCGAGAAGCTCTTGATAGACATGAACTTTGACGGGTTTGACAACCTTTCGAGGTTTGTCCACACCTTCAAGGTAGTTATTAGAGCTAGTTGTCACCTAAAAGCTGACAATGCAACTCTTTAACTATACAACGTAACACACCAAAGTACACGATTCTCCCCCATGATGGTTTTGAACTTTCGGAAGCATCATAACGTGTACTACCATTAGCACGAGAAGTTCTTGTCATAAGCAAACATCTTGAAAAGTTATGACTGACGCTAAAGATTCTTGAAAGATTTTTCTTTAGACTGTGAAGTATCATTGACATTTTGTAGCGAAGAATATTCCATGAGACTTGCTGATCACATATCATTCAACAAATCCTTTGATGAACACATCATTCATGAATTCTGTCGGCAATTGCTGTGACCATTTGGTGAAGTAAATCCGATATACCAAACTTGAACATGAAGTAGAATTCCCCAAATTTGCTACTTAAGCTTGTGCTAATCCTCGTGAAAAAGAAACGGTATACCCAATGTACAAAACCTCTTGACATATCCTCAACAGCATGAGACACCGATGTGATAGTTACGTTGTGGGTTAAGCGAGAAAGAATCATAAAAGTAACTAAATAGCCAAGTCTTTATCACATCCAATAAATGCCCAAATGATCGGCTCCCAAACCGTCAATTTTATTACACAAGTCAACCACTTGTGAATGGTCAACCGTAATAAACTTCAAACAATTTCGAAACCAATGCAATTAAGATCCGGAGAGTTTAGTGTATCCCGGTCGTTAAGTCCCAACGGTGTGAAAACTGAATACAACGAATCGTGATCGGTGATATTGAGCAGGAAAGGGGTATGATTGATTACACTAAGGAAATTAAATCTAATAAAAACTTTGAAGTCATTTTAATTCTATATTTAAAATCGTTAGATAAAAAAATGCAATTTACATCCTACAAGTGCAAATATAATTTTCCTACATTCTAAATGACTAAAAATAATTTTAGACAAAAGCCGGGTATTTTTTCGACTTTTATTTTATTTATTATGAATTAAATACTAAATTAAACTAATTAATTAATTAAAAATAACACTAAATGAAAATAAAAAAAAAACTGAAAATTTTTGTAAAATTACTTAACCTAATGATTGTCCTAAGAAAAATAAAAGATGGTCACAGCTTATAGGAATAAGCTGTTAAAAAGGGGAACAAGCTTATTAAGCTAAAACTGCAACAAGGTCTTAAATAATTAAAGTAAGGAAGCATGACATGAAACACCTTCTAGTGCAGATGGAAGGGATGTTGTGGTTGGTGCGTGGCAGTTTGGTGCAGGTGGTCGTGGGTTCAATTCCCAGCACCTCCTTTTCTACCACTTATTTTCTTTTGATTTTCTTTCTTTTGGAACTTAAATGTAGGATCAAAACAAAGATTTTTTACAAAAACACAACTTATAAAAAACGTCAAAATGAGCTGTTAGTCAGCTTCTTACCCAACAGAATGGAACTAAAGGGTTGTTTGGCTATGAGGATAACTAAGGGAATAAGGCTACTTAAAAAGCTATAATAAGCTAAACCTATCAAGGACCTACTCTAATTTATTAAGTACCAATAAATTAAACATAAATAAGCTGAAACTTAATACTAATAAACTAAAAAAAAGAGAGTGCAAAAGCTGTTGTAGTGCTGAAACTTGAACAGTCCCATGACTATCACATTTTTGGTTCTTTATTTTTATTTTGCAATCTTTTCTAAAACAAACTAACAAATAAGCTACGTACAAAATTTTTATTGAAAACTAATTGTTGAAAAACACTAGAAGCAGTTAAATAAGCTGAAGCAATAACAGATTAAGCAAAACTAAACAATCTTAAATGGGATGCTAAGGGCTAAAAGCTTAATGGAAAGTTGAGCAATCTATAAAAAGCTAACGGAAATATCAAGCAAACTAAAGTACTAAACTATATCTATCCTAAAGCAATCAAACAAGCTAAAACAAAAGAAATAAGCACTAAAAAATCCTCCCTAGCTGCTGCTGCAGTGGGTAAAAAAAACAGAGGAGAGCACTTTAGCAACCTAAATAAGCTACTAGATTAAGCTCTAATGGGCAAATAAGGCGAAAGCAGATTAGGTCTAGTCTATGGGCTATTCAAATAAGCTAAAATTACACAAAATAAGCAACTAAATAAGCAGATAAAGAGTCTTGAAATAGCTTACTTGGGCCAGAAATACACTAAAGGTGCAGGGCAGAATCTCACAAACCACCAACTTTAATGCCATTGCAGCCTATGCAAAAGAATTTTTTGATTTTTTTTCTTTCGGGAAATGTTAAAAGAGCTAGTGAAAATGATATTTTTAATTTTTAATAATTTTTATCACTACTAAAAATTACTTAAAAAGCTAATTGAAAAATGACAAAAACCATTTTCTTGGACTGTTGGACAGAATTTTTTACTTTTTGAAAAGCTAATAGAAAACTAATTTGCAACTAAACTATCCTAAATAATACCAAATATAACTAGCTAAGAGTGAATAAACTGATTTCTCAAAACCAAAATGGGTCAGAACTGGCATTTGACCCACAAAACTTGTTAAACCAAACACTCCTTTAAGGGCAGAAATTGATTTTGTGAAACTGTTAAGGACTTGGGACTTTTAAAAACAAAAACTTTGCACTTAAACAAAAGCTCACAAGAGTTTAAAATACCTTTAGCAAACACTTAAACAACAAATACAGTATAAACTAAATGACAGCAGATTCGAAACTGGAAATTTCAAATTGACTTGAAATTAAATTGCATTGAAAATTAAAGAGTTACAAGTAATGTAAATGACAAGGAAATTAAAAATGGAACTAGAATAAGAAATTCTAGACTAAAACTAAAAACTAAATTAAAACTAACTAAAAACTCACCCCTTATGAATTGGCTACACAAGCTATTTATACTACCATCTATATGTCTTCCTCTCTTTCTTCCTGTCTTTTTGTTTCTTCTGTGAGTGGTATACAGCCAAGTACTCAACTTGTGCTTTCTTCATTAAATCCAAGCCATCCAATAAGTAGGTGCCATTTTGGAGACAATCTAAGCCATCAGTAGGGTCTTTGAGAAAGTGATGGGGGAAGACAAAGCTTGCAGGGGTTGAGTGTGTCAGGAGAAGGAAGAAAAGAGGAAGGAAAAAGGAGGGAAAGGGGTAGTGTGGTGGTTGAGTGTCTGGTGGTTTTTAGTTTGTATTCCTGGTTTGGATTTGGAAGGAGGAAAAAGGGTAGTGTGGGATGGGGTTAAATAAGGTCCGGTTTGGTTTTTAGGATTAATACACAAGGACCATTTTTGTAGTTTTCAAATTCTTCAAGGATCAAAAATGTAATTTTGCAAAGTTTATTATAAGGACCACTTTTGATAAGTTTAATTTTCCCAAGGATCAAAAATGATAATTTTCAAATTAAAAATGTCCCGGGGTAATTTCTGTCAATCTTTAAAATTCCAAGGACTCAAGTTGTCATTTTGCAAAACTAGACTTTATAAGGCTAAATTTCGACAACTTAAAAATTCCCGAGGGCTTTTATGAAAAATTACATGTTTTGAATAACCAGGACTAGATTTTGACAATTATTGCATAAAATACGCCTAAATATTTTTCTGTCTTTTTGAGACTTTTCAAAGTGTTTTTGACTGTTTTTGCAGTGTAGAAGGAACAAAAATGATGAGTATTTACACACTCATCACCAAACAAGTCATCTTCGCAAAGGATAGAAAGAAAGAAGATGAAATAAGTAAACGTCCCCGGGAAACCTCCCTTTACATTCCAATGAGAAATATCGTACAAACAACCATGTAGTCAACCTTTTTCAATTATCAATTCAAGCCTTGACAAAATAACCTTTGTGAAAACGTATAAGCCAAAGTGCCAAACCGCATAACACAACGAATCTCATCTTCAAATCTCATAACCAATCAAATCTCATCATAAATCAACATTGATAAAACCCAAATCCTGAGAAGCACATCTGACCCAATCATGTGAACGGCCCAAACTTGGTTACTTGTACAAATCAATGCCCAGTCTATGAGAATCAATCCAATCATCTAAGTTCAGTGTCCAAATAAAATCGTTTGAACCGTCATTACAATACCAAGTCAATAAAATCGGTCAAGAACCTTGAACAGATTCAATAACTCGAGCCGTGACCAAATAACCCATGTGAAACAATATCATACCACATATACTTACTTGTTTAACTCAATAAAATTGTATTCGCCCATCATCATATGGATATACAATACTGAAGTCCAGGACATATCCTAAATACTATCCTTGGTCACATTTGAATCTTATAACAAGTTGTATTTATAAAATGTGATTGTTTAAGTACCTCCATAAATCACACAAATAAATCCCGCACAATTAATCGTATGCTCAGGCCCAAAAGAAATCACACAAAGCCTACGTGTGAGACAAATACAAGGCCCAAATAAGTGAAGAAATTCGGATGGCCCATTTTCACAACCAGATCCATCCTTGACAATGCCCTAATCGAGGGAGTATAAAATACTTACTCATTCTATCACAGATTTCCCTAATCTTTCTCACAACCAAACCCTAAGATAATTCTTGAGACAAACGCAGCCACTCTAAACATTAAACCAAAAAAAATCTGCCTCTCTCCTGATGGTTCTCATGCCAAACGTGATTACAAACGGCATCCCTCAACTCTCTTGAATAAACGTGATGACCTCGCCACAGGGATGGCTAGAGGGTCAAGTGAAGACTTCGACATCACCCAAACGGTTCAAGGTATGATTTTTCTTGTGTTAGAGTTTGTTAATGGTCATGAACGATTTAAGGAGATAAAGATACCATACTTGCTATACTTTATTCCTTGTAGTATCGGATATGAATTGAAGTGTGACTTCAACAAATTAGATCTGTGATGATTAGGGTTCAATAAAAATCTAATGAAAGATTGAAGTAAAACCTGATTCTGAGATCTCATGAATTAACATCGTTTTTGTTACATGATTGGGGTCATAAGCGAATCAATAAAATAAGTTAACAAGCTTGTTATATTTATTAATCTCAAAAATTAAGTTAGGAGTCATCAGTAATTGATCCATGATGGATTCCTTATGTGTGTTTGACCTTTGAAGTCACAATATCTTTGAGTACACACTAGATGGAAACTGAGATCATTGAAAACTTGGTTGAGTTATAGTAGATGTGTAAGAGTGTTGGTAGATGGTTAGATGTAAGTTGATGAATGTTGATGATGTTTGAATCAGTTGTAATAATCTTATAATATAGCTACTGTTGTGATTACTTGTTGTGAGTTTGTGATAATATTCCTTTAGTCTCAAATCGCTTTCTCAAATCCTTACTTCAGTTTGATGACAAGTCGCTTTATTAAGTTAAGTCCAAAACGCATACACAACCTGGTAACAACTCGCTTTTTCAAACCCTATTTTAACACAAACCACATCTTTAAAAAAAGACAAGTCGCTTAAGACTTATTCACATAAATCGCTTGACCAGTTAAGGTAACAAGTCGCTTATTCTAACCAGTGTGACAAATCGCTATATCAGCCTAATGATAAGTCGCTACTGCAGTTGACTCAATAGTCAACTCGCTTTGAGTTCATTGAACCTGGACAGTCATTGACAACTCGCTTCATAGAAATAGATTTTGACAACTCGCTTTGATTAGTACCAACTCACTTAAAAGAGAAACACACAAATCGCATATAGGATTCAGTGTATCTGGACAGATTTTGACACAACTCTTTTTGCAAAAATGTGACACAAACCGCCTTTTTATGAACACCAGCAGACAAATCGCTTCGAGGAATTTTTAACCAAATCGCTTAAAAGAACACTAGCAGCATACTCACAAACAGTAACAGAACCAGTCACAAAAAAAGGCTTAACATCAGCAGCAACTCATCAACATTTATAAAAACCATAACAAGGATTAACTCTTTTAAAAACGGATTCATTCAACAACAAGCTTCAACAAAAACGGAATCAAACTCATTCAAACATTACCAAGACCGTATCAAACCGCATTATAGAAAACCACACAAACCGCATAAGAAAAAACTATACAAAACCATTCGAATCACCAAACATAACAAAACCTAGGCTCTGGTACCATTTGAAGGATCGTAAATATTATGTTATTTGATGATTCGGGTGGTCTTGGATGATGAAAATACATGTTAGCCATTTAGAGAGAGAAAGATAAGAGATGGGTGTTATCTAGAGAGAGAAATAAACAAAGAAAATGTTAGATTATGAGGAAAGCGCACCCTTCCCTTAGTGGGAAGGGTATTTATAGTTACAAACTAAACGCCCTCCTGTCGGGCTGTGGATCAGGCATACAGTGGGTAAAGACCCGTCCTTCCTCCACGGTGTTACACTAAACTAATCTACGCTACTAACTAACTAATTAACTACTGAATAACGTAAATAACGACACGTCTACGAGCTAACATATGCTAGACCATAATTGGGGTGACCGACACTTTAACATGGAATTTACAATTCCTAACATTGTTCTAGGGTTTCCCCTTTAGGTATGGGTACCTAGGTGTTATGTCAGCAGCACATCCTCGATCTGAGGTGCCATGATTTTCTGGGGTAGATTCATTGGGTGAAAGTTCTAAATTTGATGTTATGAGGTTTCACTATTTTGTTAGTGTGGGCACCTCTAACTTCTCATGGTTTTATCAAAACATACCCATTTCTGGTGTTTAATGGTTCTAGAGTATAGTGGTTAATCCTTAAGGTTTGCTACGGGTTTGTGTGTTTTCTTTCTCATTTAGTTGTCTAAGTTGAGTAAAGTTAGAGGTTTAATAGTTGATGAACCTCATTGTTATCTATGGTTTTAGGCAAAGGTGTGGGATACATCCTAAGGTTAGGTTTAGCTACCAAAGAGAACATTGGTCATTTCTGTTTATGAGGTATTAACTTAAAACTCTTTATTTTGGTAAGGTATGGGTAGAATTGTAGTTTACTTTACGGTGTAATGGTAAGGTGGCAACTTGGTTTGTAGAATGATTCATGAAGTGATTCATGAAGTATTTTGATTATAATGGTTTGTGGGATAATTGGAAATAGTTTGTATGGAAACTCTTTTATTTCGTTTTTAGGAGGGTAACAAGGTAGGCACTGTTATTCTTAAGAGGTGGGTGGAGCTTCTAGGTATTTAATTCTCAAGGTAGGGCGTAAAGTTTTCAAGTTTCTGTGGAATTATAGGTTTTTTTTTATCGTGCCTTTCTAGATTTTTGCCAAAGGTTTATTGTTCTTTTTGTTGCCTATTCTCGCTAGATAATCTTTCTCATAGGCGCTATTGGAAAGTTGCTCCTAGAGTGCTTGGTTTGTCTACGGAATGTAAGGTTTGGGGTGGGGGTGACTATAACATAACCCGATTGTGGTATGGAAATATAAGGTTTATGATTAAGAAATAGTGTGACGCCAGTGAGTGGCTTATGATTAAGGAATGCCAGTGAGTGGCTTATTACATGTTTATTAAAATATTAACATTAATCAAATTTCACCGACATAACGCCATTATAGTATCCTAAGTATTGCAAAATTCATCTCCGAGCCTGACATAGTGATCAGTTATGTCCCATCGTCCCCGGTTGAATATAGGTGATCAATCTATATTCAACCGAGGTTCAATGAATTTTGAAATACTTAACTTAGTTACGCTAGTAATATGTCCCAATACTTTTAAAAGTTGTCTTAAAGACTAGAACCATTATTCCATTTATGTGAGGGAAAAGGTGTAGTGTTGTGATACGTAAATATACGTATAGGGAAAATAATTATAACCTATAATGGAATTAGGTGAGCAGTAATAAAACATGTATCTTATCAAGTATGATCTCAACATGATCATAAGTGAGGCATCACCAAGGTGCGTGCGCGTGTCGGTCATAGGGTTAAGTTTTGTAAAAGTGGTTATAGTCTAGGTTTTAAAATACCCAGTTCTCTATAACTGCTCGATACCAATCAGAACACCCCAAAATGGCTCAATGAAGCACACAAGTATTGGGATGCTACTAAATTGATACCACAACATAAGCATAGAACAACTGATTTTCATAAAGAACTTTTATTCATTCTTAAAACGATGTTTACATTATTGATTTGTGCGAAAAATGACCCATAATAA
Organism: Chrysanthemum lavandulifolium; assembly: GCA_022545495.1. Classification (NCBI taxonomy): domain Eukaryota; kingdom Viridiplantae; phylum Streptophyta; class Magnoliopsida; order Asterales; family Asteraceae; genus Chrysanthemum; species Chrysanthemum lavandulifolium. The sequence goes on along the minus strand of CM040243.1, from coordinate 183,311,239 downwards.
AAATGTGGTCCCAATACATAAATCAGATTCGTCTATGACCATGACATGCCTTTTCCTTGCGCCTCCAAAGATAAGCTATCGAAGATACATGCTAAAAATTGTCAACACGAGGTTGGTGAGTTCATAGATTTTAACTTGTAAAAGTTTTATGGACCACAAGATTCAGTATTTAATTCATTTCATTATGTGACCAGTTCACTCGATCATGTTACCAGTTCACTAGGCAATGTGACCCATTCATTCGGTCATGTATGTACATAGCAAATGCGACCAGTTCAATCGGTCATGTGACCAGTTCACTCAGTCATGCATGCATAACAGTTTCAAGTACTTGTGTCCGTATGTAAAAGCAAGCATTAACTTTACACTAGAATGCATTTAAGTAATCAAGTAATTGGCAAGTTAACACATAATACATTCAGTCAATTAGCATAGTTTGAGTAAATAATTCACTTGTTTAGGTAAAATAAGCATTTAGTTTAAGTGAAAACGAGCATGTATTCTCCCCAAAACAGTTATGAAAACATGTAAAAGTAGGGGCTATGAAACTCACCTTAGTAATACGGTAGGAAAAGCGCAACAATAGCAAGTACGATATGACACCGGCTTCAACACGAAACTTAGATATGATATGGCAAGTCTCAGATAATATATTCCGTTCACGACCATAAATGGTTATGTTTGGAAAATGATTTGCTGTGAGATACTTGTATCGTTTTAACTTGTGTGAAAATGTTTAAAGTTCAAAAGCAAATATTTCTTAAGTATTGGCTCTTGGAATAAATGAAGAATGATGTATACAAAACTTTCGTATAAGATTTGGCTCAAGTATTTTCGAAGTAGGGAATAAATACAAGTCGAATCGTATTTATTAGATTCGTTGGGTTTGAGATGTGAAAATATATATATATATATATATATATATATATATATATATATATATATATATATATATATATATATATATATATATATATATATATATATATATATATATATATATATATATATTGTTGTAAGTAAATAATATATTTGGACAAATATATTATTTATAGTTAATGTGAATATAGTCATCAAATGAAAATATGTGTTAAACATATTTATTTAAACGAAAGTGATATAAGTTAATAACTTATTAAAAAGAACTTATGAAAATGTCAACTTGGTCCAAATCGAGGGACTGAAGTTGTTGAAGGTTACATAAATTTCAAATTTAATAAAAAGTTTAAGGAAAAATGTCAAATGTTTCGAAGTAGAGGGGCTGGAATTATAAATTTTCAGAATTATAAAGTTTTATAAGAAATTGATAGTTTGTTTATAGTTGGGGGACTGGTGTTGTCAAGATTTATATAATTTTGAACTTATATAAAGTTTCAAGGAAACTGACAAGTAGTTAGAAGTGGAGGGGCTGAAAGAGTAATAATCACAAAAATAGCAAAAATAGTGAAAACCTGCCATGTGCAAGGTTTGAACTTGGGACTGTCGAATGAAACACTAACCTGTTAACCACTGAGCCAAGGCTCATGTTTGGTTACATCTTACTACTAGTGTGTATATATCAAAACTTAGCTCGGTTGGATTTTTTTTTTGGGTTTGCTAACTTAGCGTGAGCTGAGTTCTAAGTACCCAATACACATGCGTGTTTCTTTGAGTTTTCACAAACGAACCACTGCCATTGATCTATTAGTGAGCTTATAAGCTCAGCTTATTACAAATAAGCTCGAATAAGCTTTTTAACGAGACATGAAATAATTTACAGGTTCGCATGAGTTTCGTCTTCAACAGTTGAGTCGAGTTGGTTACAAGGTGAAGTGAGTACGAGTGAAAGGAATAACCAGAGAACTTAGAACTTTGACTAGCTTTCCCAAAGTTCATTTGCGAGGCTAGTGAGATGAGATTCGATCTCTTAGCTTGTCCATACCGAGTGCCTATACCATAAGTACTCGAACGAAACTAACTCAACATAACTTAAAAGTTCGACATCATCATCCATAGTCGGATACATATGTATATATATATATATCGAGTAGGAGGAGTTCAAAAGTGACAAGTATAGAACCTAACGACTGAACAAGTCATGAGATGAGCAACTAAACCGAATAGGATTTATTCCAAGATTGAGCCAAGATTTAGTATATGTCAAATGATCATTTCTCCTAAGTCTTACACGTTCAAAATGATTGAAAATGTTTCAAATGATCATTTCTCCTAAAGAACTGATGAAATCCCTCAGCAAGCGTTATGAAAGACTCAGGGATGCACTAGCACTGCTAGGGATACAACCAGCTCTTACTGCACTCAAGGATCTCAATCTCACCCATCCCAAGGTAAGAGGAAAAGGGTTGAATCAACCTCAAGTCAAGGTACCGCTTTGACCGCAATGTGGCTACTCAAGGGGTTAAGTTTGTGAATTGTTTAGTTATAGAAAAGCCCGAGAGGACTTTTCTTTGTTGATGTCTATGGAACCCAAGATTCCAAAAGTGGAGTGACATTGATCGTGCAAGTGTGGCTACAATGGCAAGCTACCTACCAAAGGGCATCTCAAATCCAAACTCCGAAAACATCGGGTTCGCGACCGACCAATGCTAAGATAAGAGAGCACCGACAAAGAAACCCTCCTCAAAAAGAAACCAAAGCTAGAAGAACTGGAATCCATCTTGATTGACATCATATGCTTTATCATTTATCTTTTGTACTAGTGATAGGAACTATGTAATCGATCAATAAACGATGTATGTTTTGTTAAAATATTCAAGATTCCTTATTATGTTCATTAGTACATTCATGTAAGAAGAAGCCATTTGCTCACTTGCAATGATCAAACACTTAGGCTATTTGTATATCCAAAGTGGGGAGACTGGGTTCGGTGAATACCCAAACCCCTTAAGTCTAGGATTTGAATAGAAAATACCCTAAGTGTTTAGTCCCTTAAACACTAACAAGTCATCGAGCGCATAGTCACCGGTGAGTTGTCTTCGGATACTCAAGAAGAGACAAAGAAGAAGTCTCTCCACCGAAGGCGAAACTTAAGGGGTGAAGACCGAGTCAAGAAGAAGATGGTGGATTCGGTGAGTGATGACAATAACTCACCGAATCCCAAACTCCTCACCAACTACTACCGGTGAAGACAAACTAAAGACTAAGACCAAGGTTATAAAGATCGAAGAATAAGCGGGACAAGGCGGGATAAGTTTGAACAGATAAGACGAAGTCCTTATCAACCAAAGTCACACTTTCCCCGAATCGTTAACTATTAGGCTCGGTTCATCACTCACAAGAAGAAAGCAACCTTGTCACTTACCCTAAATAGTTAATAAATGAGACAAAATACATCAAGATTTTGTCTTCAGAACTCGTCGCTTTGTCCTCTAAGATAGAGTTAAAACCATACTTGTATAAATAGTATAAGAGATGTAGTGAAAGATTTAAGCTTGTGTATTAATTGTAAAACACACACACAAGCCATCTTTCACTCCTCCAAATACTCTGTCCCTGAGATAGCTCAGTGGTACCTTTGTAGTTGTGCTCAGACTTAGCCTGAGCTTAGTGAGGAGTCACAACATACTTTTCGTTTCAATCCCAAGTACTATTCCGCAAGTACTTGGGTAATGTATTCTTTCTGATTCATTTCTAATAAAGAATATAAACGTTGAAAATTAATCAATGTGTTTTTACTTGCATTATTTCAGTCATTATTCACAATTAGTTATTATAAATCATTTTATACGATTGTGAAACGGGAACAACAAACACCTCTACCTTTCCTAAGGCTATGCGCAGTGGATCCGGTCATCGTCGGTTGGTTGCTTCGGTCGAGCTCGGTTGAACCATTGTGGAGGTCCCGGTCGCCGTCGGTTGGGGAGAGAAGCAAGCACAAGTCGGTTGGCAACACAACCGAGTATAAGCTCAAAGTTTTCTCTCTTTTTTCTTTCTTTTCTTCTTTTAATTCTTAAGAAAAAAGAAAAAAAAAATATGTGGAGAAGTTTTGAGATCTATTATATGTGGAGAAATAGTACTGCTACTAATAATATGTGGAGAAGAAGACTTTGTGAACTATTATATGTTATCAGCTTTCTTTTAACACTTTATTTTAAAATAGTACTGCTACTTTGCCTTCCTTTTTTTTAATTCGTTTTTTTATTTTATTTTTATAAATAATGAATTTACAGTCTAAACCCTTGAAGTTTGATCTTATTATCATTTTTATCTTATACTTTTAATTTTCTTATATTTTAACATAGAGAATGTATAAAAATTAATTTATATGTAATGTTTACGTTTTATTAGTTTAAGTTTTTAATTATTGTTGTAATGTTAAGTATTTTTATTAATGAAGTTTAATTTTGTTTTTAAAAATATTTGAATTAAAAAAAAAAAAAAAAAAAAAAAAAATCTCAGGTCACCACTGTGACAACTAGGTCGTCGTCAGGTCGTCGTCAGGTCGTCGGAGAGAGAAAGCTGATGTGACGGCGACGAACTTGGTCGCCTCTGTGCATAGCCTAATATTTGGGCCACACGAGCCCAGTACCTCATTGTTTGTCTCATTTTGCTCGCCTAGTCCGTTACCTTGTTTTTCACTTAAACCCATATTTGTGCCGGTGATATTTTCCCCCTTACACTAGGTCCATCATTCGGATCAGGTCCATTAAACTTACCCTCACCCATATCGTTTTCATACTACGTCTTTACTTCCCTCTATTCTCTTTTTCGTTAAACATATTAATTGTACTCTTATTACCTACAAATTTAAATACCATATCATCATTATTACTGCCTTCTACGCCTATTCCATTATATTCCCTATGTATCTTTTCTTTTTCCACAGCCACCTTCCTTTGGAACTCCCATTGTCATTCTCGAAAGAGTCGCAAACCCTTGTCTCTCCCAGAGAACCTTGACCCTTCATCTTCCCCCACATTCCAGCTACCGGAATCCATGGGAGTGCCCCCATGTCTATCGTCTTCATCAGCTTATATACACTTCTTCCCCATTTGATCATGTTTCGTTTCTTTAACTCTTGCAAGTCCCACGTTGTAATATCTATAATTTCCTCCACCACCCTCACATCATGAATTTTTCCATTAACGATAACCTTAAGTACTTCGTGTATCAAGCCTTTGTTAATCGTGTGGATTTGTACCCTACCATATATCAAATTTTGGTACGCTTGAGCCTACAATTGGGTAACCCTAGAATACATCCATGTAAGGTAGCTATTTTTTTGAATATGCTTTCCCCCCAACAAGATATGGGCAGCCCTAAAATATTGATCCAAGTTGTTCTTCTCGCCGTCCTATGGAAGCTACCACCACTCCTTAGTTTGCGAACCCACCTTCTTATACCATGGTCGTGTCTTTAAATACGTTACTTGCCGTATTTTCATTCTTCATCACCATCATGACCTCTACCCCACCCACCCCCACCACCACCCTCAATAGTTTTATTTCGATCTTGCCAAGACCTTGCTCTTCACACAAAACTGGTAGCTTCACAAGGAAGCACAAAGCTTTAACCTCCATACCATACTTCGCCATTTATCTCGTTACCCTCAGCTTTCTCCCTATCACTTCACCATTTGTCTTGTTTATCTATATCTGAGTTGGATTTTCCAAACTTCGTCCACCTTTATTGTCCTCCTCGTCCTTTTTTATGTCACCATTCACTATGTCAACGAAACTACGCATGTCCATGTTATCCATCGTTGCATCATTCCTATTCCATCCACTGATATTCCCACTGTGGTACCTTCATCCCGCACTTCACCATCAACCCTCACACGTTCGTTTCCGAGCCCTTTTCTGTCAAACACCACTTATACTCTTAAACCCTCTTCCCCAATCTTTATCTTTTGTATCTGTCTCAACAAGCTGCCCGTATCATTTACAAATTTGTGTCTCACGAAATTGTATCTCATCCCATTACGAAGCCTCCTTTGTGCCATGAACATATCAAACACCATACCGTATTTTCTTAAAGATCATCCATAGTTTTCCCATCCCCCACTCCTCCGGAAATTGAGAAACATGAACGAAATCGCCGAGTTACGTTTCCCACCGGTGTAATTAGTCCCCAAGTGCTTGCCATTGTATTGTATTGCCCTCTATTTCCGCCGTGCCTATAACTCGCACTCTCGACATTTGTCGTGAAACCTCTCATGAAAATTACTAACCCTAGTTATCTCTCTCACCTTGACTAGCTGAAGTTTTAATGAACATATAAAAGTCGCATGCATCTTTTACTTTTGTTATTATAGGACAACAAAAGATTACAGTACAAATGAATATACATGCCTAGTATATAGAGCAAGTGCAAATGTCAGTAGCAGATTATGATAACCGGTAAGATTGCATAATGGAGATAATTTTGATATTACAATGTGGAGAAGTTCAGAGATAAAAGGGCAGCGTAGGAGTACATACATCAATTGGATAAAAAAAAATATATTAACAACTCCATTCTTCATCAGTAAATCCTTTGTCTTACACGCCTCCCATCTGCTCTGCTCCCATCATCATACCCACGTCCATATGACGTCACAGAGTGTTCTCTGGTACTCGCAACATATTCCAATAGCTCAGTAATCACAGATGGGCAGCTCTGTGTTAAGTACTCGAACCCATCACTTTGCATCACAGCTTATAAGTGCAAAACAAAAATAAATAATGTTAGCAATTACCATTAACATTTCATAAGCTTTACAAATCTCAAACCACTTCAGCAAGACTCGGAACGTAATTTACTAGATTTCTCATAATTCCATTTTATGAAGTCATAACAAAAGTTAAGGGTTTCTTTCGCATAAAATTTCCAACATTAAAAATGGCCTTGATTAATCATTTTGTAAGCAAAAATCCCTAATTAATCGTGTTTCAATAATTTTTGTGACAAAAAAGTTAAATTGAGGTATAAAAATGTTATATTTATACATATCGTGAAAACTTATATAAAAAAAATGAGACTACTGGTTACAACTTACAAGTGACATAACGCCCATTTTACAAGGACTTGCATGTACCCAAAAAAAGTCCAACGATTATACCAGAACAAAGTTCAAAGTATATTGGAATTTTATGCAAAAACCAGAAATGCTATTATGGCCCATAAGATGAGGAGTAATCACTGAAAGTACCTTTAAGATTTTCCGGTTCCGCGACAAATTTTATGCAAATAGATTTGAGTTGAGAACAATGATGTTGCTCTGCCAAAGCTAAAGTTGTAGCAACAGTATTAATTGCAACATCCTCACAAAGTTTAGTCTCACAAAGAAACCGGAGCCTCTCAATCCCATACTGATCAGCTGCTGCAAGCAGATGCTGGGCCATAAGTGTGGAAGCCCATTGTGGGCTTACACCCACAAGCTCTTCCATGTCTGGGAGCTTATCCCAATATATGAAATGGAGTAGAGCCTGCCAAAAAAATGCACTTGTATTAATTACGTAAACAATTTAGCTTGTTTGTAGGCCAAATAGAAAATTGTTGGTATTGAATATACAACCTATCTCATATGTAATCCTTGAATGTAAAAAATAATACATCTGAACAAAGAAGCAAAATGATCTTTCAATTTAGAGAAGGGATGGAGTGAAATAGAACGTGATGATCAGTCACGAACATTGGGGGAGTAAAAGAGACCGTGTAGGAACCTTAAATACATGTTTTGAGCTGTTCGAAGTCCATGATTTATAAATTGTCAGAAAATTTTCTTTTTACGCTAGACCACTAAAAAATAGTTGACCAATATTTAAACCGGACACAAACTTACCAGTTTGGCCTGTTACCATCCGGACTCCAAATTTTGGGATAAAAAGAATTCAAGGTAGCATTGTCTAAACGACATTAACCCCCACCAAATGGCCTAGTGGTAAGGTCCTTGGTTTCCTCACAAGAGATCAAGGGTTCAAACCTCGCTAGGTGTGTACATTTGGGGGTGGCCAAGGAAAGGTCGGAAACGGTCACGCGATTAACTCAGTGAGGCCGTGTACATCTGAGTCAAAATACTCGCCCTCCCCAGGTAACCTCAACTGGGAAAACCTCATCCGTTTATTGTCTAAACGACATTGTTTCAATAAGATAAAACAGAATAAATCATTTTGGACCGGACTGAACCAAAAATATTTTTATATCATGGGTAACCTATGCTGGTCTAGTATCTGTTTGGTTTTGAGGTTTCAACAGAGTTTTTCACACCCGTACGCCTGTAACAAACAGAAAATTAGATAAAACATAAGCAAAAAAAGCAGACCTTAAAGACTGAAGGTTCTATTTCCTGTACTTTGATGGAATCAGTATTATCGTCCTTCATAGGACCAAAAAGTTGTGCTTTGAAGACAGGTGAACGTGCAGCAAGTACCAACTTGTGAGCTCAAAACACTTCTCCATCAACTTCAAGGTTTACATCTGTCAATTCTCCACTTTCCAAGAGATGACCAAAATGCTGACTGATATCAGATGGCGGCGAAGATATGCTAAAAATCTGAGGACCCTCTGTACATGACTTAACAACACCAACAGTGCACTTAACCAAGAGACAATCATCTTTGAGATAGTCTGATGTTTCCAATGCTGTCCTTCTTAAGAAACGCTTGTAACCCCTATGGCATTAAATAGATCCTCAGGTTATTAGTTACGCAAAAGCTACAAGTTATAGCAGATTATACAGCAGTCAGTTCAGTATACAAACTGTGTATGAGCATGTCAAGGTTATCCAAGCCTGCAAGTAGTTCAAGTTGTACATAAATTATCATACGGTATTATATATTGTAAAATATTAGCCCATTATTCACATATTCCTCTGGTCGGGCTGTAGGTATCCACTGCTTTTGCATATCATACACCAAATAGTTATGGTAATGCAACATAAATAAAATAAAAAGCCATAGGCTTCATTAGTGTAACACCCCTAATAGGTATTTTAACTTGAGTAATTGACTTTATTATTGTTGGAGTAGAATTTGCAAAACATTACAGGCCCTGATACGGATGATTATGCACTAATATGCTTGACTAAAACAAATTAACAAACATACTGATTTAAGTCTTTAGCACAATACGCAGTTAAATTCCTAAATTGTTTTTTCAAGAGGCCAAGTCCTAAACTGTGTTTGTTTAACTCAAGCATTTACAACTTTTGCCAAAAATGGGTCAAAGTGGTCACTTTTTATGATGTTAAATGGTATCTAATGTTGCAAAATGTGATGATGTGAACAACTGGATAACTAAGAGATACAATACTAAGACAAAGAGAGAGGTGAAATTGGTAAGTACTAATAGAAAATTCAGTGCATGATCTTTCGTGGAACTTTCGTGGAAGTGAAAGGAAAATAGCCTAGTGATGTAAACAAGCAATCAGGAAGGTTAAGGGAATAACATGCATTTCCAAAGCATGATACTAAAAAACATTGTAGATAGAAGAATAAAGTAGAGAAGGGGAAGATGCTGCAATTTAGCATGACATCTATTTAACAGGATTGCTTTAAACAACTAATTTGAAGGTTCTGGGTAGATACATACTTAGCTATAAATAGGGAAGTCATATATTAGTAAAATAATGAAATCCATTGTGTATTAATAAAAAGTATGCAGGTAAGCAAAGGTCAAATTTAAGAATCAGTATACTGCATAAGCTTCAGATGCCAGGAGCCGAGTATAACTGGGGAATGATTCAATGATTGAAGCATATGATTGTTTAGTGTTACATATAACTTGAAGAGTGAATGATGATTTGATCAGCTAAGCAGTTATACTTCACAAAGGATGAGTTACAAGAGGATGAAATAAGATCCACTATGTCAGAACTCTAATAAAGGTAAGTTTCATGTAATTAATTAAAATTGGAATGCATACTAAAAATACTATTTGCTACTTTTGTTATGTGGACTAATATGTTGTCTTTCACACATCCTTTTTGCAAAAACGACGAAAAACATGTTATTGTGTGTTATAGTTTGGTTTTGACTTTCATACGTATGTTGTGTTGCTTTCATATGACTGGAACACCACATCCCACACCACCAGCATCACTTGAGAAACCATTTGGAGTAACCAATATCTAGTCCCTATTATTCATGATCTTGAAAGTTGAATTGTGACTCATAAAGAGAACTGTTAAAAGACATTTGAAAGCTTTGGCATCCTAGACTTTGTAGAAGGAACATCCACAAGTGCCGGCCAGGAGCATACAAAGTTGGACTCACTCGTGAAAATATGGTTGTAAGGCACGATTTCTAAATTTTGCCTGACCTTGTTTTGAAACCGAACAACAAAGCTTGGGTCGGTGGAAAGCTCTTCAGAAACTGTTCCATAACAACAAGCGTGCTCGTGTTATGGAACTCAACATCAACAGTAACCTTCGGAATCTTGATCTCGCGAATCTTACAATCACACGATCTTTAATCACCAAACAAAGATGAAGAAACTCGTTACGAAGAGCACCCAAATCCATGTTAGATCCATGTTAGTTGTGCAGGAAACATGTTTGAACCGGAGAGCACGCAAATCTTCTACACATCATGATGGATCCTCTTCGTACCAAACCTTGTTCACTGCCAATACAGATGCAAGTCACAACCGAAATCCATCAAACCCACAACTTTGTCAAAGTTGACAGCGAGGTGCATGTCGTGTTGGTGCAAACTACAGTTTTATTCATTGAGCTTAAAACCAAAATCGGTCTGCTGGAACCACTGCACAAGCCCACTCCAGTCACGCCCATGGCTCTCAAGTTCCAAGGACCCATTTGGTCTTGGCTACACTGCACTTAGCCCACAACCATCAAACTGTATCTAATATCGGTCAACAGTCACCTCGCAGCGTAACAGATGAAGCTCCAAACCATAATTGGTCCGCTGGTACCATTGCTGGCCCACAGGCCCACTTCAATCAGGTCCGCGGCTATCAAATCGGGTTAGCCCCATTTGGTCTTGGGTGCACTGTTCTTGTCCCACAGCAACTACCGGCCAAATATGCTCTCGGTCAAAAGCCACCCACAGACCACCAAGTAGAGATGCATGATTACTTCTATTAAAAATAACCGTGAGTTTACCTGTATGTGAGGCAAGGTTCGATCTCCATGGAACAATCTGCAGTTTGCACCAGCACCACACATACATCAAAAGTTGTGGATTCTATGATTTTCAATTGCGGCTTGCATTTGTTTTGGCAATGAGCAAAGTTGGGGACCAACCGACCAAGAAGATCCATCATGATATGAACTTCGTCTGGTTTAAACATGTTTCCTCCACAACTAACATGGACCTAACAGTAGTGAAATTGGGGAGTGGATTGTGATGGAAAATAATTCCCGCAACTTGCGCAAAATTCTCACTGAGTACATTGATGGCATAAGAAACCAGGTCTTCATCTTTTATAGGTGATTCAAGATTGATCAAGAGGTCTACAATAGCCTTGATTTCACGGAAATATTATGTGTTAGGTTTAAAAAAGCGCGATGCACTCAGTTGCATTGAGGGTCAAAAAGCCAAGGCGCCGAGGCGATAATTAATAAAAATAATATTTGTAAATTATATAGTACACAAAACACATTAACACCAAAAGATACCATGCCTTGTGATAGTTTGTGATTTCATATCCGTTAAAATACATAAATGGTAGATAACGAAGATATAGATTAGTAAAGCTCATTAGAAGAAGCCCAATATTAAATAATGCCCATTAGAAGAAGCCCAATATAGATTAGTAAGTCAAATCTTATGTTATAAGGTCCAAAGTACATGATGCGACACAAAGCGATGATGCGAGCCTCAGCTGATTGTCGGATGAGCACGCCTCACCACGCATCCCGTGATCACAACGCACTAGGGTATCTGATGCAATAGGGTACTTCATCGCATCGCATCACGCCTCAGGCCTGATGCGTGCTTTTTTAAACACAGATTATGTGAATGTAAGATTCCCAAGATCAAGATTTTGAAGGTCAATGTTTAGTTATGTGACACAAGCATGCAAGGTAGTCAAAAGCGAGAAAAGCAAGCAACTAGGTGCTAAGGCGAGGCGTTTTCCAATAAATCACCTTGAGGTCAATTAGACCATGCGTTTTGCTCAGGCGCCCAAAAGCGTCAGTCATTTGACCATGCGATGGACTTTTTGCCTAATGGATTAGTGGTGCTTTTTTAGCAACGGCTCTATTTAATGCAAAATCTCTTTTTTAATTTATGGGTTACCTAATTAGTAATTACACAAAAAAATTACTTCACCGGGTACAAACCCTTTACCCAAAAAAATTAGTAATTACACTATATTCCAAGCGGGTAGTAACCGTCTAATTTGGTGAAGAAGGATTGACTTGGGGTAATGTAGCTAGTGCAAGTGGTGTAAACGAACCGAAACATTATACTGGAAGATATGCATCATCAAGATTTTAGGTACTGTATAATGTTTTTCTATTAGAAATATTATTTTAGGTAGAATGTTTTTATTTAATCATTTTTTTCATGTTAAAGAATATCATATCACTTAGGCTCTCGCTTTTTGTCTCCTCTCGACTATCCTTAGGGAGGCACATCACGAGCTTTTTTGTTCAATTTCGTAATACGTTCAAGCAAGCTTTCAGAAACTGTGCCATACAACCATGATTTCATGAGTAAGTCCAACGTCGTATGATTCGGCCTCATCTCGTTGTGGGTGAGCCTTTTATGAAGTTTAGGACGCCAAAGCTTTCGCAATGAGTCCGAAACATTTGACTCCACAAGCCATAATTCAAACTTTTGAAAATCAAGAATAATAGGGACTTAGGGAGTTGATATTGGTTACTCAAAATGGTTTCCAATAATGACGGTCATGATGTGAGGGAAGGTATTCCAACCGTTGTGAAATATGCTTTGATCGAGAAAAGGAAGAGAAGGAAGAGGGTGGTGAGATTACAGAGTGGAGTTTTGCTCAAATACCATGACATTATTTATATTCCACTAATCATTATCATTCCATATCGATGTGATTCATACAATCATACAACATACAAAGTCAGCGTGAAAGGATAGACTAAATGTAACACTGTTGGATATTTTAGTGTAATTGGATTAACTTGTTTTGACCAATTTCATCATAATAATACATCATTTAGGTTTGGTGGTGCGGAGTGCACACCTACTTGAATTTATTATGATCTTAGGGGCTTCCCCAGGGACGGGGTCCGGGGCATACCGTAGCAGGTGGTCCAGGCGGCCAGCCTGCAGGTCCAGTGGGCAGAGCCCCGCCGGGTCGATCGCCAGTCGACTTGGAAATTTTTATTTCCACCGAGTTGCTATGTAAAATTGTCTGAAGTTGTGTTTCGTCGAAATACAATGGATTCTCTTGAAGTTGTATTCTTTGAAATACAATGGATTCTCTTGAAGCCATTGATTCTCAAGTGTTGTTCCTCTAAATTAAGTTTGAAATTGAGGGACAAAACTTGACAACTTGAAACCCTAAAGCGCCATTGGCGCTATCCCGTAACTCGTTATATACGGTTTATTTGGTCATATATTTTACAACGGACAAAAACATCGAAATATCGAATTGTATCCGATTGAATACTTGGTAGAACCACCGAATTGATTCGATCCGAAAGTGTTCACACGCCTTCGGAGAAGTTAAGCATATCCACGTTGTTCGTTATTACTACATATCCCTACAAAGATCGAATCAATTTAAGATGACGAACCCCGATTACGTGAAAGATCCGAACAAGACGTTTGCAAAGTTGGAGAAGTTTTCAAGCGTGATTTTCGTAGATGGCAAAGAAGATGCATTTTATCGACGAATCGAAAGTGGTATATGTTCCGAGTACCCATGCCCCGAGGTCGCTGAGAATGAAACGTATTTGGAATGGACTCGTAATCGTTCTAAGTGGGAAAACGCAGACTACATATGTCGTGGTCATATTCTTAATGGTATGTCGATTCATTATTTGATATTTATCAAAACGTAGTCCTAAAAGAATTATGGGATACCCTGAAGCCAAATACATGGCGGAAGATGCGCCTAGTAAGAAATTCCTAGTTGGTAATTTTAATAACTATAAAATGGTAGACGCTAGGCCTGTCATGGAACAATTACCACTAATTGCAAAGGATATTAGGACGGTTTGCACAATATGATATGAAATGGATGAATCAATTTCGTCTCTAGTATCATAGATAAACCGCCCCTCTTGGAAGGATTTTAAAACAATCTTAAACATAAGAAAGAGGAATTGAATCGGTTGAACTTGGAAGTCATTTCCAAATTGAACAATCCATACGTGATATGGAAAGGGGTTTCATTGGTGGTACTAAAACCATGGTCGGTTCTTACGTGAACACGTGGAGGAGGTGAATCCTCAAGGTGGTAAAGGGAAACGAAAGTGGCAAGCAATAACAACAAAGGTTCGATAAGAAACCAAAGGTGACTGTTGAAGTGTGGGAAACCCGGACACTTTAAGAAGATTGCAGTCTAAGGGTGGAGGTAAAGGAAAACGAGGTTGGTGCTAGTGGATCCAAGGATCCCGAAAGCAATCAGTTTGTTTTGGTACCCATCGATCATTTCGTTGAAAATTATTATGTATCAATAATTTCAAACATTCTATGCTGTGATGATGATTTATCATGGTGGGTGGATTCAGAGCAACATGTCACGTGTGCAAAAATCTTCAATGGTTCAAGGACTTTAAGCCAATCAAGATGGATCTTTATTAAAGATGGGCAATGTTGCAATCGAACCGATTAAAGGACTAGGATCGTTAATCTAGTCTTTACTGGAAACTCTTTACTTTTAAACAATGTTGTGTATGTACCTGGTATTTGTAAGAACTTAGTATCTGGTATTGTATTAAATAATTGTGGCTACAAGCAAGTCTTGGAAAGCGACAAGTACATATTGTCTAGACATGGTATCTTTATTGGCTTTGGATATTTGAATGGCATGTTTAAATTAAATTTGGATGTTTCGTTTCTTAATAATTACATTTGCATGGCTTCTACTAGTTCTAGCAATAATTGTGGTAATCGAATTATGGCATGCTAGACTAGACACGTACATTACAAGAGAATGAAAGACATGTCAAAAATGAGTCTAATACCTGCTTTTGAATTGAATGGTGAAAAGTGTAAAACTTGTGTGTTGACTAAGATAACTAGACAACCTTTCGCCAAACATGTCATTAGAGATACTAAGGTATTAGAACTTGTACACAGTGATTTGTGTGATTTTCATTCAACTCCATCACTTGGTAATAAAAAGTATGTAGTTACTTTTATTGATGATGCCACTAGATATTGCTATGTTTACTTGTGTCATACAAAAGATGAAGGTGGATGGAAGCATAGACAAGTATAAAGCCAGATTGGTTATCCAAGGCTTTAGACAAAAGGAAGGTATTGATTTCTTTGATACTTATGCTCCTGTTGCTAGGATTACCACCATTAGATTATTGTTAGCACTTGCGGCTATACATAATCTTGTAATTCACCAAATGGATGTTAAAACAAATTTTCCGAATGGTGAATTGGATGAAGAGATTTACATAAGACAACTCGAAGGTTTTGTCATGCCCGGTAACGAAAACAAGGTTTGTAAATTGGTTAAGTCTCTTTATGGCTCAAGCAAGCTCCTAAGCAAATGGCATCGAAATTTGATGATGTTATCTTGTCTAATGGTTTTGCATTAAACCAAGCGCATAGTGTGTGTCAAAGAAGTTTGATACTTCGGTAAAGGAGTAATCATTTGCTCAGTATGTTGATGACATGTTGATCTTTGGTACTGACCAAGATCAAGTTGATGCAACAAAAGAATTCTTGTCCTCTAAATTTGAAATGAAGGACATGGGGAGGTGATGTGATTCTTGGCATTAAGATCATACGTGGAGAACATGGCATTACTATCTCTCAATCACATTATATTGAGAAGATGTTGGATAAATTTAATCGAAGATTGTTCTCCCATAGGTACTCCTATGGATCCCACAACAAAACTTGTGCCTAATAAAGGTGTTCTTGTGAATCAACTTCAATATTCGCGGCTATGGATCACTCATGTATGCCATGATTAGTACTAGACCGATATAGCCTTTCTTGTTGGAAAGTCGAGTAGATATACTCACAATCCGAGTTTAATCCATTGGTGAGCAATTAATCGAGTATTTATGTACTTGAAAGGAACAATGGATTATGGTTTCGACTTATCTTGGATTTCCTTCATTGCTTGAAGGTTATTCAGATGCAAGTTGGATTTCAATCGTGAAGATCATTCTTCCACAACCGGTCGGGTATACCTACTGAGTGGCGCCATTCATTGGCATCTAAAAGCAAACTTGCATAACCGATTCAACTATGGAATCGAGTTTGTGGCGTTAGCAAAGTAAAGAAGTCGAATGGCTAAGGAACTTAATTTATGAAATTCCATTGTGGCTAAACCGATATCATCCATTTCTATCGATGCGATAGTCAAGCTACTTTGCTAAGGCATACAATAAGTATATAATGGGAAGTCTAGACACATGGGTGTTAGACATAGCATATTACGCGATCTTATCGCGAATGGTGTGATATCCGTGGTGTTTGTGAAAACACAACACAATTTAGCCGATCATTTAACCAAAGGGTTGAATAGAGATCTCGTGAAAAATTCGCTATAGGGATGGGATTAAAGTCCATCGAAATCTCGATATCAAGATACCCAATTCCCATCTAGTATGACGCTAGGTGTCAATTCAATGTGGAAGGCTTAATATCTGAGATTGGAACACATTATAAGATTCATCCCAAGGTATGTGTTCGCACCTACAAGTTGTGGAGGTTGAATGAATATATTCTTAATAGCTTTTTGACAAATTGCATTGTAGGTGCAAGACTAAAAGAGCTACCTATATGAGCATGAAGTTTAGCCGCCCAAGAAGTTGGGACTTGGCTTTGACATGCTTATGAAGGATAAGGACATAGGCTAGTAAAACATATGTCAAGATAGAACTACTATGTATGTAAACTATCGTGTACATTATCTTCGTGTATTCATATTGAATTCTGTGGTTCAATCTTAGCGACACCCCGGTATTCGAATATTTGGAATGTGTAATGTACTAATGTGAAATTCAATCGTCACGACATTTCATTTATGCAAAAGTTTGATTGTTTGAGATTACTTGTTTTAGTTAATCAAGGATTGCACTAAAATAGGGAGGAATGTTGGATATTTTAGTGTAATTGGATTAACTTGTTTGACCAATTTCATCGTAATAATACATCATTTAGGTTTGGTGGTGCGGAGTGCACACCTACTGAATTTATTATGATCTTAGGGCGGCCCCTGCGGATCTGGTCCGGGCGCACCTGTCAGTGGTCCAGGTGGCACTGGCTGGTCGGGCGAGCCCCCTGGCCGGGTCGATCCGCCAGTCACTTGGAAATTTTTATTTCCACCGTAGTTGCTATGTAAAATTGTCTTTGAAGTTGTGTTTACGTCGAAATACAATGGATTCTCACTGAAGTTGTATTCATTGAAATACAATGGATTCTCTTGAAGCCATTGATTCACCAAGTGTTGTTCCTCGAAATTAAGTTTGAAATCGAGGACAAAACTTGACAACTTGAAACCCTAAAGCGCCATTGGCGCTATCCATAACTCGTTATATACGGTTTAATTGGTCATATATTTTACAACGGTTCAATATATCTCAGACAAAAAAACATACAGAAACTTCTCAACTCTGAATTGTATCCGATTGAATACTTCGGTAGAACCACCGAATTGATTCGATCTGAAAGTGTTCACACGCCTTTCAGAGAAGTTAAGCATATCCACAGTGTTCGTTATTACTACATATCCCCTACAAACACTTGATAACTCTACATGTTAAGATGGTTTCGGAAAGTGAATTTTTTTTACAAAGTGCAATACAGTATGATAATGATGGTGATTCACTAACTTTTAATATTTAACCGGCTTTGAACTTATTTAAACAAGGGTAGAACCGTAGAATGTGATGTGTTCCAAAATACACCGGTTGACTAGGTGCCACCAAAAAAGAGGCAGAAGTGGAAAAGGTTGACTCATTTACATGGCAAAATGGGTGAATCCTCAAATCTCAACTGCAAACTATACCCATTTATTTCATGATATTACAACATTGTATCATTAGACCAAAAACCGGCAGATTGTGATAAACCTATGCAGAATCACATCAGGTTAAGTTAGAAACGAAAAAAAGGTTTTATACTTTTATATCCTTTTATTATTATCAGAACAGCAGATTTCTAATCATGTTGGCATCTTGACACGTAAAGGCATTCAATGCCAATCGAAACCTCCCATGAGCAACGTAAAAGGACCACATTGACTAACAGAGAAAATTATTAGGAGGATAAAAATCTGATTTTGAAAAACTATGACCCACAAATAATGAGAGCGTAGACTGGTTAAAAAGGGCTTTTCAAGTATTTTTGAATTTAAAAGTATATGCTTTTGATCATTTGGAGGAAATAATCAAGGGATCCAATTTTAGATTTAAAATAAATCACAATCAAGAAATCCCATCTTCAGGGTGTAACCTAGTTGCTTGTCTGGTTGATCTTGCAAATCTTGCAAAAGTTTTGAGACAACACTGATCGACCCATAAGACCCGCCCTAAAGGCGATATGCGAAAGGCGAAGGTCCAGGCTTCCAGCAGCCAGCTCAAGACTGTCCGCCAGCTTTGGAAAACTTGACCATTTTCTTAAAAATCCGTCTCCCCCGGAACCACCTTAGTGGAAAAGGAAGTGATCGAGCAATGACAGCAAGGAGGTGGGTTGAACGATGGCCATAAAGTTGATGCGTGTTGGGTATGAACTTAGGTCTCCACCGGAGAATTCTAACCTTCCACCACTAAGCTACAGATTTAAGGTTAGTTGCTTGCCTAGTTCATGCATTGTATACAATGAGACTTAATTTAGATCCACTAACATCATATAATGACAGCAATAAACATGTTTATATTAATGACTTGATGTTATGCGCATGAACACGTAGAGATTTTTACCTTTCAATTGATAAAGAATATAATGATCATGTATGTTGTCAAACACCAACTAGAAAGTTAAATTTTAAATTGAGGTTTAGATTTTTTTTAAATTTTATTTTTTTCACACAAATATAGGTATTTTTCCGGTTCTTTTTTCATAAAAAGACGTTTAGTTAACATAATTTAAAAGGCCTAAAAATTCGAAACAATGAAATCCCCGTTCAACTTTTTTCATAAAAAGCTGGTTTGGCGTTTGGCGCGGGCTAGTTGGGGTTGATGAAAATCAACATTTGGAAACTAATAAACTAATTCCAAAATGAAACTAATAATTATCTGTAATTTCTCATATTTCTAAGTAAACTAATAATTAATTGAGATGATAAATGGAATGTAGAGGAAAGAAAGAAATAGTAATACCACATGCTTCCGCGGTATTTGAGAGTATAAGGACCAGCATCCAAGAGCCTGCCAAAATGAGTATGAACTTTATGTCTTCCTTTACCAGTCTGATCCATCAAAGACAGCTCGAACAAAGCGCGAACATCAGTGGCATCACTGGCAAGAGCAATGAACAAAGAGACATAAGTTGAATTATCTTCAGGGCTTTTGCCATCAGGATAGAAATAAATAGCCCATGTATGACCACCAACACTAAATGATTCTGAAGCTATGTACTTTCCAACACCCATTCCTTTTGATGATTCATAACCACTTATCTTGAATTCATGAGATGCGTTAACTGTGTCGGTTGATGAGATTGATGATGATGATGTTGTACTACTTGGAATTGGAATTGCCCTTTTTGACTTTGATGATGATGATGATACTCTCACCATCGTACCCATTAATTTAATTTATTTTATTTCTTCATCACAGGGAAAATCTTAACAAAGCCGCTTGTTTGTTTTAGCTTCACGGAATCACTAGTTCTTATCTCATTCATTTATGCCTTTTTATACAAAGGGGAAATCATCACACTTTATCTGCAGTTTGGACTTTTCGCTCTTTAGCCCATTTTAACAAAAAAAAAAAAAAAGTGCCGAAATCACTTCACTCACAAAAAAGTAATCACATGCCACCAAAATAATTATTAACACTTAAAAAAGTGTAAACTGTAAAAAAAATTGTTTCTAAACTTTATCAAAATTACGAAAAATATCCTCGAAAAAAGAAATCTGCAAATAATGTCCTTCAACTTTTAAATTTTTATGAAGTTATGTCCTCTTAGCGTTCATTGTAGTTAAAATTTAGTTTTACTAACGCCGTCAGACGTGAGGTATTTTCTTCTTTTCACTTTTCCCACCATCAAATCCACATGACAGGCCCCACTAGCACACCTAACTTTGTTTTGAGGGACATTTTTTGCAATAAGGTTTATCTTCTATAATTCTTACTAATTAACACACATACACACCTATAACATCGAACCCTTGCTTCCAACTTCTATCTTGCTGAAATCACCTCAATTAACAGTAGATCCAACATGGGCGACTGGGCAAATTAGAGGTCGGAGTTCACCGATTCCCCATCTTGTTGATGTTTACGGTACGATTTTTATTTGTGTTGTTTTGTTTCGAATGACCATGCAATGTATATCTGGAAAATAAAGCATTTTACCTTGATTAATGATAATGTTGTGGATGTTTTTTGATTTTGAGTTTTCAGTTTCGTTGATTTATGTTCCCAGAATCGTACGCAAAGCTCTTCACTATTCAAATCCACCACACTGGTGAGTTTTCTTATCCACCTGGTAGAATGTACAAGTTTTCTATGGTTGATCATGTAGACCTAATTGATTGTAACAAGTTCTCCATGCGCGAGATGGTCCAAATCTTAGCTGAACTGGGTTTGGGTGATAATAAACAGTTGTTGTTTACCCATTTTAGGGTCCCAGACCTGTCTTTAGATGATGGATTAGTTCCATTGATGTCGGATCAGGACGTCAAGATATTGTTAAATGTGTCCCTAGGTATAAGGAAATAGATGTTTATGTAGAGACTGATGTATAGAAAAACATATGTTGTTGGTTAAGGGTTTTCAGTCCTAAAATGGTCTAGTGATTGAAGAGATTGTTGAGGATGATATGGTAAGTGCACATGTTAAGAAGAACAAATTAAAATTATTGTTGTTAGAGTGGTATAATGACAAAATGGCACCACACATCATGAAATGGCACCAACGCAAGCTTCAACCACTAATGTTTGTACATTGATTGAAAGTACTGTTAATGTTGATAATGTAGGATTCCTGCATTGTGAAAATGAGCCACCATCCTCAACCCATGGATTCAGTTACTTAAATTTGATGGAAGACAGTGATTGTGACCCTATGCCTGGTTTTATGCCTTCGAAGCGTAAACAAGCTGAGACATGTTTTGATGACGACTTGTTCCAGCAAGATAGTGCAGTGAATTTGGATCAGGATACATGCTTTGATGATAGGCCAAAAGATATAGCAGAAATGATTGATGAGTACTTATATCCAGAAAATGGGGGTATGATTTTTTGAAAGATTGTCCAAGAGATTGATGAGGAAGTTGTGTAAAGGGAAGAACTTGATTTTGAAGACGCCCTTGCCCAGAGGAAAGAACTAGAACCAGAAGGGGGTAGTAGTGATTTTGAACATGATGCCCTAATACCTGAACATGATGTTGACATGTGTGGTTTATTATTTCAGCTGGATTCAAACATTGAAGACAAGAGGAGAAGCCGCTGGCAAACTTCCTTCGAAAGAGTCTGCTGAAGGGGTACTTGCACCTTCCGTTGAAATGGATGACCTTGATAGTGTTGATGAAGCTGATGCTGAACATGGTGTAGGTCTAAGAAGGAAAAGGTTGAAGGTAATGATAAGGTCTTATAAGGGTAAGTCTAAAATAAAAGAAGGTGCATTTAGGGTGGGAGAAGAGTTTGTTACAAGAAAAGAAGCGACTAAAAAGGTGAAGATGCATGCCTTGTAGGACAGGAGAGTTATCTCGGTTCTAATATGTGATAAGTATAGGGTCAGAGCTAAGTGCTACGGCACTGTGGTTAGAGCAAGTTCCTTCAATCCAACATATGGCAGAGAAGGGTATATGTCATCCACCTCAAAGACACGAGGCCAATGTGACAACTCGTAAATTTCTCGATGCGTCGTAATTGGAGAAACATCAATTAGAGCGATCGTTTTAACAATTTGAGATCGAGTCGTATTATATATCGTTTTTATTGGAAATATTATTCCGAGAATATCGGCGTAACTCTCGAGTCACGAATCCTTCGTTTACTAGTTCAAATGAGTCCTAAATCATTAAAATACAAAAGATAACAAAAGTTACATAATGAGTCCTTGGGTAAATTACATTGTCGCCCCTAAGTTTACTTTAATTGCACCATTGGTCCCTCCAGGGGTATAAATACCCCAAACCTCTCACAACTCTCTCATTTCACCCTACACTTTCTCTCTTTTCAAAAACACACACAAACCTTCTTTCTCTCACTAGAAAATCCGGCCACCACCCTCTTAGGGTTCCGGCGCCATCGTATTTTCCGGCCAACACTAATACTTACACCACCCATCCCATCTTGTAGATCGAGATCCCGTGGTTCCATTTTCATACCACACACGCGTTCAAACTCGATAACGCGCTCTAGAAACCCTAGTTTCGTAAATTAGGGTTTCGTGGTGAAAACGGTTTGTAAAGGGTCGTGCTTGGTTTGGTACGAGTTTTACTCGTACATGACGCCATCACAACCATTCTTGTTCATCTCATCCTCTCGGTAAAAACTTAACCGTCTCTTGTATGCATTTATTTTCTATTTTAACCAATTTCATATGTTGTTATGTCTTGTGTTCGTGGGTAACAAATGGTAAACAGGTTTTAAAATAAAACAAACGTTAAACACAAGATTTATAAAACGGAACAAAACAAATCGTGAGTGGTAAGAGATCGTAAATGATATGGGTTTGGTTTGGGTCGATTCTGTTGTGAAAACAGACGAGTAATTAGACCTATAAGGGTCTCGATTTTTCTGGTCCTTGATACTTGATATCGAATTTATGTGATAGGGTATGTCGAGTTACAGTTTGGTCTCGTATTGATGAAATTAGACTAGGAATAATTGGTATGATGATTTGTTTGTGAATGTTGGGGACAGGTAGTCAGGTCGGGTTAGACCTTGTGGGAGTTTCAGGTCACTAACATTGGTGGTGTTGTGTGCTAGTCTATTTTGAAATGGGATTTGACTTGGTAATTGTGGGTTACGGGTCGAGACCCGGTTTAGTCTCTTTTGATTTAAAAATTCCTAATACTATTAATATTGTTGTCAAGTTCGGATATAAGTATGTTGGGATTTGGTTAAGTTAAATGGATTGCGGGTCCAATTTTATTAAGACTCAAATAATTATTATAAGTCATAAAATGGTGTTAGCAAGGAATATCGAAACTTAGTTTCGATAAGATGATAACTTGTAATATGACAATGGGTTAATTTGAAATGTACCGGAACAAAGGAAATGGTTAAACAATGTAAGTCAAACGGTTAACATGTAACGATATTGGACTATAACGATTAATGAACTAAAACGTGATTAATAAAGGGGTATCATGTATTTCATATTTTGTTATAATTTGTAAGGTTAATACGGTATATAAATTAGAATAACACTTGATACACGAGTCATATCAGATATAAATTATGCTTTAATAAACCTTTTGAAACTAACCAAAAATAATGTATTAGACTCGACACGAGTTTAATATATATATTTTTGATTCGCGATAAGACTAAATATTCTATTTTCGCATTTTTACTAATAGTGAGATATTTATCTATATGATATCGACAAATATGGTTTTATTTATTAAAAACCATTATCAACTACGATAATAACTCGTGTTTTACTACGATAATAACTTGTGTTTCATAAATACATGTTTAGCTTCTATAACTTTGTTGAAAATGGATATTTTGGATAAGTCAACTTATTAAAATCGTAATGGTCGGGAACATGAGTAAACAAACGTGTCATTTATAAAATACTTTGTGGTATAACTCATATGAAGTATTTTATTATAAACTTGTATAAATTACGAGTAACGAATGTGACACCTTTTAGTAATCAAGTGATAAATGAAAACTTATCTTTTATGATAAACATGTACGTTTGGGATTATTGGGTAAATTACCGAAACTTGCTAATTACCCTATTTATATTACATAAATAGATGTCATCATTTCCTAGTCTTTGACTAGCTTGAGTATTGTCAGTATTTCTTGCCTTTGTCGATGTCTTTTCCTTTTGGAGTGCGTTGTAGTAGTATGTCTTGACTATGTCGACGTCTTCTTCTCTTTCGCGTGAGTTGTACGTCGCGTCTATGATTCTTACCACCACACGAAACGTTAAAACTAAACTTTTGAGATATTAATTACAAACTTTTGGATACGATAATGGACTTTTGAAAGTAACGACATGAGTAATCCACGAAAACTATGACACATTACTTTCTATTGATTTCTTTATCGTATGAACTGTATTTTAAGATAATCGTATACGCATTAGGTTGCGTCACCTCTATTCTATCGTACTTATTGTACATTCTTCTGGATGCCATGGAGGTTAGTTTTAAATTTCAGTCGTGTCAATAGTGAATAGTGCAGTGTTGAGGCTAAGGTGAGTTTCATAGCCCCTCTTTTCAAAGGTTTTCATAACTATTTTGGGGGAGAATACATGCTGCTTTTAATCAACTATAACTAGATACGTGAATGTTATATGAGAATGACCGTTGTTTGGAATATTTGATTAGTGATTGTTATCTTATGTGCTTATGTGAATACAAACTATTTTTGGACCTGCCACTACTATTTTGAATTGCTAATGCGTTGATTAGGAAAGGTTAGACATGCGACATTTGTCGACTTAGACTAGGGTAGCATCTCTATGCTATAACTAGGGTAGCATCTCTATGCTATAACGCTACGCCTAGATAAGAATACACCGCCTTCTAAAGTGGTGTTTGGTAATCGCTTATTTCACTATGTAACGGGTTGTGAAGACATGTACTTTTGGTTGTTCTATGTTCAATTTGGTAATAATAACTCGCCTGCAAGAAAACCGAGGCCTTGTTTTATTAAAAGTCAAAACTTCTGTTAATCTCTCCTAGTTTGATCCATTGTTGAATTTAGCTTGTCATATTCATCACATTAGCTTAATACTTGGTAACCTAGCTTAATATAATCTCATTTTAACTTAATACTACAAAATCGATAAGTAGAATCTAGTTAAAATTCGGTTTAGTCAAACTAATTAGTTCTTATAAAAGTCAAAAATTTCACGTTCCAGTTTTGGAGTAAATAGATTAGTCTATATAAGATTATATATTGAGTTTCATTATTTGAGCTTATAGGATGTTAAAATATAGCTGCTTAGCTTTACATTAGTGTTTTTTATATTTTCTATAAAGCTTGTTTAATAGCTTTTTTTAGCCATCATTTCAAAAATGTGCCACAATGCGACGATGTGATACCATTTTCATAAGCTCATGAGAGAGCTTATCCGTTGGCCTCGACTTGTGATCCTTGCTTCTTTGGAAAGCCAACCAAATTTCATTTCAATGTCCCAAGTCTTATTCTCAAGTTTGCAGCTTATTAGATAAGCCTGCACTCAGTTTTTAATTTGTCCCATTTTGACTCAGCACTCATTAAGTCTTAACTCAGTGTTTTTCAAGTTTTTCATAAGCTCCTCAAGAGCTTAATAGTGTAAGCCAAACTTTGTAAAATAGTTTTTTAGAAAGTAAAACTGGTTTCCTTGTTGGTCCTAGTGTTCATTTTCATTTTTGAGCTTATTCAAGTGCTTAAAAATAAGCTTGAAGGTGCCTAGTGATTTATAACAAGCCATCGTGTATGATGTTTAGTTTTGCTTATTAGAGCTTATTTTGTGCTTATTTTAAGTTTCTATGCATTGAGCGACTTGTAATCCTAGCTTATTAACATATCTCTTAAGCTTATTTTCGCTTTTCAATTTCTCATTTCAAGTTTATTAGCTTTTTGGCTTAGCTAGTGCTTATGTCCATTTCTTGCCTTCTTGTCCCGAGAAAACAAGTCGATTATTAGCTTATTAGAGGATTTCACAAAAAGTTCGAGTTATAGAAAATGCTTATTTTAATGTGCTTAAGTAGTTTGTAAAGAAAAATCAAAAAATAAAAAGTTGCCAAAAATGGCCTTTCTGGGACTCGAACCCACGCTACTTAGCTCACACCCACACGCCTGTAGCTTGCCCATGGGACTTGTCTCGGTTTCTTTTGCACAATCAAATATATAACCTCACTTTTGTCTCTTTAGCTTATCTGAGCTTATTCCTATTTTCTAGCTTATTCAAGTAGTTTTTTCAAGTTTTCTATTTTTCTTAAATTTGTATTAGTATAAAGTAATTTATATAAAAGTTTTAGATTTTTCCTAATAGTTTTACTATTTTAAACATTTAATTAGTGTTTTATAGTATTTAAATCATAATAAATAAAATAATTATCTAAAAATATAAATCTTTTTCTAAAATTTTCTTTTATCATATAGAGCGTAAGAAAATTAGTTTTATACTAAATGAGCCTTTTATTTCATAAATTTTACGTTTATCTTGCGCCCAGTCACTTTTTCGTAAATAACGCTGCTTTCCGCTTTAAATAACGCTTTTAAGTAATTTGAGTTTACGCTTTGATTAAAATAGTTTATTTAAGTTATTTTGTTTTATAAAATCATAAACGCTCATCGATCTCGTAAAAATAGTGATAGCGTTTATTTAATAGATTTTAACTTTTATTTCTTTTAATTTGCATTTAAGTCGCTTTATTTGTAAATCTTTTCTTTAAGTAATTTTTCAACTAAACTCCATCGATCACTATCCTTAGTGATCATTCTATCATCTGAAGTTGTTTTAAACACCAATTCATCCTCCGTGGGACTTGACGACCAGAATTACCTATATTCCTCTCGATCTTAATTGCATTAGCGTCCGAAATTTGCTTTAAGTCTGTTTGACTTGACCTGCTTTGACGCTAATCAAATTTTGGCGCTTCTTGCAGGTCAGTAAGCGTGTTTTAAGCATTTCGAGACCCGTACTTGCATATACCTCGGCTTATAAGCAGTTTTGTAAAGTTAATCAAAATCAAAAGTTCATTAACACTTTTCCTAAAGTGTTGATAACACCAAAAATATTTTCATTCTTTGTTTTATGGCATGTTTTTCAAAACCCAAAATATTCATCTTTACCTCTTTTCCCTTTTTGATTCTTTATTCCTTTACCCTCATCAATTTGATTCTAAACTTCTATTCTCATGGAATCTCTAGAACGACTCGGAAGGTCAAAAGCTCGACTTTATCACAAATGTCTAGAATTCGTGTTGTTCGTGAAGATCCATTAATTTCGCTGTGGAAATGGAAAGAAAGCCGAGGTGACAAGGACCGGTACTTTCATCTCGATAATGGAGGTACTAAATCATCCGACCTACGGTTATTCAAAGATCTAATCCCTCGATTGCTCCTAAGTCGTCTAGAATTGATAATAAACTTTCACGATTTACGGTTAAAAGCAAACATACGAGAATTCGATCAGTGACTAATGACTTGCCTAATCTTCACATTTCTCAAGAACCAAAGCGGAGACCATAAGGAAGTAGTGGAAATTGCTAGCCTCGTGAGCACACTACTTGTCCCACCTCCGGATTTTTCAAAATGTTCTTCGAGTCTAAATAGTCATTCAGATCACCATGTTGGTTTTGTTGATTCTTTGAATGAAGCGATTCCTTCTCATAACTCTCAAATAGAATCGTTTATTCCTTGTGTGTTTGGCTGGTGAGCCCTTTTATGGTTCACTATGTATTTGGTAAACGTGTGTATGCAGTGTGGTAATGATATTGTAACAGGGGTTGTTTATTTTGTGGTTCGAGGAATTCATTTGATTATGATCCTAGTCCGAACTCATTTAACGACCCTCAAATTTTTCCAACTACCCACCATGACCGACTTATCTTCATACAATCAACAATCTTTTGTGGAATTTTGTGGAGGTCCTCACCGAGGATTTGAATGTCAACCCGAAATACGCTTGTCTATGAACAGTTTCCAATGATGCTCGAACTTTGGGTATGACCAATATCCGTATGATTCATTAATCCGGGATCAATAGCTTTCTTCATGAGAACCGTGGAGGTCCCGTTTCCCAAATTCACGATTGTCGAACAGGGAATCCATTTCTTTGTAGCGATTATGACTATCACGACCAGTCTCACAAGGTGCCAATAACTCAAACTCCTCAAACAAACTCAACAAGACACTTATCTAGAGCTTACGGAGTCGGCGAAAAGAAGCGGGGAGTCGAGTAAGACAAGATTTCATAATGTTCCCGCTTTTCTTGTGTAATTCAAAATTCATGAAATCCATGGAAGAATTGCTAGTGACGAAAGGAGTTGCTAAAATTAATTCCCAATTGCCTTTGAAAAAGCTATTAAGGAATCAATTGCACAAGAAAAAGCGGCGGATCTAGCTACAAATTTCGTTTATTCGATGATAGTGATGATGATGATACACGAAGATTCATCAGTTCATCGATGGATATCGGCGATTGATTGACTCTCGGTACAAGCTATCACACCGAGGTTCCTTTCGCTCTCGATCATGGGGATGAGCTTCTTGTACCTTCACGAAAAGGAATCGGACAATTCATAAAGTCTAGTGTTGAGGACCTTGTCCCGATCCCGAGAAGTCACGGGGAATTCTCGAGCATTTGTGATATCTACCCTCTGTCTTCAAATCTTTAAACTAGTGAAAAGTTGGCTAGCCCGCAAGTTTATGGCTTGTGGTAAAGGCGTTGAAAATCCATAATTGGTAATCGGCTCACCAAAGATAATATTGATAATTTATCTAAGAGTTGGCTAGTCCGTATGGTACGGCACGGTAAAGACAAATCAAACCGTTGACGACTTATGATTTGCTCAAAATCATTCGTTATCTGTACCAAGGTTCTTACTTGAACTCGAAACATTTGGCTACTCCGTAGTAATGGCTTTTGGTAAAGAGATAAAATCCATTAACTTTTCATAAATCATTGCTAGGGACTAGCAATATCTTAGTGTGGGGATTGATGAGTGTCTAAATACTCATCATTTTATATCGTTAATGCCAAAACATCCGAAAACACTCGTAAATGCTTCAAAATGATAAAAATATCACAAACAAGTGTTTTATATGTTTTAAATGCAAAAACATCAAAACGGTGAAAACGTATCAAGTTTGCATAATTGGCGCTTTAGTCCCCAAGTTACAAAAGTTGTCAAAACAGTCCTCGGTAATTCAAAATTTGCAAAATATCATTTTAGGTCCATAAGATTCAAAAGTTGTCAAACAAACCCTTTAAAGTTTAAAAATCACAAATGACAACTTTAGTCCTCGAACTTTGAAAAGTGTCAAAATAGTCCTTAAGGTTTTAAAAATGAAATTGATCAAAAATAAACCTTGTACTATTAATAAATGACAAAAATGGTCCTTATGGTAAATTTTGGAAAATTACAAGTTAGGCCCTTAAAGTTTCAAAATTGGCATATTTAGCCCTTGGACGTTTTAATTGGAAAATAAATACATTAATGGTCCTTGGTAAATGAAACTTGGCAAATTTTGTCCTTATGATAAGTTTAGATAAGTTACAATTTCAGTCCCTAAAAAATCCAAAATTACATATATGGTCCTTGTCCTTATTAAACGGACCCCTTTGTTATTATTTAAACCCAAGGCCCAAACCAACACCAGCCCAAAACCCGACCCATGTTTTAAAATAAAAACGCGCCAGAACACTGTTCATCTTCTCCCAAATCCACCTGTTTCCACTCTTTCCCCGACACCTGCTATCACCACCTCACCTACACCTTTCCACATCACTTCCCCAGCTGTAATACATCCCCCCTCCACCTATACAAACAACCAAAGCCCATTTAATGTAAAAACCTGCTTCAAAGACTTTTCCCGCCAAAATCCACATGGACGATTCAGATGGTTTCAAGAAGAGAACTCAAGTGGGAATTGCTCAGAGTGTCAGTGGGAAGCTTTTGGGTTGAATAAATAGAAGGAAGAAAAGACAGAGAAGAGAAGTAGAGTAGTTTTAGCTTAGTTAATGTCGCTTTAGTATAATTTCATTTTCTAGTGTAATTTAAGTTTTCCAAATAATGTGTTTAAGTTATTTCAAATGTTTGTAAACCTTTTCGCTTCAATTCCGACTTTAATTCAAGTTTCCAGTTTATGCCTATTTTGAAATCTCAAAAATATCATGAATGTTCTAATGTTGTTAGTCAGTTGTTGTTAAGGACTAAGAAGATCATTTAAGCTCCTTATAAAGCTGTTAAAAGCTTTTAGAAACTTTAATTCAGTGTTTATCATTGAAACAAAAAAAAAAAAATCACAAAAATACTCAAAAATAGATATAAAATTAAAATCACAAGTTATCGTAGAAGAAGCTTGGAGCAAGTGCTATTCGGATTGCCTTGGTTATAGTGCTTGTGGAAAGCTATAGGTGTGGTTTCAATCTTGGTTCTCGCTTTATATTTGGATTCCATGTTGTAAGCCTTTTGTTCCTTTTAAGCATTTTACATGTATGTAGGCATTATGCTTTAATTTCATGTTTTTATGTTCTAGTAGTATTATTAAGTGATAATAGGAGTCTCGCAATCCTTAGCATGGTTCAAATCAAGATTTTGCTTTGAAAAGTACCAAACCGCTTTCTAAAGTGGTGTTTGGTATCGCTTATTTCACTATGTAACAAAGTTGTGAAGACATGTACTTTTGGTTGTTCTATGTTCAATTTGGTAATAATAACTCGCTCAAGCAAGAAAACCAGCCTTGTTTTATTAAAAGTCAAAAACTCGTTAATCTCTCCTAGTTTGATCATCGTTGAATTTAGCTTGTCATATTCATCACATTAGCTTAATACTTGGTAACCTAGCTTAATATAATCTCATTTTAACTTAATACTACAAAATCAGTAAGTAGAATCTAGTTAAAATTCAGTTTAGTCAAACTAATTAGTTCTTATAAAAGTCAAAAATTTCAGTTTCACAGTTTTTGGAGTAAATAGATTAGTCTATATAAGATTATATATTGAGTTTCATTATTTGAGCTTATAGGATGTTAAAATATAGCTGCTTAGCTTTACATTAGTGTTTTTTATATTTTCTATAAAGCTTGTTTAATAGCTTTTTCATTAGCTTATTTTAGCCATCATTTCAAAAATGTGCCCTGTGCACAGATGTGATACCATTTTCATAAGCTCACAGAGAGCTTATCTGTTGGCCTCAGCTTGTGATCCTTGCTTCTTTGGAAAGCCAACCACTCATTTCAATGTCCCAAGTCTTATTCTCAAGTTTGCGATTTTATTAGATAAGCTCACACTCGCTTTTAATTTGTCCCATTTGACTCAAGACTCATTAAGTCTTAACTCGTTGTTTTCAAGTTTTCATAAGCTCCTCAAGAGCTTAATAGTGTAAGCCAAACTTTGTAAAATAGTTTTTAGAAAGTAAACCGGTTTCCTTGTTGGTCCTAGTGTTCATTTTCATTTTGAGCTTATTCAAGTGCTTAAAAATAAGCTTGAAGGCTTAGTGATTTATAACATTCATCGCGTAATGTTGTTTAGTTTTGCTTATTAGAGCTTATTTTGTGCTTATTTTTAAGTTTCTATGCATTAGACAGTTGTAATCCTAGCTTATTAACATATCTCTTAAGCTTATTTTCAGTTTTCAATTTCTCATTTCAAGTTTATTAGCTTTTTGGCTTAAGCTAGTGCTTATGTCCATTTCTTGCTTACTGTCAAGAGAAACAAGCTGATTATTAGCTTATTAGAGGATTTCACAAAAAGTTCCAGTTATAGAAAATGCTTATTTTAATGTGCTTAAGTAGTTTGTAAAAAGAAAAATCAAAAAAATAAAAGTTGCCAAAAAAATGGCCACTGCTGGGACTCGAACCCACGCCACTTAGCTCACACACACACGCTCTACCGTTTGCCCTTGGGACTTGTCTCAGTTTTCTTTTGCACAATCAAATATATAACCTCACTTTTGTCTCTTTAGCTTATACGAGCTTATTCCCTATTTTCTAGCTTATTCGAAGTAGTTTTTTCAAGTTTTCTATTTTTCTTAAATTTGTATTAGTATAAAGTAATTTATATAAAAGTTTTAGATTTTTCCTAATAGTTTTACTATTTTTAAACATTTAATTAGTGTTTTATAGTATTTAAATCATAATAAATAAAATAATTATCTAAAAAATATAAATCTTTTTCTAAAATTTTCTTTATCATATAGAACGAAGAAAATTAGTTTTATACTGTAGGCCTTTTATTTCATAAATTTTACGTTTATCTTGCGCCCAAATACTTTTTTCGTGAATAACGCCGCTTCCGCTTTTAAATAACGCTTTTAAGTAATTTGAGTTTACGCTTTGATTAAAATAGTTTATTTAAGTTATTTTGTTTTATAAAATCATAAACGCTCATCAATCACCTAGTCGTGGTAGCTTCTATAACAACCCGTAAATTTTCTGGATTATTATAATAATATTTGTCACGTCAGAAAATTCAAATCGGTTATTTTCTGAAATATGCCAATATCTAAAATTTAAAAACGAGAGATCATCTCGTTTCCTTAGAAATAAGACACCGAGCACACGATACTTGCCCACTAAGTATCTGTATAAATAAAAGTGAAATTTGTTATTGTCCAAGTTAAAATCTAAGCATACATAAGCTTAATCCATTGTTTCGAGAAGTTATTCTGCATACTGCAGCGCAGTAGCATACAAGACTAAAAATAAATAATGAGATAAGTGAAATATACATATTTTATCATTTAAGGATAATTTACGGAAGAAAACGAGAAGTGATCTCGTGAATTCAGAAAATCACGGCACCGCACGCATACCGACACCAAATTAATAACGGCAAACAATTATAATCAAATTTCAATGAAATAATAATGTCCTATTATTACGTTTAAGAAATCGTTTCCGAAAATATAATTTCTATATTTCTCGGGTACCGGGAAGCTATGTTTACTCGAGAATTCGACAAAACACGGAGTATCGATTGTACTGTTTGTATAATAAAACAAAAGAGATAACTCCTATCTCTCCCTCTCTCCCACGTTTATCTGTCCCTCCTCTCTCTCTCATTTGTCGACTCAAACCAGAAAAACAAACATGAAAATGGAGGTTTCTTCTCCTTTTGAAAGTCCAAGCCCGAAATCATCTCTTTCATCCTCCCCAAATGGAAACCTACAATCTTAGACCTCACTTGGAGCCTGGTGGCGTGACTATGGAAGAAAGACTAGAGCTAAGAAATTAAATCAACCTATGTGTTAGTTCAAGAAAGCTAGGAGACTTCTTTCCCTCCTTCATCTATACAAGGGTCAAGTTTTTCAAGAGCACTCATACTTTTTCAATCACATCCGAAAATTAGGGTTCCTCAAATCATGGGGTTTCTCAAAATTGTGTTGGGGGTTTCCTTAATTGATGTATGAGGAAGCCATACCAGGTGTTAATTGCACTAAATCGTCCTGAAACTTCTCCAATTGAGCTCGTTGGGTTTTCGGTGTTCACCTATTTCGACCCACGAAATCTAATGTAAGAACATTACAATTTTCATCTTTTTGAATTTATTGAGTTGTAATATTCTTTGTCTAATTCGAATATATAAATTTTCTATGCAAACCGATTGATATAAATTATAAGTGATATTGGTTTATGTTGGGTTAATTAATGTTGAACCAATATTAAGTAAACATTGTTGTTGTTGTTGCTGTCGAGAACCAAGGAGACGATACAAAAATATTTTTAAGATTGACTTCTAAATTGTGGCTTATAATCGTGCTTATTAGATTTATTCACTAAAGTGCTTATCTCGGTTTAATTCTTAAAAGAATCTACTTTGCGTGTCTATGGCATACTCGCCTTAGGTCCTTACTCCTTCCTGTCGTTACATGTTGACTGTCCCGGATGAGGTTAACGCCTCACCCGAGGTGATTAACTAGTCTATTGGGTTGTCTCGGCTCAAGTAAGAACCCACGAGGGTGTAGAGTTGGGTGACCACATCGGGTTGTACCCAACTGTTGTAAAGCACTAGGCGCATTAAATGTGTTAATTGTTCTTGTTTCGTGTACAAGTAGACTTCCAAAAATGGTGGTGTTTGTGTTTTACTACGAGTCACAAGGGAAAACACCCCGAAGGGTGCTTATTTTCGCGACTATCCCAAGACCACGAAGTGTTCATGAATACTCGTGTGTTGTTTCTTTTAAACTGAAGAAGTCTTAACATCCTTGCATCAAAATTTATTTGAGTTTTGATATCCCTGGCGTTGGTTAAATCCCTGGTGTCAAAACAACATCACTTCAAACGGTTAAAATAGTCTGTGTTATGAGTTCATTGGGTCTGATCCAGTCCAACAGGGAGCGTTTGATTGACAGCATGGGCTGCGAGCCCATGTGATTTCAGTTAAGGTCCGTTTGGTTTTTGTTCAAGCCCACCAGGACACAAATAGCGTATGTAGAATTCGAGTCATCCCGATTACCTTCCATCTCTATCGACTTGTCTTCCAATTCCATCGCAAACACAAACAAATCAACATGCTACTCACGTCGACATTAATAAATGACACAAGTTAACCATTGGAAATGAGATTATTAAAAAAAGTATTTATACTTATCTCGACTTGTAAATTATACATAAACTTGTAAATATATATGTATATATACATATATACACTTGATGAGAACCAGATATAAAACTCAATTATATCAATTTTTGACAAACCAATTAAATAGAAGGATTACCCACGGGTTATACCTATTTTTTCAATGAACTAATTTTACGATTTATAAACAAAATATATTACTGGAAAACTTATATTGTAATATATTTATTAGTCGGGAACATATACAACTTTTTGAGATATGTTGGTAGAACTTGATATTTTTACACCCTTTTGAACTATAGGTTTAAATCGAACTAATGAGTATATAAATTTTAACATAACTTTTGACATCGTTAATTTACATTTCATAAAATAATCAGTTAAATTTAATAAACCTTCCTTCGATTATAAAACTAAATTGAACAAATTGAAATGATTTACCTTTTCTATATAAAACTTTGACATCTAGTCGGGTCATACCCTATTTTTGCCAAGATATATATATAAACTTATCAGTTTATTTGTATACATGAGTCATGCTCAACTTTCGTTAAGATATAGTTAACTTGTTATATTTTATAATAACCAATATAACTTATTATATTTTTATATAATAACCATCAATGAGGAGATTTATTCATAACTTGCACCATCAAATTATCTAAATACAAAGATATTAAGTAAGGGCTATTACTTAAATTATTGAATACTCTTATGTTAACTACTAAATGTGATACATAGAGATATTTGTACATGTATGTACGTTAAGTATACATTTGAAATAATGATTACATAATCCATTGATGTCTAAAATCACATGTAATTATTTTCGTACATCGTCATTCGGTTATCATCAAACCGAAGTCTTGTTCATCCTTGATATCTTTTCTGCGTGCACCCTTCCAAGTATTATCATTTGGTCATCATTAAAACAAAGTCGCAATTATTTCTTCAAGATTCCTTCCATGTCAAACCTTCCTAAGCCGAAATCCACAAAATTCCTTGTAAATTGTTCTTAGATCAATGATGCCACATAAACAACAACAACAACAACAACAACAACAACAAAACATTTAAAATTTATAAAGTTAGTTAAACATTATCGAGTCTTAAACATAAAGACTAAATATGCCGTACTTAATTAGGTTGCGTGTCGGAGCCTTGCACTATCACTCCTTGATTTAATTCTCATTAGACTTCCAATTGCCAAGGTGCGTTTCAGAGCCCCTACTTTTAATCTGTTTTATACTTGTTTTGGGGGAAGATACATGCTCATTTTACTTAAACGATTTTAATGGTGCATTTCCATGCATACTATGCCTTTTGATTGATATGTTTTAAGATACATCATACATAGATGTTTTATGGACCATACCAAAATGTTTGACTTAGAATATTACGCAACTTAGCCTAAGTCCTTAGATCCCAAATTGCCTCTTCATGAACCGTCAACACCGGGAAGCGAATGTTATAAATAGATCTATTGGGGTGACTCCTGCTCGGTTGACCTCACTTGGGTCAAGGCGAAACATATAGCATGTCGGGACCGAGTGTATTGGTGTTGGGTTTTAGGTTCCTCTATGGATCATGAATTATTCTAAGTGTTTTGGAACCTCGGACGAGTTAATGAAACCTTATGATGGGCCATTTTCCGACGTAAACATTGAAGAATGAATAAAAGTTTCTTTATGAAAATCGATGTAAACGATCATGGCTAGTAGTAATATAGAACCACCGATGTGCTAATGTATTGTAAGCCAATCGCTAGTTTTGTATAGTCGGTTTAATATTTTGTATTAGATAAATATGGAAAAGATATTTATCTTGTAGGTTACGTATTGTATTATGTAAAGGACTCCTTAGCCTATAAAAGGAGGTCCTAGGTTAGATTAGATATCGTATGTTTTATATCTAAGGTCGATACACTTCAAGGTTGTAAAACCCTAATCTTGGTTAGAGTATTCGTATTAATAATAATATTGAGGTGTTGAATGTTTATTGTTCTTCTTAAGATTAAGTATTAAATTCGCGTGATACTTAATAAGTCTTTGTTAAGTCGGTTTCTATAAAGGATCGTTTGCTCAACTGGGATCAACAAGTGGTATCGAGCTTGTGATCTAGAAGCTGAAACCAAGAAGAAGTTTAGTTAAGTTCTATTCAAGTAAGTTAAGATGTCGTGAAACTCACATGGTTCTTGCATCAAAGGTGCCCATGCTCAAGCAGGGTGAGTACCAAGTTTGGAGAATGCGAATGAGGCAATACATTCGTATGATTGATTACACCATCTGGGATGTCGTTGAAAAGGGTGATACTCTTCCTAAGAAGGGTGATGATGGTAAAGAGATAGCCATTGTTAGTGAGGTTGACAAGGCTAAAAGGAAGCTGGAGATTAAAGCTCATAGTATTCTCTCCATGGGAATACCTAATGAGTATGCTTTGGACTTTGAACATTATGAGTCTGCTAAAGAGTTAATGGATGCTATTGAAACAAGGTTTCTTTGGTAATGAAGCTACCAAGAAATCAAGGAAGAATATGCTCAAGCATCGACTTGAAAACTTCACTTGCTCTTAGTGGAGAAAAACTTGATGGCACTTATACGAGACTTCAAAACTCATCGAGCTGAAGTTAGTGGACTACAAAGTTGCTCAAGAAGATATCAATTTGAAGTTCATCAGAAGTTTATCACCTGACTGGGCTGTGCATACTGTTGTGTAGAGAAACAAAGATGATTTTGAAAAGATGACTTTGGACAATCTCTACAACAACCTGAAAGTTTATGAGTCTAAAAAGAACATAGCTGGATCATCTTCATCACCACAAAACATTGCTTTTGTGTCTACAGGGCATAGAAATTCTCAAGATGTTTCCACTGTTGCTTATGAAGTAACCACGACTATTGCTAACAATACCACTGTTGGTGATAATGTCGGTGATGGTGCAATTTGTGCTTTTTGGTGATTTAACTACCGTGTTCTTGTTTTGAATCAAGATTTAGATCAAATTGATCGATGATCTTGAAGAAATAAATCTTCAATGGCAAATGGCAATGTTAACTCTCGCAAGCTAGGAAGTTCTTGAGGAGGAACGGAAGGCAAGTCAAATATGATGGTCAAAGAAGAGTGGATTTGACAAAAGCAAGATGGAGTGCTTTAGCGCAAGAAGAAGGGTCACTTTGCTGGGAATGTCGAGCTCCCAAGAGGATTGAAGGCATCAAGAAGACCACTTGAAGAGCACGCTTCTTCTTGACATTGGTTGCTCAAGATGGTATTGGTGATTATGGTGGGTGATCAGTTGAAGAAGGTCCCAATGCAACTTTTCTTGCTAGTGAAGCTTCTAAAGAGCATAACTTTGCTCTTATGGCCTATGCTTCATCTTCTGGTTCAGATTCTGAGGTATCTAATGATTCTAAAAATTCTACTTGTTCTTTTAAATCATGTCAAGATAACTTAGAATCACAAAAAGCTATTATTGAGAGTTTGAGAAAAGAAGTAGATAGACTTTCACTTGATAACTTAGGTTATAAAGTTGGTCTTGAGAGTGTTGAAGAAAAACTTAATTTCTGTATTAAATGTGAGTTTGAGTATGTCGATAAGATTAATATACTAGGTGGTGAAATTGATCTTAAGGACAGAGAAATTAAGATGCTTAAAAAGAAACTAGAAGAGGCAGAGAGTGTAAAACAAGAAGCCCTAGTAGAAAAAGAAAAACATGTTGTTAGGGTTGCTAAAACACAATTTGCTTCTGATTTGGTTCATAAATCAATAGAGTGTCAATTAATGAAAAAGGGTACGGGATAGGTTACAACAATATGCCACCACCCTCTCTTATGAAACATGCACCACCTACAAAAGAAGCTATCATTTAGTAGTGAATTCGGTTTAACAAACTGTAGAAGAGATTAGTAAAGATGAAACAACTAAGATAGGTTCGATAAGTCATCGATGCTCCCACTATTGAAGATTGGGAATCGATTACGAGGAAGATAGATCTGAATCAACACGACTGAGAAGATAGAAAGTGTTAAGAAAGTTGATTACGAACAAGCCAACCTTGTGCCTAGATTTGGAGCGCAAATTTCTAGGAAAGTTGTAGAGTACAAGGAGATACCTAGGAGCAGATGAAAAGATATATACCTAGGGAAATCAAAGAAACTTCAATGGACTAATTTCAAGCAGTTAGGAGATGAGTTTCAATGTGTTAAGAAGGCTTGTTTTGCATGTGGTAGTTTTGAGCACTTACAGAGAAACTGTTATAAAAACCAACCACAAGTTTGGAATCATTGGAGGAGGGTAAATCATCAAAACTTTTCAAAGAAAACAATCCCTCATCCTAACAAAAATATGATTCCTAGGCAGTGTTAATGAGGAATGGTAAAACAAAATCAATAATCACTGCTGCACCCAAATGGGTTCCAACCACTGCTAAGCAAAATGTAAACACGGCTAAGCAAAATCAATCCACTGCTAAGCAAAATATCACCACTGATACAAAAGAAGTTTTAAAAATTCCAAAGGTGATAAGCGACACGGTGGTTGGAAACCATTTTATCTTTGTTAAGGCCTCACTAGTGGCAATGGAAGCCTAAGACCAAGGTTTTACATCATGTCGGTTGTGCATCAATGGACCTAAAGAAATTTGATTATGTTGATGCAGGCGGACCAAGTCGATATTGGCTTGGGTCCATAAAAGAACTAATTTGTTTAAATTCATGTGCGGGGCAATCTACAAGATGAGCTAAAAGACAAAGGAATTTTTGATAGTGGTTGCTCGGGCACATGACTTGGGATGGGAGCAACACGGAGGATTTTGAAGCTTTTGATGGAGGATATGTGGCATTTGGCAATGATCCAAAGGGAGGAAAGATACTTGGCGAGGCACAATCGAGCAGGAAAATTAGACTTTGAAAAGGTCTATCAGTACAGGATTAAAGTACAATTTATTCGGTGTTTCTCAAATGTGTGATAAGAAAAAGCGGGTACTTTTGGGAAAGCGAGTGTGTGGTGTTGTCACCGATTTTAATATGCCTAATGAGAAATTTGTGCGATTAAGGATACCTAGGAAAGAGAACATATATTGTTTTGATCTTAAAGATGTACTTCCTAATAGGTCCTTAACTTGTTTGTTTGCTAAGGCATCGGTTGATGAGTCTAAATTGTGGCATAGAAATTTGGGTCACCTTAATTTCAAAACAATCAATAAACTTGTAAAGGGCAACTTAGTGAGAGGGTTACCTTCTAAGGTTTTGAGTGTAAGGAACTTTGTGTGGCTTGTCGAAAGGAAAACAACATAGAGCTTCTTGTAAGTCCAAAGCTGTTAACACCATTACACAACCACTATTTATGCTTCATATGGACTTATTTGGACCTACCTTTGTTAAAAGTTTGAACCATAAGCGATCTTGCCTAGTTATCATGATGATTATAGTAGATTTTCTTGGGTATACTTTTTGGTCGCTAAGAGTGAGACTAGTGAGATTCTCAAGAGTTTCATTACTAAGATAGAAAATCTAGTAAACCATAAAGTCAAGGTAATCGGATGTGATAATGGGCCGAGTTTAAGAATGATGTGATGAATCGGTTACGTGTAGCTAAGGGTATAGAAAGGCAGTTTAGTGTTGCTAGAACACCACAACAGAATGGTGTGGTGAAAGGAAAAATAGAACACTAATTGAGGTTGCTAGAACAATGTTGTCGAATCTAAGCTACCAACTACCTTTTGAAATTTGAAGTTGTGGCCTTGCATGTTATGTGAGAATAGAAGTAAGGTAGTGAAGCCTCATAACAAGACCCCTATGATTTGTTACATGATAGGAAGCCAATGATTGCATTCCTAAAACCTTTTGGGTGTCTGTTACTATCTTGAATACCATAGACTACCTAGGCAAGTTTCAAGAAAAAGGCGATGATGGATACTTTTAGGCTATTCTTCTAATAGTAAAGCCTTTAGAGTATACAATAGGAGGACTAGGATTGTTGAAGAGAACTTACATGTTCGGTTTAGTGAAGAGACTCTAGTGTTGAGACCAAAGGACCAATGGTTGTTTAACATTGATATGCTAACCAAATCTATGAATTATGAGCCTATCATTGCAGGAACTTCCACTAATGTTAATGCGGTACACAAAAGGATTACGATGCGAAACAATTTCTAAGGAAGGCGATTCTCCAAAGGAGTTCTATTTGGTTGAAAAGTGGAAAGGCGGTTCTGTCTCACCCATCATTGATAAACAAGGTCCCACCGATGATGATGCCTTGAATTACGGAAGCAAAGTTGATCATCATCAAGATAAGGATGAGTTGTTGAAAGATAACTCGGTGTCGGTAGAAGAAATTGAAAGAAAGAAAAGGCATTCGAAAAAGCTTTGCTAAGCCAAGCGAAAGCACGGCTAGGTATAATGAAAGCAGCGCTAAGCCAACTTCTACCTTTGCCGGTACAAGTGAAACCCGGTGCAAGTCTTGATGATAGTACTTTCTTTGGACCAACTGCAAAGCCATTATTTGGTGAAGAGGAGTATCCACATGATCGACATGCACCTTTGGAAGAGATTGATACTCCTCGATGATGAAGACATGGATGATTTCTTCAATCTTGATTTTACTAATTTGGAAGCTGTCATTCATGAAAGTCCAATCACTACCACAAGGATTCACAAGATTCATCCCAAGGAACAAATACTTGGAAATTTGAATACTCCAGTTCAAACAAGAAGCAAGGTTAAGAACACTAAAACCTTTCTGAGCAAGGTTTCTTTGCAAGATCACTTCACAAAAGAAATAGTCATAAAGATCGCAAAATTGCTGTTTGCTTGTTTTTGTCTCAAAGGAGCCCAAGAGAGTGGAAGAAGCTTTGTACGAAGAAGGATGGGTAGAATCAATGCAAGAGGAGCTTCTACGGTTTAAGCTTCAAGAGGTTTGGACA
Source organism: Chrysanthemum lavandulifolium (assembly GCA_022545495.1). Classification (NCBI taxonomy): domain Eukaryota; kingdom Viridiplantae; phylum Streptophyta; class Magnoliopsida; order Asterales; family Asteraceae; genus Chrysanthemum; species Chrysanthemum lavandulifolium. The sequence goes on along the minus strand of CM040243.1, from coordinate 183,269,666 downwards.
TTGGTTGACCTTCCTAATGGAAAGAGGGCAATTGGGACAAAATGGGTGTTCGAAATAAGAGGATGAAAGAGGGATAGTGGTAAGGAACAAATCAAGGTTGGTTGCTCAAGGATACACACAAGCGAAGGCTTGGATTATGATGAAGTATTTGCTCGGTTGCAAGAATTGAGGCTATTAGATTATTTTAGCATATGCTTCATTCAAGAATTTTGTGGTGTATCGGATGGATGTTAAAAGTGCCTTTTGTATGGCACAATTGATGAGGAGGTTTATGTTTGTCAACCTCACGGTTTTGAAGATCTGATCATCGACAAGGTTTACAAGGTGAAGAAGGCTATGTATGGGTTGCATCAAGCTCCTAGGGCATGGTATGAGTGCTGTCTACTTATTTGATGGACAATGGATTTAAAGAGGTTGATTGATAAGACTTTGTTCATTAGGAAGCACAAGGATGATATTTCTTGGTTCGGTCTATGTAGATGACATCATCTTTGGCTCAACAAATAAGGAGCTATGCAAGGATTTTGAGAAACTTATGCATGATAAGTTTCGGATGAGTTCTATGGGAGAACTCACTTTCTTTTGGGGCTCTGAGGTTCAACAAAGGGTGATGGTATTTTCATTAGTCAAGACAAGTATGTAGCGAGATATTTTGAAGAAGTTTGGGTTTCGGGATGTGAAGAGTGCTAGTACACCTATGGAGACTCGAAACCACTGCTACCGGATGATGGAAGTCCCAAAGTTGATTTGAAGTTGTATAGGTCCATGATTGGATCTTTGATGTATCTCATTGCATCTAGGCGGATATAATGTTCTCGGTATGTGTGTGTGCAAGATTTCAAGTCACACCCAATACATCACACATGAATCTTTGTTAAGAGAATCTTTAGATACCTTAAAGGTCATCCTAAATTGGGCCTTTGGTATTCTAAGGATTCACCTTTTGATTTGGTGGCCTATCTGAGATAGTGATTATCTTGGTGCTAGTTTGGATAGGAAATCTACAAGCGGAGGATGTCGGTTTTGGGAAGCAGACTAATTTCATGGCGGTGTAAAAGCAAACAATAGTGGCAAATTCTACAACTGAAAGTGAATATGTGGTGCTTGCTAGTTGTTGTGGTCAAGTTCTTTGGATTCGAATCAATTCTTTGGATTTTGGGTACAATTTTATGCATACTAAGATTTACATTGATAATAACGATACAATTTGCATCATTAAAAATCTGTTTTACATTCTAGAACTAAACATATTGAGATAAGGCATCATTTTATTAGAGATTGTAATGAGAAAAGGTTGATTCAAATGGTAAAAATCCATCTTGATTTCAATGTTCTTGATCTTCTCACTAAAGCTTTTGATGTGGGAGGTTTGATTACCTTGTAGTTAGTATTGGAATGATTAATCTCTAAATCTCAACTTGTTTTGTAAAAGTTTGTATAAAATTGTACTATTATTAGGTGATCTTAGTATTGCTATTTTGTTCTAACCATCTTTATTAGTTATGTTCAAACCACTGTTTGTTTCTTTGTGTTCCACTAACCATTTTGCGAGAACTATGGAAGTTAATCCTTTGGTTGTATGATGCAAGAGAAATCTTGGAGTTAAGATCAAGTGATAATCATTGAGATGTTGTTCATTAAGTCAAGAAACAATTTGACTTACAATCAACTTCAAATGAAATAAAAGACCATTCCTATCATCTATTACAAAAGTGGTGGATATACATGACTAGTATGATGAAGAAGTCGAAGATGAAAATGGAAGGATGGATTGATGAAAGCGATGGTGGATGCATTTGTGATATGAGAAATCTTCAGTTGTTCCATCTACTCGTTCCACCATAAAGCATCTACTCCACCTTCCCTTTTCCCTTTCCCTTCACCTCTGCCCTTGCCCTTTCCCTTCCTTCCATGATTTGAAGCACCAGATCCTAGAGCAGGAAGACGAGTCACCACCTCTCTTGTCTTTGGGAGTGGTGGATTTTTGGCACGCGGCCTTGGTTGGGGTTGGGGTTGTGAAGGTTGTGGCTTCTCTCCACCTGATGTTGTCCTCTCCGCTTCCTCTCTCACCAATCTATTGAAGATTGGCTCTAGACGCTCTGTGGAGTCATCAGAACCCCTAGATGAATCACTTGGATCCACTACACTATCATCTTCAGATGAAGGGAGAAAGGGGGACTTTAAAGGTCGAGGTTCATCTTGATGAGGGTATCGAAACAATGGGTGTGAATCATCACTGGATGATGATGATGATGAGGAGGAGGAGGTTAGATTGATGATTTCTGGTTTGATAGACATGGTTGTTGTTTCTGATAGTGGAATTATTGAGAAATTATGGTTTTGAAGTAAATTGGGGTAATTGGTATGTGTTTATTGTGCATTGGGATTATCTTATAGTCAAAGGTTAAGATGGAATCGTAAGTAAATAAGGGAAGGTATAAGTGGTTGAGGAGTTAATGAAGTCATTTGACTTTGGGAAAGGAATTAATGATGAAGTTGACCATATTGACTTAGGGTGGTTAGCACACTTGGCTATCCACATGCTAAGTATATGGATCCACTTCTAGTTTTCTCTAACCACGCTAACCTTAACCATCTTTTCGGTGTTTGGTTTATGTTTGTGATATGCGGTATGAAGGATTATTGTATACTTTGGAGCTTTTGGAGCTTTTCTTGATTTGTAAAAAAAAAAAAAAAAAAAAAAAAAAAATCTTTTGTAATCCTTCATATTTTTGTGTGATATCACTATTTTTGACAAAGATTTGCTTCTTTGTATCTCTTGGTCAAGTGGTTGGAGTGTAATTTTGTATCCATTGCTAGTGTCTTTCAAACCAACGATAGAGGTTTTCAAACCACTTGCTAGCATGTTCTTGATTTTGGATACTTGAGGGGTTGTTTGGTAACTTTGGAGAAAACACATTTATATCCCCAAATCAGCGATAGATCATTTAATTGATCTTCAAATCACTTCAATTGGCACTTTACATAAACCCAAACCACTTCCATATGTTCAATTCACAAATCCCGACATCACTCACATCATCAATCATCATGCCGAACCAATACTCCAACACCCATAACCTAGTTGCTAATTTGATAAAAAAACAATCGATCCGAAGGTTTTCATCAAATGATTGATTTCCTTATTCACAGTCCTATTCACTTTGCATTAACTGTAGCACCAACCATCCTTAAAGCCTATATACATCAATTCTGGGGTAATGCTAAGCTTGAGGAGGTCAATGGGGTGGAAGTTTTTATTTTGTGGTGGATGAGAATGAGATTTTAGTTGATGAGGAGATTATTCGAGGGGTTTTGAAGTTAGATGATGCTGATGGTGTAGTTAATCTTTACGATCTTGAGATTTTTGAAGGTTTAGAGAGGCTAGGATATACTCGCGGGGAGACAAGGTAAAATTTTTAAAGGCATGTTTTCACAACAATGGAAGTTTTGATACATACCTTGTTGATGTGTATAAGTAATAAGACCCTTGGATTTGATGACTTTCCTCCAAAATTGCTCTCTTGTTATATGTCTATCGAGGGAGGAAGTTTAATTGGTCTAGGATGATTTATGAAGGGTTTGTGCGAGAATATTAGGAAGAAGGGTAAATATTACTTATATCCTAGGTTTGTGCAACTGATTGTGGAAAGTCAAATAGAAGAACTTGTTGAGCATACTAGGGAGTATGAAGTGCATTATATGCTTCCTAAGGTCTTTGCACATATGAGGAATCGAATCCTAATTTTCAAATAAGAGATGTTCCCTTATTCCACATATGATTAATTTGCTGCTATTCACGAGTTTGATGAAGGTCTTGAATCCCAACCCATAGAACTGAACCACCTGCTAGTACACCTCAACCCACGATAGTACACTTGAACCCATTGTTAGTAAATCTCAACCCATTGCTAGTCAACCCCAAACCTTTGTTAAACCAATTTTGTGGACTAGGAGGAGGAAGGGCACCAAGCTACCTCGGTGGTGTTAGTGGTGTTGTTCATGAGGTGTCACAAGTTGTGGAGGTGACATGATTGGAAGGGCTTCCACTCTTGATTCATGCTTAGATCTTTGGTCGGGATAGTGGAAACATCATTAAGACCCAACCTTTGGCAACTCCTAATGTGGAGAGTTCCTTGGAACTTAACACGGTGGAGGAATCCTAGCCAACTGGCTCACTAGGGTGCATAGATGATCGGGCAAGGTCGGTGCTATGTTTACTTTATCCAAGGATTCACCTCTCGAGCGATTAACACAGCTCGAAGTGATGAGGATAGTTTGGAACATGAAAATGAATTGCGGATCCTAAAGCGGTACATGATGACTTTTCCAATGAACCACCTCTCGGACCAATTAACACAGGTCGAAGTGGGGAGGATATTCTTGAACACTTAAATGAATTGATGGCTAAATGTACCAAAATGGAGGATACAATCTCAAGTCTTCAAAAGTTGGCTGTGTTTCAGAGTAAAGAGATTAGGAGGCTGAAGCACAGGATGTTTGTTTTGGAGAAAGTGAGGAGACCTGGGGTTGCTGTTTTCAGGCATATGAGAAAGTTGAAAAAGAAGGTGGACTCCTCTCCAGCTGTGAATATGGAGAATGTACCCAAACAGGGGAGGAGTGAAGGCATGAATTCAGGGGAGGCTGTAGATGTGCATATGGATGAGGATGTGGATAGTGGAGATCAAGCAGAACAATTTTTGGTATCTGATAAAGATGGGAATGAAGCTGTTCTTGAAAGTTTGAAGACTGTGGTAGAAGATGAAGTGATGCAGGACACAACCACTGATAGTGTGTCTGCAACCACGGCTAGTATTCTTGAAACCACTGCTGCAGTTTCAGATAAGGTAATCATAACTCCCACTTTAAACTTACCCACTGCTATCATAACAACTTCTACAATTGTTACAACCACCTCTGTATCACCACCTAAATCTAAAGAAGTTGAGAAGGAAGTTGCAAGTACATTGATCAATCTAAGCAAAACCTCAACTAACCCTACACCCATCATTGCACCTGTTTCATTATCTCTTAAATCTACTGCAACCAAACCCAAAGGTAAAAGTTTAGTTATTAATGAGCCTTTGAAGAAGAAGGTGGCTCAACCAGACATTGGAAAGGGTAAAGGTATTGCAGCACCAGTTTTGAAGTTTAAAAGTGTAGAAGAACAGATTGCTTATGATGAAGAGTATACAAGAGGCATACAAGTGAAGAGAGGAAGCATTGAGAGAAAGAAAAGCAAGAAGAAGAGGAGGCTACTCGAAATGGTTAGCTAAATGGTATGAAACACAAAACTATCTTCAAGCTTCTAATAAAATACGGGATGAGTATACTACTCAAGAATGGGCATTGTTAGATGTTGATGAAAGAGCTAGAATCTTGGGTGAATGGGCAAGGAGGATCGATAAGGAAAAGAAGCAAGTTAAAGGAAGAAACCTCCTACAAAAGGTGAGATGAGGAATGTCTTGATGAAGATTATTAAGAATTCGAGGCATACATATTTACGAAAATCTTAGTAAATGTTCATTTGAGAGAATTCATGAGCTTTATCGATGTGTATGAGGATTAATAATGATGATTTTATTCCAATGAATTACGAAAAAGAAGAAGAGTGGATCAAAAGTAGTCAAAAGAAAATCGAGATTCAGGAGACATCGGTTCTAAAAGAATGAAAGAAGTGAATGAAGATGGTAATCAAATTATTTCTTATACATTTGAGCTTAATGGAAGTGAAGGATGTTGGAAAATTCAAAGAGTCGATAATGAAGTTTACGAGTTTGAGAAATTTTCACAGATGCTTCAATATCCGGATAGAGATGATTTGATGAATCTTTGGAAGCTTTACAAGAATAAATTTGGTGATGTACGTCGAGATGATTATCATGAGAGAATGGTTTATCATAACTTGAAGATCTTGTTTGAACCTACTCATGATGAACACGAATGGAAAGGACTCTACAATGGTCATGTTACAAGATGGTTTTATATCAATCTTGTGGAGTTCATGTGCTAGCGTATGCGGAGAAGTTATTCATATGCTTGTAGAAGGTGATTATCCTAAATTGAATAATTATCCAGGAGTTATTACTCAGATGGTGAAGCCTGGTGGTTTAAAGATGTTGAAGCCCTATGATGATCAAGCATACAGTTTGTTGCTGAAGTATGAGCAAATTCTTAAAACTGGTAAGTGTTTGGATACATCCTCCAATTCAGGTGTTTTGAGCTTAAAGGAAACTTGAGAATTCTATTTGAATGTATCAAGTTTAGGGGAGGATTGTTGGGTTTTAGGTTCCTCAGATCATGAATTATTCTAAGTGTTGGAACCTCGGACAGAGTTAATGAAACCACAGACAGAAGAATGAATCCACTGCTGATGTGAAACCGCGGCTAGTAGTAATATAGAACCACTGCTAATGTATTGTAAGCACTGCTAGTTTTGTATAGTCGGTTTAATATTTTGTATTAGATAAATATGGAAAAGATATTTATCTTGTAGGTTACGTATTGTATTATGTAAAGGACTCCTTAGCCTATAAAAGGAGGTCCTAGGTTAGATTAGATATACGTATGTTTTATATCTAAGGTCGATACACTTCAAGGTTGTAAAACCCTAATACTGGTTAGAGTATTCGTATTAATAATAATATTGAGGTGTTGAATGTTTATTGTTCTTCTTCTTAAGATTAAGTATTAAATTCCGCGTAATACTTAATAAGTCTTTGTTAAGTCAGTTTCTATAAAGGATCGTTTGCTCAACTGGGATCAACACTTATGTCACCGAGATTCTTAATAGAAATCCCAAAATCTCAATCAAAGAATTACAACTTGAATTAACACGAGGTTACAAATAAATGTAACATTCGATAAAGCTTTGTGGCAAAGGAAATTGTTGAGGAGAAGATGACAGTGATCACAATCAACAATATGCCCAACTTAGAGATTATGCTATGGAGCGCAGAGCAAAAAACCGTGCACAAACAAATAAGATCCAAGTGAAACCAACACATATATGACTCTTAATTCAAGGGTATTCAAAAGAATTTATGTGTATTGGTGAACTTAAAGCCGTGCAGAGCTACAAGAAGAGATATTGGGATTGGATGGTGCTTTCATAAAAGCACCATATACAGGGCAAATTTTGACGGTTGTTGGTATTGATAGTAACAATGGTATTTACCATCTTGCATATTTTATTGTTGAGGCAGAATGCAAGATTTCTTGGTTGTGGTTCCTAAAAAATCTAGGTGATGAATTTGATTTATGATACGCGTACAACGCGCGTTCGGGGTCAAAGGAAACTTCCTTTTCTTCGAGCAAGTTTTTCAACCACCTAAGCAGTGAACCTAATCGTTGTAGTGTAGTATTAAGGTAAGCCTCGAGATTGATATCGTTCTCTAGGGGAATAAGAATGCTAGTGAGAAATTACTACGCTAAGGTTGGGGTTGAGGAAGATTATTTTTTATCTTTTTTAGAAAACAAAAGGTACAATCTCGGGGTATTGGATTTGGGGAGGTGGTACTTCTACCAATTACTCCTACTTATCTAATTATCTAATCTAAGGGGTAGTCTATGTCTATTGAAGTATGCTCGTATGATGATTAAAGATGTGTCTACCTAGATACTATTACTCCATAGTTATCTTTTATTGATGGTTGAATTGTCACGTCCTTATTCTTAACGCGTTGTGTTTTCTAAGGTCGTAAGGTGTGATTTTATCCCTAACTCTTTGAAGCTACCTAAGGTTAATGACTACGAAATCTCTAGGATTCATAAACTTAACACTAAGGTTATCTTTGGATTTTTAGCCTAAAATTCCACTAGTAACTATAAACTAAGGTTCAACAAAGATTAATCAAGCATTAATAACACAACGATGGCTTTAAGCACTCCTAAGCCAATTTACAATTAGGATAAGAGACAACCAATCAATATTCAATAACTAGGTTTCATAGATCTAAGCAAACACACAAGTAAATTAGTCGGACATGTTAACCATGCAAGCATACACACATTCAATTGAAGACATAATGAAATCAAGGGAATAAATAACTTATCTCGATGTAAAATAGGGTATTAGAACCCTAAAATACTGTCCTAGATGGACTATAATCGATTTAGGTTTTTACTTCACAAGTCTACCTCCCTAAAGTCTGAAAATTCAAATTCTATATATAGAGTTACAACTGCGACGGCGTCACCTTTTAATTGTGACGCCATCAGATCGCCGCCATTAGGGTTTTGTCTTGGCCAAGTCAACTTTGGGATGGCGTCACGTTGTGGTTGTGATGCCGTCAGCCTTAAGTCATGACGCCGTCGAGGAGAAAAGTCTTCGTGACGCCCTACTCTTCAAACTCGCCGTCAGTGCAAAATAGCAAATTCACTCGAGTAGTCACAAATATAAGGATGACGCCGCTCTTTGTTTCGACGCCATCGGTGTACTTCCAGTAGCTTGAGTGTCTTGATCTTGACTTTAGCCATTTTCTTCACATATTCACGCCTTTTCGTTTGTTGTGGTTCCACTACTCACAAGATTAAAGATTGCCCTAGAAGAATCCGCGGTTCACGGAAACTACATCAAGCCGCCAACTACTCTTTGGACGTGTCTATGCTACTACTCGTAACCGGCGGAGCGCACTTCGTGCACCATTACGGCACTCTTTTCATTGATGATTTTGTCGCCTTCGCTTTATTTGATCATTGGCGCCACACACCCTTATATCTATCACATCCGCTAGGAAACTTAATATGAAGCCCAAACCGTTAACAAATCACTTATCGATTTCTACGCCTATGAAAAATCATGTGATCATTGATCATAAATATGTTAAGTGTCCTCTTCGTTTTGATGATCGTATTCGCTTTGCAAATCTGTATCCTCTCAATATGGTCGACTTTGATATCATTCTAGGCATGGATTGGTTGGCTTACCATAGAGCTTCAATCGACTGCCATGCTAGAACGGTGATCTTTGGAGACGTAAAACATCCTGAATTCGTTTATCATGGTTCTCAACCCCTTAAATCTGTTAAGCTCATTTCCGCTATGAAGGCACGGATCATGATTGCTCATGGGTGCCAAGGTTTTCTAACATCCAAGGACACATCTTTGGAGAGTCCTAACATTGAAAGTCTTTCGGTTGTTTGCGAATTTCTTGACGTTTTTCGATGAACTCCTGGACTTCCCACTCGAGAAGTTGAGTTTAGCATTGAGTTAATTCTCGGTCTTTGAACCGATTTGAAGGCTCCGTATCGTATGGCACCGTAGAATCAAGGAGTTGAAGGAACAGTGCAAGAGATGATAGAAAGTGGATTTATTCGCCTAGTGTTTCTCCATGGGGTTTTTGTCTTGTTTGTGAAGAAGAAGGATGGAAGCATGCGCCTATGTATCGACTATCGTGAACTCAATCGTATTACTATTCGTAACCGTTATCCTTGCCGCGTATCGACGATTTGTTTGATCAACCGCAAGGAGCTAAGTTCTTTTCAAGATTGACACGAGTGTCCGCTACGCCTTTTAGTTATGGACGGATGAGCGAGAGAAGAGTTTTGAAGAATTGAAAGCGGAGATTGGTGTCGGCTCCTATTTTGACTCTTCCAACCGGTTCGGAGGATTTCAAATCTCACAATGATGCATCTAAGAAAGGATTAGGTGTGTTTTGATGCAACATGGAAAGGTAATAGCTTATGCTTCGAGGCGCCTAAAACCTTATGAGGAGAATTACCCAACTCATGATCTTGAGTTAGCTGTGGTGTTTGCGTTGAAGATTTGGAGACATTACTTGTATGGAGGCGTGTGATATATTCATCGATCATAAGAGTCTCAAGTATATTTTCACCGGAAGGAACTTAACATGAGACAAAGAAGATGGTTAGAACTTATGATTATGACACCAACATTCATACCATCCGGTAAGGCTAACGTGATTCTTCGACGCACTTAGCTTTAAAGGGCATTCTTGCGAGTATCAAGATTGAGCCTAGGATTTTGCGTGACTTAGAAGGTTTGGATGTTGAGATGTGTGACGAGGTTTTGATGGATCTTGGGCTAGTATGAAGGTGGAGTCGAACCTTATACCGCAAATTAAAGAAGCTCGAAAGATGACGGCGTTGTGGGCCGTGGTGCAAAATGTTGAGGAAAGTAAGCAGCGGAGTTTAAGGTTGATAATGACGGTATTGTATGGTATGGAGATAGGCTTTGTGTTCCCAATGATCGTACTTATTGAGAAAGTTATGATGAAGCTCATAGTTCTCCTTTCACTATTCATCTGGTTCTACCAAGATGTATAGGATTTGAAGCGATACTTTTGGTGGAACGGCATGAAGCAAGATGTGGCGACGTTTGTCAAGTGTATGATTTGTCGTGAGGTTAAGATTGAACATCAGAGGGCTAGTGGATTGTTACAGCCATTGGAGATTCCAACATGGAAGTGGGATAAGATATCTATGGATTTTGTGACTGGATTACCTCTTACTAGGAAGAAGCATGATGTGATTTGGGTGGTTGTTGATAGGCTAACCAAATCTGCTCATTTCTTGCCAATCAGGAAGGATTATGGTATTGGTAAATTAGCGGAGATTTTTCAGCAAGAGATCGTTAGACTTCATGGTACTCCGACATCTATTGTGTCCGATAGAGATCCGCGTTTTACTTCTCGTTTCTGGAAGGGTTTGCAGAAAGCTTGGGGTACTCGACTTAATTTTAGTACGGCATTTCATCCTCAAACAGATGGTCAGTCAGAGAGGACTATACAGACCTTAGAAGATATGCTAAGGGCTTGTGCTTTAGAATGGACTGGCAGTTGGGACGAATATTTATGTTTAGTAGAGTTTGCTTATAACAACAGTTGGCATGCTAGCATTAAGGCGGCACCGTTTGAACTTCTTTATGGAAGGAAATGTAGAGCACCTATTTGTTGGGATGAAGTAGGTGAGCGTTTGATTGAGGGACCGGAAATGATCGAGATCACTAATGAGAAAGTAGCGTGGCTAGAGAAATTGAAGGAAGCTAGGTCTCGTCGAGAAAAGTTATCTTGATAAGCATCATCGTGATTTAGAATTTCGGGTTGGAGATCGTGTGTTTTGAAAGTTTCGCCGTTTAGAGGTGTGAAACGTTTTGGAATCAAGGGCAAGCTTAGTCCTCGATTTATTGGACCATTTGAGATTACGGAACGTTATAGGAGAAGTTTCGTATCGCTTAGCACTTCCGCCTCGGTTATCGCATGTTCATGACGTTTTTCATGTATCACTCTTAAGGGGATACAACTATCATCCGTTACACGTTGCTTCTTATCCGTTTGATCAAATTCAATCCGATATGTCTTTATCTGAAGAACCAGAAGCTATTCTGGAAAGACAAGAAAGAGTTATGAGAAATAAAGTGATTCCATTCGTTAAGATTCTTTGGAAGAATCATCCTGAACGTGAGGCTACTTGGGAAACCGAGGAGTCGATGCGTGCAAGTTATCCTCATTTCTTTGAATAATTTGGTATGTTCTCATTTCGTTCGTTGCGTTTTCGTTTTCATCCAAATAAGCATCATTCCAAAGATTTTGCCTTCAAAAGACCTAAAAAGTGAAAAGGAACGAAATTAAGCAGTAACGGATATAAAAGTGGGACCCCCTTAAAAGTGTACGTTTTAAATCCTTATCAATTTACAACCAAATAACAACTACACTTTCATTTCAGATAGACAAAAGGTATAATACATTCAATTAACAAAAATTACAAAATACTTCGTTAGACATAAGCAATGTTTTAATCCACTATGTCTTACTTGTAACAGGGTATTCTATAAGCTATTCAAGAGGTTTTTCCTTCTGTTGAACACAAATTTTGTGTTAGACACATCCATGAGAACATGAATCAGATTTTCAAAGGAATGCTTTACAAGGATTTTCTGTGGAAGTGTGCAACAACAACTATTGTGCCTCAGTTTGAACATCTAATGGGGCAGCTGAAAGACTACGACCCGAAAGCTCATGACTGGTTAAGAAAGATACCACCAACCTCATGGTCAAGGGCTTACTTTTTAGGTATATCATTTTTCATATTTGTGTTTTAAGTGTGTATATAGTGGACATTAACTTTTCTTTAATCGTTAATCAAAAAATAGGCAGAGCTAAGTGTGAAATTCTGTCAACAACCTTTGTGAGTCACTCAACAGTAAGTTGGTAGATGGTAGAGATAAACCAATAATATGGTGTTTGGAATACATTAGGGAGTATTTGATTAAGAGGATAGTGAATGTGCAAAAGGTCATAGATAAGTGTGCGGTCCCTTAACACCTACTCTAAAATCCATTTATGTTGTTATTAAGCAAAAGCTAATGAGTATGATGTTATTTGGAATGAGGAGGACATTTACCAGTGTAAGGGACCATGGAATGACCAATGTGTGGTGAATATGAGGTTAAGGACATGTACATGTAGGAGATAGGAGCTAACCGGTATTCCATGCAAACATGTTGTGGCAGCAATGTATATGGAAAATGATGGTAGGGAGGTAGGTATACCTGAGGATTGGGTACATCAAGAATATTGGCTAAAAACAAGAAAGGAGACGTACAACAATAAGATTTAATGTGTTCCTAATAGTCAATTTTGGCCCAAGTGCAAGCATCCTTAGTATCTTATTGCCCCACGCCATCATGTTCCAGTTGGCAGACCAAGGAAGAAAAAGAGACCGACCAAAGAGGAGATGGCTGAGAATACGTTCAAGGAAATGGTCAATGGTGGGAAGCTTTCAAAAAAGGGGAAATACTGTCACTTGTAGCCAATGTGGTACAACAGGTCACAACAAAAGAGCATGTACAGGTCCAAGAAAAAAGAATGCAAAGGGGAAAAGCAAGAAGAAGGAAAGATCTGAGGGTGTTGCACACACTGAAGCAACTAAAACTGATGCAGGAGCAAGTTAACCAATGGATTCACAATCAACCCAAGAGGTTGGTAGTCAGAGGAGAAAGAGTACCAGAAAGGCTTTCAAACAAGCCGCAATTTGAATGGCTTTATGTATGAATGAGAAACAATTTCTTTAAGTTTTATTGTTGCTTGAGTTTTAGAATAAGACAATTGATATTTCTGTAGTTCTGTTATGTTTGTTAAACAATGGTGATTAAGACAATTAGTATGTCTTTTATGTAGTTCTGTTATGTTTGTTAAACAATGGTGATTAAGACCATATGACCATTAACTAACATCTAATTCCATTAAACAAATACATTACATAATACTACCAACATACAACCAAAGTCTTTTCAACTACCACAAAGTTATTACATCAACTATTTCATCCTTAACTGGAGCAACACAAAACACTTAACAAAGATGTCATTTCTTCATTTTTTCTTACTGGCAAGCTTCCTTTTTCCACCTGCAACTTCAACCTTCTATTTTCCTTTACTGTCATTATCTGGAATTGCTCCTAAACCATCTGTGGATCTTTTAATTCTAAATGTCTTATTACCTGTACAATCCCAAGTATGTTGTGTTGGCAGGGCTAGTATGTAGTTAACAGATACTTTTTGATGTGGAACATTGACTTCAACACTGCTTGATGATACAATGTCAGAAGAATCATCGAAAATCCCTTTTGTAAACAATAAACAAAATGAGTAAATAGAGTAACCTTTTTTCACCATGGTATTCAAAGTTCAATTGAGTAAATAAGTTAGGTAAGGGGATTTGGGGGTCTGGTTTCTCTATTTATTGTATAGGGATTTTGTTGCAAAAAATGTTCCTAAACATTAATGTGGGTCGGGTTAAATAACAATTGGCTTTATGTATGAGTGACATAATTAAAAATTGATGTGGGTTGGCTTTGACTTTTTTAGTCAACAGCGATCAAATAGCAGCCCAAAAATGTCATACCAGACAATCTAAATCAATCCTAACTAACAATTCTTCATCTTCAACTTTAGTTAAATGAATATTGTGAGTTGAGACAGAAATGAACCTGCATAAATATGATTGTATTCAAGAAAATGAGAAATGTACACATGCAGCTGAGTGAGTATGTGAGTGTCCATAAGTGTTCCACTACTTCATTGCAACTATATGAACCTGCATAAGTATTTGGTTCATTATCAACACATAACCGATACACTCCTACTCCATCAATCCTTTATTTGGCGAACTGGTTGACAGTATCTATATTACAACAAACATGCCATCCAACCCGAGACCAACCTAAGCTTTAGAGTGCTTTATGTTTGACTTTTAAACCACATTCATGAATATATTTGTGATGTTTAAACATCAAGCAATGCACTAAAATTTGAATCATAATACATAATCCTACTTAACAAACACCAAACCTAAATCATGATAACTAAATCTTTAACAGATGATTATAGATTCATTCACCAACCAAAGATTTATGTTTGACTTTTAAAGCACATTTATGGACTTGCATAATGACATGAATAACACAAATCATAACCCTACTTAACAAACAAATAACACAAATCATAAACAATCATAATCCTAATTAACAAACAAATAACACAAATCAAATTAGATAACTAAAGATAATTGAACCATTTTTGTGATACCATAATGTACATAAACTACATAACTAACTATCAACATAAGACATTGTTCATATACACCTAACATAAACACCATCAACTACCAGCACCTAACATAAACACCATCAACTACCAGAAACCTAAAAACCCAACCCACATTGACCAAACCCAAACGGTCAACTTTGCAAGTAAACATAAGAAGCAAAGAAAACCCAACTGATGATAAGGTATTTCCTTAACTTGTTAGCTCTTTGCTCCTCTATTTTTGCCAAGCTCGCCTAGTTTGCCGAGTCTCCTCCTCATTTTCCTATGCTCCTCCCGGTCGCCTCTCTTGCTCTAACCTCGGCAAGCATCTTCCAAAGCATATCTAGTCCTAAGTAAACCGTGGATGATGTCTAAAGATCGGTCACACATAGGTGGATCCACCCAACCGATGAACGGACATCTCGAGTTCTGTAAAAAGAAGGAAATGTAATTAAAAAGAAGAAAACAAAGGCAACTTGTAAAATGTAAAATTAGTTTTGATCAAGAGCCAAACTTATGTATGTCGGGCATGAGTAGAACTGCCTACCAGGATTTTGTTAGTCCAGGAAATTCTAACTACACATTGAAGACCAAAATACCCTCACGTGCAATGCACGTGAGGACTAACTAATGAGAATTCCTAACGGCGTTAGTCAAAATCTAAATTTGCAACTACAGATGCTGGTAAGGACATAACTCGCAAAAAATTAAAAGTTTAGGGACATTATTTGCAAATTTTTTTTCGAGGACATCTTTTGAAATTTTTGAAAAGTTCAGGGACATATTTTGCAGTTTACTCTTAAAAAAACTAAGATCACTTAACTTACAAAAAAACTGAGATCACTTAAAAAAATCATGGTTGATTCAGTCTACAAAGACCAAGCACAACTAGGTTTAAATAAAGTGAAACTTTATTACAATTTAGTTCATAATTGTTATATAAAATGAGTCCATGATATATTATTTTGTATGTGAAGGAAATAGTTTTCTTTGTTGCATGTGTCTTCAATATTTCTCTTAGTTTATCCGACATAAGTAAAATTCTATATTGATCGGTGTAACGTATATTCAAGATGAAGACATTTTAATCGTGAGATTGACAAAATGGTTATCGTATGCACGATGAGGAAGAAATCGAGGTTGACTCGGTGAGGAGAATGAATTTGATTCGCCAATGATTTTAGTCGATCTTTTGGGTACTCTTTAATCGGAAAAAGATTTGATAGTGCGACGATACGTATGATTTTTATAATGAGTATGGTCTTTCTAAAGGTTTTGGAATTCGTAAAAGTTACCATAATAAGCACTTAGTCACAAAAGAAATATATCAATACGTATTTATGTGTAACAAGGAAGGCTACAAAAATATGAATGACAAACGCACAACCGAGAATGTGAAACGACGTAGTATTAAGTGAACAAAGTGTAAAGCCATGATACAAGTGAAATTGTCACATGACCAAAATTGGGTTGTGGAATTTTTTTTTGATGAACACAATCATCCTTTTGATATTCCATCACACGTACCACGACAGTGGTATCACAAGACCTTTCATCATTCCAAAGAATGTAAGGTCTTGTCACTTTGTTATCAAAAAGAAGGTATAAGACCTAGTGAAATCACAAAAATAATGAATGCATATAGAGGCAACCATGAGGATAAGCTAACTAGAGTTCAGTGTTCTACTATTGTTAGCGGGGAAAGAAAAAGAAACGTAGGTAAAGAGTGTCATGGAGTCATCATGCATTTCAAAGATAGAGCTGAAGTAGAAAATGATTTTTACTTTGCAACGAATATAAGTACCGACGGGACATTAAGAAATGTGTTTTGGGCTGATGGTAGGTCAAGGTCATCTTATAATCAATTCGGCGACGTTGTTGTTTTTGATGTGATGTATAAGACGAATAATTTGTGCTTGACATTTGCTCCATTTATTGGAGTTAATCATCACAATCGACTATTTTGTTATGAGGACCATTCTTTGGAAAATGAGACGGAGATAACATTTACATTATTTTTAAACAATTTCTTAAATGTATGCATGATTTCCACTGTTTCTATCATTACCGACCAAGATTTGGCTATGGATAAAGCAATTGGAAAGGTGTTTCCACAAACAAGCCATCGATATTGTGCTTGGCATATCCAAAAGCATGTTCTCGAGCATCTTCAACCATTACGATCTCGATATGATGACTTTCAAGATATATATACTCAGCGGGTTAAAAGCCAAAATATTGAATATTTTGAAGCAAAATTGTAAGAGCTGAAGAAGAAAAATCACATCGATGATGATTGTTGGTTGGGGAAGATGTATAACTTGTGTCATCATTGGATAAAATCATATTTGAAAGACACCTTTTTTGCCGGCATGGCAACTAGTGGACGAAGTGAAAGCATTCATTCCTTTTTTTATGGTTTCGTAAACTCGAAAACTATGTTAAATGATTTTGTGGTACAATATGACAAGGATGTGGATTCGCGAAGAAGTGCACAAGGTGAGCAAGATTTTAGAACTTTAGACTCCAAGCCCACATTGTGTAGTGATCACCTAGTTGAAGCCATACAAACAAAATGTTATACTCGAAATATTTATGAAATATTCAAGAAAGAGTGGAAGGCTAGTGGTGATTGCGGTCATGAAAAAATAAGCAAAGTTGACGACTTGGTAAAATATCGTGTTGGTTTTTGAAAGGCAATAAAGAACACCGAAAAACTTCACGAACATAAAGTTGGTTCGAGATATTTTTGCTACTTGTTCATGTGCAAGATTTGAGACTTGTGGAACATTGTGCAAACATATTCTCTACATTATGAAGAAAGCTTTTAATATCTATTCCTAATCGCTATATATTACCAAGATGGACAATGAAAACAAAATATAATGCATGAAGTATTGGAACGGGATTGAGGGGTGTTAACGACAATGCCACTAAACATGTCAGTTTCATGACTTTATGGTCTATCAGATCGAAGTCCAATAAGGTAATTGAAGGAGTAAGAGATTCACCATGTGAAATTGGAAAACGTAATACATTTTTTGATGATTTTCTTAACGAGAAACATCAAAGACATAACGTAGGAGCTAATGTCAATTCTGATATTACTTCTACAATACCAGTTGTGACACAAAGGGAGATATCACAACACATTATTGTTTCTGATCTAATAAATCCTGTTATGACAAAAGTGATTCTAAAGGCTGATACAAGAATAAATCCGGGTTTAGAAACTTCCATGGAGTCGAAGAAAATAAAAACAATAAAGTGTAGTTATTGTGGAGGACAAGGTCACAACATTACTGGCTGGCAAAAGAAAAAGGTATGGATGATTTTGATACTACAAATTTTTAACCTTGTCTTTATAATTCTAAGTATGATTAGTTGATTACTTTGTTATATCAGATGGATGAAGCAAAAGCTAATAAGAGAACTGAAGTGCTGGTGGAATAACCTCATAGTTAGAGCACCATTGTTTATCGTTAAGTATACAACTTTCTTATGGAATTCTTGTTGCTACTAGAAGGTTTTTTTATGCTAACCATTTTGTGTTGTAAAGTGTTTATCTATCAGTATTTGATTGTTTGAATTGTAAAATGTTTTAGAACTTAACTTTAATGAAGAAGAATTGCAACTGTGGTGATCTCAGTTTTTTTAAGTGTTAATAATCATTTTGGCGGCATGTGACTGGCTTTGGCGCCTGTTAATACAAATAAGCCGTAAAAACATTTATTTATATTTTACGATCTTCTAATGTTTTGTCGATAACAAACGTAAAATCATTTTAACGAAACAAATAAAATACGTAAATGGTTTGAGCCAATAGTTTTCTAGCACACTTACGTTTTCACATAAAACACTAAAACAAGTATAAGAGATTTTATGATTTAATAATACATATGTACAACAACTAGTGTTTACATATTGGGCAAGTATATACATAACTAGTATGTATTATAATAGGTAATATAAATGGGTAGAAACTTAAGTATTTGACCCATTGACCAAATACATTGAATATAGTTGGGTACAACCCAAAGTCCATGACCTATACCCATGGAGCTTGACCCATAACCCATTGCATGACATCATGCTTAAGTCATACATGGTTTTAAATCCATGGCCCATAGTTTTAATCCATGAACCATAGACTAGATGTATTGCATCTTAGAGATACATTGTATCTACTTTGATTCCATGATCCATAACCATGACCCATGACCCAAAACCCATGGGCAAAGAGAGCGCCCCACGGATCCCCAAGATAGATCGACGGATCCCTCAGTGAGGATCCGTGGAATAGAGACATTTCTCTTTATAAATATTGAGCCATTTCTTCATTGTTTACTACCCCTTTCTCATATACTTTCTCTTTGAGTCAAAACTCTCTAACCCCGGATCCAAGTGATCTATGTTTGTAGTTTTGTTTTGTGTGATCCTCTAGGTTCCTCTTAAAGGCGAGATCACCACCTTTTGAAGTCAAGCAAGCTCAAGTCCATGAGTTGCCATGCTTCGTTATCATCAAGACTACTGAGGTTCTCTTGTTGATAGTTTTCTTCCTTCCCACAAGAAGTGTAGTGTCGAAGACATAAGTAAAAGATGTCTAAAGGGTTAAGACGAAGACATTAGTGAAAGGTGTCGAACGTCCATATTGAAAGCACTAGTGAAGGGTGCTTAGAAGTTAAGGCTAAAGGCATTAGTGCAGGGTGCTTAGAAGTCAAGACTAGAGGCATTAGTGAAGGATGCCTAGAAGTCAAGTCACAAGACATTAGTAAAGGATGTCTTGAAGATCGAGTTAAAGGCGTTAGTGAAAGGTGACTAAGGTGTACATTCGATATGGTGTGATTTGATGTACAAGATAGATTAGTATTGAGTCAAAGGATATTGTTATCCTTGTTGATGTTATTATAAGGAGTAGATCTCCTTTGGGGATTAGGTGTTGGTGTAGTGTTGGGTAGTAGTTCCTCCATTGTAATGGAACTCGGTATCTAGCCTAATACCGGATAAAGGGTAGGCGACGTTGTGATAGGTTTGGTTCTCCTTGGTGAAAGAACCCGGTGGTTAGCCTAGTACCGGAAAAAAAGTAGGCAACGTTGTGAAGGTTTCTCCACCATAAGGAGTCGGTGTTATGTAGTGATTACGAACTCTCGAGTAGGTGACTCGGGGAGTGGAGTAGGGCAAGGAAGGTGTCCTTGTAGCCGAACCACTATAAATACTCGCGTTGTGGTTTTGTGCTTCTTACTATTTATCTTTTCATTGCATATTTATCTTCCTATATGTTTCTTTATCAACATCCAACACACATCCAAATAGATTGACATAAGTCGATCTAAATAGTTTAAAACAAAGTTTTAATTGGTAAAACTATTCAACCCCCCCTTCTAGTTTTCCACAATTGGCATCAGAGCTTCGTTACCAAGTTCTTTAAAGTATATTGTACTTTAAAAACTTGATACGATCCATGGTTAATTGAAAACTACAAAGAAGGTCTTTTATAAAGATAAATACCAATAAAAAAAAAAAAACGTTTGTTTGGATGTTGATTGGATGATAACATTTTTTTTATTATTTATTTAATTGCACTAATCTTCTTTGTCATGTTGCTTAGTTAAAGCTCATACCTACCAAGCCATAGAAATTGCTTGGTAACAAGAATACCTTCCCTAAGAAGGTATCTTAAACACAAAGGACCCGAAATTGTATGCTGACACTTGGTGTGTCATTTGTAAGGACATTCCTAAGTGCATTAGAGGTATGACTTTCCACTTATCTCTAAATAACATTAGTTTGATAAATAGGTATACTTACATAGGTATTTATATGATTATCTTTTGTGCATATTCATATATTACATGTAGCTTCATTAGGAAGTCTGTCTCGCATACTTGTTATTTTTTCGTCTAAGTCGAAGTTTATAAAAATTGTGTTTTATTTTTATTTAATCCAAAAATCATATCTTTCTAATAATAAAACAAAACACAAATTTCAAAATTCCTCCTTCCTCATAAATATCCCTTCCGATCACTTCTCTACCAAATCCTCACTTTTTGAAATCTTCCACTTTCAAAAAAAATTACCTCTCATTCAAAACTTCATCTTCCTCATCTCATCTCATCTCAAACCAAAACCAACAAGGTTCGTTATCAACATGGTTTACATCACCGTAACACTCATCGCTCTCGTGTTCCCTTTGATGAAGTTCTCATATGGAGACATATACTTTGTGTTGTTAATCTACATTGGTGTTATATACCCAATCCTTTGTATCGTTCTTAGCATTGAAATGAAATATTACTAATACTCTAGTTTATCTAGTTTATTATCATAATGTGTTTGTCATTTCTTTCGATTTATATCTTTCGTATCTTTTCATGATACATTAGAAACCATTAAATGCATGCTAAAAGAAAATGTAGGCTAATTCACATATCTTGGTATAAAACTATAAATCTATGTTTTTATCAAAAATCTATTTCTGTTACTACAGATCCACGGATCCCTGTAGATATACTAGCCGGATCCCTGATAGAAGGGAACCGTGGGAACCGTCCTTCTGGATAACAATTTTCCATGCAAATTAAAAACCGTTTTCTTCCTAAAAGAAATGTTCTACTAGAATGTCAAACATTAAGTGAGTTAAATGTCATTGTTAATAGAAACCTACTAAAAATGTTAGGTAATCATTGTTTTGCCGTAATACGTCACATCATATTAACTCTTCTTCTATAGGTTTCGCTATGTCGCAAGAGTATGAGTTTGATTTTCACCACTAGCGTCTATACTCCTAAAATCTCTCTTGAGCCCAACACACCGGAAATCATGTCCGTGGGTTCAATAATCTCGAAACACATCACTTCCATGAAGGACGATTGTCGACACTCCTCTACAATACGAAGAAGGTATTAATACCTCCTTCGAACCATAGGATGGAATGTCTTCTCGAAATTCACGAGAAAATATGTCCAAGGTTTGTATTGGAATTCTTCCGCCAAGTTGAACTCGTTCGTAACGAGGATCGCTCTCTATCTCTTTGGTTTTGGATCAAAAACCAAAAGTTTGTTTTAACCCTTGGGCAATTTGCTCACATCCTTCGAATTCTAAATCATGGACAATGTGCTTTCACTGAAGATTGGTCTCTTGATTCTCTCTTCAACTTTCGTGAAGAAAATAGTCCATATTTTTCACACATACCTTCCCCGGAAGATTTGACTCGCATAATATGCAAACCTCGACCCTATTACTCCGATCAAACATTATCTATACACGGGATATCCGAGAAGAGTATAAATCTCTTGCACTCATCCTACGTGAAAATGTTTGGAGTCTTAAGGGAAATCGAGAAATCCTTCCCACTTGTTGTGCTCACATAATGTATTGTTTGCTAACACAACAACCATACAATCTCGCCCACTTCTTCGCAAGGCGAATTGTAAATCTTCAATGCTCAAAGAACAAACTAATCCCTTATGGAATGTTCTTGACACGCCTTTATCATCACATCATGTACTTCCACCCTCAATTTCAAAGTCCGTTGTACGTACTTATGAACAAGATGATGGAACCTCTAAACACATCTCTCATGAAGACTTTATTCATTCCTGAATCGGCAAACACTCATCAACCATTTGATGATCCTTCTAGCGAAAACGCTCAAGGAACTTAGTTGTCTTTCAAATAGGATCAATCCCTAGTATCCATGCTTTATCAATGTAATGTAATTTCCTTCATGAAATAAAACATCTTACATTTGATTTCTCTACTACATTAGTATTAGAACCTCTTAGAAAAACACTAGCATTGAAATATGATGCATTGTGCAAACCATTGCATACCTTTTGTAAAGGTTCGATTAGCGAGAGACGAATCCCAAAGTTTGTGCTAGACGGATCCCTACTCTTAGGGAACCGTGGGATCCAAAATGTAAATGCAATTACAATCATTGTATTTCAAAACATGTCTTTAGATCAATTCACACTAAGCTAGACAAAGTACCTTAGGACAAATTGAGTCCTTATCAAGTTGAGTAAATATTTCATACTCATACTTAACTCACTTAGATCACACTCTAAAAGCTTGTAGATCTATCGTTTCACCAAAAACTCATTACTCTTCCGCTCTTATACTCACACATGATCCCTCACATCTAGCTTTGTAAATCTTTCAATTATTGCAAAAATTGATTATAATCATCCTTACCTCAAAATTGGTCGAAATTGATCAAATTGTAATTTTCCATCTTAAAGCCTTTAGGATATCCTCCAAGACATTATCCTAAGTTACTATCTGATCTCTAGGATCATTTAGCTCCATTTGACACTCTCAAATTTTTAGTGTCATCTTTGGTCACTCATTGGTACTCATAAAAGTTCCAATTTCTTCCATAAAAGACAATCATTAGCTACATCACTCATTATCCTTAAGTACTTAAGTACCTCTTCATTTAAGACACTTAGATGGACTGAAACACTCAAGAAGAAATAGGCATTAGACCTTATAAACATCATTGTTATCTTTTCCTAGCTGCTGAGAGACGGATCCCTAGGATTAACCTAGACGGATCCCTCATTGGAGGGAACCGTGGGATCCGTATGACAGATTCACTCAACTCTAGTTAAAACAATCATTTCAAGCTCCTCTTGCTAGCTTGAACACTCCATCTCATCTTAATTAAGTTCCTAGATCAGTACAAATCTGTAGTTGACTCTTGTGCATGCTAATCATCACATTCCAAGGAATCTTAGAGGCTTAAGTCTTGAATGCACTTGCCAAATCCCTTGCTTTATAAACCACATTGTTAGGACTCCTAAAGTCATCACCCTCATCTTCATTTTCAGCAACTAGAAATCTTTACAAACCTTTTTGAATCATCTCATCATGAGGAAAGCTCCAAGTGGTAACTCATCCACCAAAGGACCACCCAAGAAAATTGCTCGTGTTGTACACGAAATCTCCTCAACCGAATCATCTCCGGTTAAATCCACAAATGGTAGGATTTCTCCTCCAATCAAACCAATCCCTAAAAGGATAGTTCCCAAAAAACTACCAATGCCAAACACCACCATACCTCCTAGACCAAACAATCCCATTTCCACTAAACCATCACCATTGGTGCCTAGAGCTCTATCATTTACCACTCCACTCTCATCACCACACCTCTACAATCTAGAGGATTTTCCTCCTAGGCCATCTCATCCTCCACCACCGACAACATTCTCCTCATTAGGAGGAATAATGGAACAAAATCAAGGTGTTGAGTCAACACTAGCTCCGGCTTCCTTTTCGCCGTCACCATCAAATAATCCCATTTGGATTATGAGAAACTATCAAAGTCAACCACTCGACCACATGGAAGTTGACACCTCTCTCCCACCACCATCATTCTTGGTCGAGCCATCCTCGAATGAGCCTCCATCAATCCCTCCATCATTTGAGGCTCCTCAACCCGCTTCACTTGATCCTTCACATCAAGAAATTTCATTTCTTCCATCACCACTACCTAGCCATGACAAAGATTGTTATCATTGTCAACATGTTGAAAGTTTGAAACATGAAGTACGGGAAGATCAACGTTTCATGTTTTATCACCTCCTTGAGCATTTCGATGAGATTAAACATAAACAAACTTGATCTAGAGAATTTTAGTGGTGTCCTAGTAACAAGCGTTACTTAGATAGTCTAGTAACTCAAAGTCATGTATCGTTTATTTTCTTAGTTTTTAGAGTCATGTATATCATATCTCTAGTTTTATTAAATGAAATTACATGATATTTGCTATATTTCAGAGTATATGATTATTGGTATAGTTCATATCTCATTTTGATGCCAACCTTTTCTTGGTACATCACATTTTCTGTATCTTAGTTACGGATAGAAGGATCCCTACGTTTTGCCTACACGGATCCTCAAGGAGGGAACCGTGGGATCCGTGCAATGAAGACTAGTTTTCACTAACTTGAGTGTTATTTGCAGGAAATTATACATTATATACTTGTCTTCTAACCTTTGTTTTTAGGTTTTCAATTTACACATGAAGACTTTGACACTCTAAAGCTAGGGGAGCTTTGTGTCAGCATTACATTGCAAGATCACTTGCAATATTAGTATTACATTTCGTACTGCCCTTGCAAAGTTGCAATCATTAAGGGGCGTTATCGTCACTAAGACGAAACCACTTGCAACCATAGTTGCAATACATTAGCTTAGTAGGTTTCATTTACTTGACGCCTCACAAAGGGATGGATTCGTCAAGGGGAGTTAAGAGAACTCTTCCCGTCACGTGCTCTCTATTCTTTATTTTCACATGTTTTCTTAAAACAATATGTTAGTTTATATTCAAAGCTCTTTTGTTTCGACAAAAGGGGAGAAGAGAGTAAAACTACAAATTCAAACTTTTACAATTTTAGTTTTCCTTAAAATAATTTTATGTTTTGTCATCAACAAAAGGGGAGATTGTTAATACAAATAAGCCGTAAAAGCGTTTATTTATATTTTACGATCTTCTAATGTTTTGTTGATAACAAACGTAAAATCATTTTAACGAAACAAATAAAATACGTAAATGGTTTGAGCCAATAGTTTTCTAACACACTGTTTTCACATAAAACACTAAAACAAGTATAAGTGATTTTATGATTTAATAATACATATGTACAACAACTAGTGTTTACATATTGGGCAAGTATATACATAACTAGTATGTATTATAATGGGTAATATAAATGG
Organism: Chrysanthemum lavandulifolium; assembly: GCA_022545495.1. NCBI lineage: Eukaryota > Viridiplantae > Streptophyta > Magnoliopsida > Asterales > Asteraceae > Chrysanthemum > Chrysanthemum lavandulifolium. The sequence continues at coordinate 183,244,397 of CM040243.1, read as the reverse complement.
GTAGAAACTTAAGTATTTGACCCATTGACCAAATACATTGAATATAGTTGGGTACAACACAAAGTCCATGACCTATACCCATGGAGCTTGACCCATAACCCATTGCATGACATCATGCTTAAGTCATACATGGTTTTAAATCCATGGCGCATAGTTTTAATCCATGAACCATGGACTAGATGCATTGCATCTTAGAGATACATTGTATCTACTTTGATACCATGATCCATAGCCCATGACCCATGACCCAAAACCTATGGGCAAAGAGGAGAGTCCCACGGATCCCCAAGATAGATCGGACGGATCCTCAGTGAGGATCCGTGGGATCCGTGGAACATTAGACATTTTCTCTATAAATAGTGAGTCATTTCTTCATTGTTTACTACCCCTTTCTCACATACTTTCTATTTGAGTTAAAACTCTCTAACCCCGATCCAAGTGATCTATGTATGTAGTTTTGTTTTTGTGTAATCCTCTAGGTTCCTCTTAAAGGAGAGATCACCACCTTTTGAAGTCAAGCAAGCTCAAGTCCATGAGTTGCCATGCTTCATTATCATCAAGACTACTGAGGTTCTCTTGTTGATAGTTTTCTTCCTTCCCACAAGAAGTGTAGTGTCGAAGACATAAGTGAAATATGTCTAAAGGGTCAAGACGAAGACATTAGTGAAAGGTGTTAAATGTCCGTATTGAAAGCACTAGTGAAGGGTGCTTAGAAGTTAAGGCTAAAGGCATTAGTGAAGGGTGCTTAGAAGTCAAGACTAGAGGCATTAGTGAAGGATGCCTAGAAGTCAAGTCACAAGACATTAGTGAAGGATGTCTTAAAGATCGAGTCAAAGTCGTTAGTGACAGGTGCCTAAGGTGTACATTCGATATGGTGTGATTCGATGTACAAGATAGATTAGTATTGAGTCAAAGGGTATTGTTATCCTTGTTGATGTTATTATAAGGAGTAGATCTCCTTTGGGGATTAGGTGTTGGTGTAGTGTTGGGTAGTAGTTCTTCCATTGTAATGGAACTCGGTATCAGCCTAATACCGGATAAAGGGTAGGCGACGTTGTGATAGGTTTGGTTCTCCTTGGTGAAAGAACCCGATGGTTAGCCTAGTACCGGAAAAAGAGTAGGCAACGTTGTGAAGGTTTCTCCACCATAAGGAGTCGGTGTTGTGTAGTGATTACGAACTCTCGAGTAGGTGACTCGGGGAGTGGAGTAGGGCAAGGAAGGTGTCCTTGTAGCCGAACCACTATAAATACTCGCGTTGTGGTTTTGTGCTTCTTACTCTTTATCTTTTCATTGCATATTTATCTTCCTATATGTTTGTTTATCAACATCCAACACACATCCAAATAGATTGACATAAGTCGATCTAAATAGTTTAAAACGAAGTTTTAATTGGTAAAACTATTCAACCCCCTTCTAGTTTTCTACAGCGCCTTTTTGTAAGTTAAGTGATCTTGGTGCTTTTTTGTTAAAATGGGCTTAAGAGTAAAAAGTGGCCAAAAAGCCTAAACTGCAGATAAAGTCAATGCTGTCTACAACAGTGATGATTTCCTCAATCATATAAGCATAAAATTAAGTTTAACCAAAGGGTTATTAGCACGATACTTGCCACTTTTTGTCATGTGTGTAGTAGCGACTTTTTTTCCAACTTGACACCAACCTTTTGAATTTGTGCTATGTGTGTATCCGGTTTGGCATCTTTAGTCCTTTATACTAACGATCGTTAATAAATAACATAAAATTTCGTTATCTTACGTTTTCAAACGTTTTGTTCGTTTTCATATATATATATATATATATATATATATATATATATATATATATATATATATACATATATATATATATATATATATATATATATATATATATATATATATATATATATATATATATATATATATATATATACATATATATATACATATATCTATACATTTTATATAAGAGGAGGCATACCACATATAATACCACTTGGCATCCCATAATGCCATGTCATTATTTCATGTCATCATTGATTTTATGTGTATTTTTTTAATGACATGTGGCATTTTTTTTTATATTTATGTTCAATTTTAATTTTTTTAATTTAAAATTCGGTTTATGTTCAATTTTTTTTTAATTTAAAAATCGGTTTGTATTTTTATTTGTGGATTTTAAATTTTAATTATGTTTAATTAAAAAGAAGACATATATTGGATTTGAACTTGGGTCATTCATAAGTTATCTAAACAACTTACCACTAGACTAAATTGTTTTTTGATTTATATGTTCCAAATCAATAAAAATAAGGACATGCTAAAAAATTCTGCAGTTTGTATTTTAGGAATGTATATTTGAAGATAAGAATTTATAAAAAAGTTTATATTATCTAACAATATAATTATACCTTATATATTTTTAACCTATTTTTTGTGTATAAATACACCCTTTTATGTTATTCGTAAACATACTAATCCCTAATTTATTTGATCGACTTTTTAGTTTAACAGGTTTTGTCGATTTTTAAGTTTTACACTGTTAGCAGATATCGGATACAAGGATGGAGGCACAAAAAGAGCAAGCCAGGTTAAGACAAAGTGCAAGGATTTCAAAAGCAAACAAAGATAACAATCTTGAGAAAAACCTTGCGATTAATGATTTTGCTAATCCGGATTATGCATAATGTAGCCCAATATAGACCGATTCATTCATTTAAAACCCTAATATCGGTTCCACAAGTCGATTCTCTCTATCTCTCTCTATTTTTTTCTTGAAAACCTTAATATGTTGAAGTTCACACAATTAATGTTTGGTTTTACGTTTATCTGATTTAGCATGTTGTGTTGTGATTGTTGAAATTTATTTAGAATATTTCGGTTTCGGAAGCGTAGGGTCTAAGCGCAAGGTATTTTGATGTTTTTCCGGTTTTTATTCTAATATTTTTCCTATTTTGTTCGAAAATTGTGAGGGTAAATTACACGTGTTAAACTACGATTATTTTAATGAGCGTGCATGATAATGAATTCACATAATTCATCTATCAACATTGCCTCCAAATACCATATAAGATGATGATTTAGTGACGCAAACCAAAACAAAACACGATCTCGGGTAGAAAAATCTCATTCATGATATTCTTTTGGTTTTGACTAATTTAGATTACTTTTAAGAGTATTATGATATTATCTAAAAGGTTTGGATGTAAATGTTTAATAATGGGAAGAATGGTTATTCCTCTTGAGAATATGCACGATGACCACGGTATAAGCAACCCATAATCTATCGAGTCATGTGCGCTTTTTAGACCGTTTGTCGAGCCATCAAATCACATAAGTAACTATGGTAGAGTTCCCTATTTTATTGTAGTGGTTGCTCTTATGTGTCGATTTGGGTACAAAGTCTTACAAATGCTCTTTTTGCTCAGGTCTCTTTAAAAAGTCAGTTTATTAGATTCATAGTGCATAGAGGAATGATACATCTGGTGACTTTGAACTTATTAAAAAGCTGGAACCTGAACGAAATCATTACCCAGACAATGTGATATGGGGTGACACCCTGATAAAAAAAAATCCAAACTGCAATCTAGCTATTCTCTTAAATTTATCATGTTCAGTGTTTACAAAGCAATCTCAACTCAGGGTGTTTGGGACTGTTTTCAATAGTTGTATTCAGGAGTGCTTGGAACTATTTGAATAGATGAATTTGAGGATGTTTGGGACTATTTTTAGTTTATGAGTTCAGGGTGTTTGGGACTATTTTAATTTGTTGAATTTAGGGGTGTTTGGAATTGTCTTAATAACTCAATACATGGGTGTTTGGGACTGTTTTTAATAACAAATTTATTGAAAATAAACACAATGGGTTCCTTACATGCTTTTTAAAAGAATAAGCACTCTCAAACACTCTTATTAGAAAAAGTAGATCAATAAATCTTGATCATCGGCTCATTGTGCTTTTGAGCACCTATAGTTTGATCCTTAGTCGGATTGGGAAATGCTAATAGGCATAGAAGTTTTAAGCTAACTATAGTTGTTGATGAGTGTGTAAATACTCATCATTTTGTCTTGTTTAAAGCGCAAAAACATCCGAAAACACTCGTAAATGCATCAAAATGATAAAATATCACAAATAAGTGTTTTATGTGTTTTAAATGCAAAATATCAAAACTGTGAAAACGTATCAAGTTTGCATAATTGGCGCTTTAGTCCCCAAGTTTCAAAAGTTGTCAAAACAGTCCCCTGGTAAATCCAAATAAAGAAAAATATCATTTTGAGTCCCTAGGATTCCTAAGTTGTCAAAATTGGTCCTTGAAACTTAAAATTACAAATTTACAACTTAGGTCCCCGAACTTTGGAATTTGGCAAAATTAGTCCTTGGAAAATTTGAAATTGTCAAAATAGTCCTTGTACTATTAAAGGTTGTCAATTTTAGTCCTTGTGACAAGTTTGGAAAATGGCGTGTTTGGTCCTTCAAAATTTGATTTACAAAATAGTCCTTGTTTAAACTAAAGCCAAGCCTTGTCAAACTAATTTTGACTCCCCCGCCACTATTTTAGCCCTGTCAAAAGCCCTTTTCCTATTTTGGACCCCTTGGTCAAACCAAAGTCAAATAACCGAAAAGGCGCCAACACTCGCTTATCCTTCCACCTCCTGCTACACACCACTGCTCGCCCTCCTCCCATCACCTCACCTTTTCCACCACCATCATCATCACCAACCCACCACAATTAATGCCACCCCCTACTTGCTTGTTTCAAAGCCTACAAGTCAAAATAGGTCTTCCGCCAAAATTGATAAAACGCTAATATGCTCCAAACTCAACCATTGGTCATGATAAGAGGTGGGATTATCTCATAAGGCCACGAGAGCAATTTTGATGCATAAAAGAGGCAGAGGAGCAAAGAGAAGAGAGTAGTTAGTTTATTTTAAAAGTGTATGTCGTTTTTAAGCTTATAATGTTTTAAATAGTTCTTAATTGTATTTTCCATTATTTTTGTATCAAACAAAGTTAATTAAGTGTATTGCAACTTATTTCAAGCATCAATTCAAGTTCTAGTTCATGTTTCATGTTTTATGTAAACTGTTGAGAATTGCAATTTCAAACTCTCATGTATAAGCTTCAATAAGCTTATTTGTAAGCTCAAACAAGCTTAAACTAGCTTACTATAGCTTTTATAAGCTCAAATTTAAATTTCATGCAATTTTGAATATTGGTCAACGAAAGTCAACATTGGAGCAAAATGGTATGAATTGAAATGGGTTGAATCGTGTCGGATTTGGGTTGCTTTATAATCAGTTGGGTTGGTTAGGATAGGTTAATGGTTCATTGGTTCATTGGTTCTGTTTTCAAGCCACCGTGGCTAAAGTTCCACTTGTAAGTGATTTTCACTAGTTATAGCTTAACTGCTTCAAGAATCACGTGTAGTTAAAACTTGTTTAAATAGTAGTGTTTAAGTTATTCTAACTCGGTTTGATCATAATCATATGCTAATTCAATAGTTTATTCAGTTTTCTAGTTCAAACAATAGTTAAAGGGTGTTTGGTTCGGTTTGTTTAAATTGCCATTTAAGGTGCATTCAGTGATAGCTTATGGTTAGTTCATGTTTATTTAAGCTCATTTGAGCTCATATGAGTCAAAATATTGAGGTCTCGCATATCACCCAAAGTCAAATCTTCCTTAAATCATTCTCAAATGCTAAATCTGTTGTGATTTTAGGATTTGCAAATCCTTGTTTTGTGTTTAGAAGTTGTATCCATTGCTTGCATTATACTTATTCCATCATATTACATCAATAATCGTCCATAAATTGCAATCAAAGTTCAAGAAGGTCAAAGTTCATCAATCTTGTCAAAAGTCAAAATTGCTAAAATCCTGTTTTGAGCCCAACTAGCAAGGATTTTTCATTGCTTCATTCTTTGAGCCAATTAAATGAAACTTGGCATTTTAGAAACTTCACCGGGTCTTTTACTTATAAGCATTTTTGTAGAATTTTGCAAATTTGTTAAAGCTCTCAAACAAGCTCATCTTTTAGGCTTATAAGCGCCTCTGCCCAAAGCTCGATTATAAGTCGAGTTTTTCTCGATTTTGTGCAAGGTTTGCACAGGGCTCATAAGAGCTTATCATAGTCGATTTTGGTTTACTTGATCTCAACCAGGTCTAGCTTAAGTTCTAATTTATAGTTTTCCTTTTGAGCTTATTTTTAAGCTTGTGCTTGTGTTCAAAGTGGCACCCTAGATTCATCTTTTAGCCATTAAGCTCAAATCATCTAATCTGATCCAACTTGCAAATCAGAGAGTTATAACTTGTTGTTTTTAGTTGCATTAGAGTGCTTTTAGCATATTTAGAGCTTCTGTGATTGTTTGGTGGCTTTTGTGTACATTTTGCTTATTAAAGTGCTTATTTCAATAAGCACTTGGTTAGCGATTTCAAATTCCTCCACATAAGTGCTTGTTTTCCATTTTCCTAGATTCCTAGTATAATTTTAGAGTTTTCCTGAAATTTTCACATTTTTCATAAGTTGGTTTGCTATTTTTCTTAATTAAAAGCAGTTTTAGGATTATTTAAATAGCTTTTAATACAAATAATTCGTAAAAGTCCAAAAATAATTTTTCATTTTATTAAGTTTAGATAAATATAAAAAGTAAAAAAGTAATTTTCCAGATTTTTCATAGTTTATTTTGTAATTTTAGTAATTTAATTAGTTTTAATAGTTTAAAATCCATAAAAATAGAAAATAATCGAAAAATATAAAATAGTTTTGAAAATTCTTTTTGTTATTTTAGATTTTCCAAGTCATAATTTTATTTTTCTAGCTTTATTTCCTATTTTCTTGTAATTTAGGTTATTATTAATTAGTTAAAATAGTTTTTAATTAATAATAATTAGATAATTAGTTATAAAAATAATTTTCTTTTTCTATAAATTTTCTTATATCATTAGGTTTGTAAAATATCATTTTCATATTTTTAGGATTAATATTGTGTAAGTTTCACGCTTTTATTCAGACGTCACGTAGTTTTTAAATTTAGTTTTATAAAAACATAAAACAAAAACATCATTTTAAAAATAGTGATAGCGTTTATTTAATAGATTTTAACTTTTAATTTCCTTTAATTTGCATTTAAGTCGCTGTAATTTATTAATCTTTTCTTTAGGTATAAAAACTCAAAATCCCCACCGATCACTATCCTTAGTGGTTATTCGACATCCGATTGTGTTAAACACCGTCATCCTCCTGGGACTTAACGACCCGGAATCCACGATTCTCCCGATCTAAATTGCAATTGGTGTGTGAGTGTTTTAAGTTCCTTACTACTGGTCATTCACAAGTGATCACCGCGTGAGAAAACTTGACGGTTTTGCACCGATCAAATTTTGGCGCCACGGGAGGTCAGAAGCGTGTTCTAAGCATTTTTCGCACTGCATTGCACATATACCACAGTTTGTAAAAGTTTTTGTAAAGTTATAACAAAATCAAAAGTTCATTAACACTTTTCCTAAAGTGTTAAAAACACCAAACAAAATATAAAACAACAAAACAATCGTAACATTTTCTATCTTGTGTTTCTTTTAAGGTGATTCTTAAAGAAATACGATTTGGTTAAACGAGACGATACCAAAAATATTGTCCAAAAGTTTTTAAACCCATCAAGACAAATCTATACCTACGCCTTTTCAAAGGATACTTAATATACATAAAATCAACCACCGCAAATCAAGGCAAGGCACTACCTAACTGGGGTGCGACCATAATAAGTTCCCGAACATCGATTTAAAACTTGCCTTTGTGTCCTTGTGATTTGGTGTACCTTTTTCAAAGAAGCCATTTCATTTGTGATTATTGGTTAAGTTCACTTGTCGCTTTGCCTCGCATTTGTTTTGAAAACCGATTTTATACTTAGTGCATGCGCACTCGTTCTTCCGTTCTACAAGTCCATTGTCAAAGCTTGGAAAGATTCCTCGAGACGTAGAGGACGCTCGCTCCTTCACCGTGATCGAGGAACGCCTACCACCACCACCACCGTTGTAATGGCGAAGACAAGCCGATGAATGAGCTTCTCCAAGCACCCATCGAGGGTTACGGAGATGTTATTGTTGTCCCACCATCGTCGGGTCGATACTTTTGAGCTCAAAACCGGTTACTTAACTGCAACCCAAAGCCAATTCTATGGTTTTGAGCGGATGATCCTCATGCACACATTCGATGGTTTAACAAGATTGCATCTACCATCAAGTACAAGAATGTCCCACATGAAGCTATCAAGCTTCTTCTCGCTCCCATTTTCTCTGAGGACAAGCCCGGAATGGCTTCGAGAAACAACCCCTCGCTCCATTGAGACATGGGAAGATCTTGTCACAAAGTTTGTGAACGAATTCTATCCTCCATCCCGAACAACAAGTCTTAAGAATGAGATAATGAAATTTTCTCAAAGATTTGATGAATCATTCGGGAGGCATGGGATCGTTACAAAGACTTGCTCGCAAGTGTCCGCATCATGGTTTTACCGAGTTAATGCAAATGGATACTTTCTACAATGGTCCGAACCAGCCAATCAAGACTCTCTAAATGCCTCCGCTGGAGGTAATTTCTTGAGCAAGACCACAAAAGAAGCCTTGCAAATCATTGAAAACAAGTCCTGTGTCCGCCCTTTCCGCACAAAGACATATCATACCGAGTCTAATCTTGGACCTTCTACTTCATCTCCGTGAGTACATCTAGCACCGATGCTAAGATTGACAAACTCACGGATATTGTTCGAGCTTTGGTTCTTGCTAACCAAAGAAAGTCACTTTCACACAAACACCATCATATGGTGAAGTGAAGAAAGTTGAAGTTTGTGTTACTTGTGGTGGTCCTCATGCATACTACAATCAGATCGCCACCGATGGTAGTCCGTTTGAAGCTAATGCTATAGCCGGTACTTCAAATCAAGGAGGTAATCAATACCGTCCTCATAATGAACCAAACTACCGTGCTAACACTTATCGTGCACCACCCGGTTTCAACCGAATCCTAACCGAATCGAACCAACCAAGAATGAACCAAGGTTATCAAAACCAAGGTAATTTCTATTCGGACCCAATCAAGGTTTCCAACATCAAGGAAATCTTAATCAAAACACTTACAATCGAGGGAATCAATTTTGGGAATATGAACCCTAATCAAGGGAATTTCGCTATAACCGTAACATACGACCTCAAATTGTCCCTCCACCTCCTCCCGTGTCAACATCCGATGAGCTTTTAAAGCAATTCATGAAGACTCAAGAGGAGACAAACAGTTGTTGGTCACCGATCACGAATTAAAGAAGTCTTTAAATGATCGACCCCGGGCTCGTGTACTTTACCTAGCAACACGATCGCTAATCCGAGGGGCGATGCAAAGGCGATCACAACCGTAAGTGGTGTTTCATATGATGGACCCGCTATTCCTACCTCTTCTTCTTCTTCTCCCGAAGGTAGTGGAAAGTGAACCCGAGGCGACAAAGGACAAGGAACTTCCTACTAATAACGGAAGTACCAACAATGTCCATCCTCGGGTTGTCCGAAACCAAAATCCAATCCAGAGTTGTTTTGAACCTCCGTAGCTCCCATTGTAAAAATCCAAATCTTCTATTCCTTACCCATCACGCTTACATGAGCAAAGCTCGCGAGAAAGCTAGTCAACAAATGGAAAAATTCTTTCAAATTTTCCAAGAACTTCATTTTGACATAAGTCATGGATGCTATCATGTTGATGCCCAAGTTTGCATCAACTCTCAAACACATGTTAAGCAACAAGGAAAAGTCGTTTGAAATGGCTAAACTCCTCTCAACGAGAACTCGCTCTGCAGTTATCTTGAAGAAGCTTCCGAGAAGCTTGGAGATCCCGGAAAGTTCCTCTTACCTTGTGTATTTCCGTGAATGGTTGAATGCTTTGCCTTAGCCGATCTTGGTGCAAGCATAAACCCGATGCCTCATTCAAGATGGAAGAAACTTTCTTCCGGATCTTACTCCTACATGCATGACTCTCGAGCTTGCGATCAGACAATATCCCGTCCTCTTGGAATTGCCGAGGACGATTTGTGAAAGTAGGAAAGTTCCATTTTCCACCGACTTTGTAGTTGTTGATTTCGATGTCGATCCACGGGTTCCTCTCATTGTTGGAAGAGGATTCACGAGAACGGGCCGTGCTCTCATTGATGTATTTGAGCAAGAAATCACATTACGTGTTGGTAATGAAGTCGTCACCTTTAACCTTGATCAAACTTCGAGGTACTCCGCAAACTATGATTCCGAGTCGGTTAACCGAATAGATATCATTGATGTTGCTTCAAGAGTACTCAAGAAGTTCTTGGTTATTCTCATAATTCCGTGAGTGGGAATCCCACCACATCTTCTCAACCTATCATAGCCAATTCTACTCCTTCTCTCACTCCGCTTGAGGGAAGCGACTTCATCTTGGAAGAGATTGAAGCATACTTGGCTAGTGATTCTGCTCCATGGGAAATTGATCACGCCCAATTGACATCGAGGGGACATACTTCTCATTGAGAAGTTGCTTAAAGATGATCATTCATCAACCCTCACACTAGTGATGCAATTCGTAAGAGATTAATCACCATGAGATTAATCCGAGGAGATATTCTTATTCTTGAGAAGTTGTTAAATCAGACACTTCTCCTCCTCTCCTCCCGTCAACCTTCATAACAAGGAAGTCAAGTCATTGAGAAAATCAAGAATTTCAAGTCGAACTTAAGGACTTACCACCTCATCTCGAGTATGCATTTCTTGAAGGTGATGATAAATTGCCCGTCATTATTGCTCGAGATTTGAGTAAAGATGAAAAGATCGCTCATAAAGGTCTTGAAGTCACACAAGCAAGCAATTGCTTGGAAACTCTCCGACATTAAGGGTATCAACCCCGAATTTTGTACTCACAAAATCTTGATGGAGGATGACTTCAAACCAATAGTTCAACATCGAGAAGAGTAAATCCAAAATCCATGATGTTATCAAACAGAGGTTATCAAACTTCTTGATGCAGATTGATTTACCCTATCTCGATAGTCCTTGGGTTAGCCCGATTCACCGTGTTCCAAAAAGGGTGGCATAACTGTTGTCACGAATGAAGAAAACGAGTTAATTCCAACTCGATTGGTTACGGATGGCGTGTGTGTATTGACTATCGTAAGTTGAATGACGCCACCGTAAAGACCATTTTCCTCCACCCTTCATGGATCGGATGCTTGAGAGATTAGCGTGAAATGAGTACTATTGTTTCCTTGATGGTTTCTCGTGTTACTTTCAGATCCCCATTGATCCACGGGATCAAGAGAAGACCACATTCACCGCCCATACGGAACTTTTGCCTACAAACGTATGCCTTTTGGCTTATGTAACGCTCCCGCACGCTCCAACGATGTATGATGGCCATATTCCACGACATGATCGGGAAACAATGGAGGTGTTTATGGATGACTTCTCACCATTGGGGACTCATTTCAGACTTGTCTCCCATTTAGACAAAATGTTAAAAGGTGTGAAGACACCAATCTCTGTCTAAATTGGGAGAAGAGTCACTTTATGGTCAAAGAAGGCATAGTCCTTGGCCATAAGATTTCCAAAATGGGATTGAGGTCGATAGAGCAAAAGTTGATGTTATTGCTAAACCGCCTCATCCTACTACCGTCAAAGGTATTAGGAGTTTTCTTGGTCATGCCGGTTTTATCGAGATTCATACAGATTTTTCTAAAATCGCCGCCTATGACCCATCTTCTTGAAAAAGAAGCTCCTTTTATCTTCTCTCCGAAAGCGTCAAGCTTTTGAAACACTAAAGAAAAAGCTACGGAAGCACCCATTCTAGTTGCCCCGATCGGGATTTACCCTTTGAGCTCATGTGCGATGCAAGTGATTTTGCTATCGGTGAAGTCTTGGGGCAACGAAAACCAAGCATTTTCAGCCTATACACTACGCAAGTAAGACTATGATCAAGCTCAAACCCATTACACCACTACGTAAAAGAACTATTAGTCGTGGTGTATGTGCTTGAGAAATTTCGCCATACCTCATCTTGACCAAATGCGTAGTGTATACGGATCACTCGGCTCTCAAATATCTCTTTGCAAAACAAGATGCAAAGCCGAGATTGCTCCGCTGGGTTCTCCTCCTCCGTGAATTTGATATCATTATACGTGATAAAAAGGAGCCGAGAACCCGTCACGATCATCTGTCCCGATTAGAGAACCTCACCAAGATGTGTTCGAGAAAAGGAAATAAATGAAACATTTCCTCTCGAGACACTCAATGCGGTTTCTTTTCGTGGAGACTCTTCTACCCCATGGTTTGTCGACTTGCAAATTACCATGCGGGTAACTTCATAGTGAAAGGGATGTCGTCCCAACAAGAACAAATTCTTCAAAGATGTTAAACATTACTCGGGACGACCCTACTTGTTTAAAATTTGCGGATCAAGTCATCAGCGATGTGTGTATGGTCGAAGCTATTGACATTCTCAAAGCTTGCCATTCGGACCCACTGGGGACATCATAGCCCCAACTACACCGCCAAGAAGGTGTTTGATTCCGGATTCTATTGGCCCACGATCTACAAGGATGCCCACGAATTTGTCAAAGCTCGTGACGCTTGTCAACGCCACGGAATATCTCACAAAGAAATGAAATGCCACAAAACGCCATTCAAGTGTGTGAGATCTTTGACATCCGGGGCATTGACTTTATGGGGCCATTTCCTTCTTCTCGCGGTAATAAGTACATACCGTGGTCGTTGACTACTTGTCAAAATGGGTTGAAGCTAAGGCTTTGCATACCAATGATGCCCGAGTTGTTGTGAAATTCTTGAAATCTCTATTTGCTAGGTTTGGAACCCACGAGCCATAATCGTGATCGTGGTACGCATTTCGCAATGACCGTTTGAAAGAGTCATGTAGAAGTATGGTGTAACTCACCGCCTCTCATCGCTGCACCACCCCAAACTAGTGGGCAAGTGGAAGTTTCCAACCGGGATTAAAGAATTCGAGAGGACGGTTGGCGAAAACCGTGCCTCTTGGTCGGATAAGCTAGATGACGCTCACTGGCCTTCCGAGACTTACAAAACACCCATCGGTGCACTCCATACAAGCTTGTATACGGAAGGCGTGTCATCTACCGGTTGAGCTAGAGCACAAGGCATACCGGGCCTTGAAGCATGCCAACTTCGATATTCAGATACTGGTGATCACCGGAAAGTTCAAATGAATGAATTAAATGAACTCCGTGATCAAGCATACGAGAACTCTTTGATCTACAAAGAAAAGACAAAGAAGATTCATGACTCTAAAATCAAAACCGCGTTTTCAACGTTGGTGATCGAGTCCTTCTTTTCAATTCAAGATTGAAGATTTTCTGAAAGCTTAAATCCCGCTGGTCCGGACCATTTACTATCACTAAGGTTTATCCTTATGGCACCATTGAGTTATCTCAACCCGATGGTCCAAACTTTAAAGTGAATGGTCATCGGTTGAAGCATTACTTTGAGAGGACATTCCCCGTGATTGTCCCGGATCTTCAAACTTTCCCCATGAACCAATGAATGCGGGATCGAGTCAAGCTAGCGACTCGGAATCAAAAACAAGAGCATGTTACATGGGGGTCACCCATATTCACAAGTTTGTTACGGTTAGCCATTCACAAGTGGCTAGCTTGTGTGATAAAACTTGATGCTTAACCTCTTCTTTCTACTTTCTACCACCCTAGTGTGGGGAGTTGCCCACAGTTTCAAAAAAAAAAAAAAAAAAAAAAAAAAAAAAATCCTTGCTAAATAATGGCCTTAGTATTTCCTTTACGTTCTATGTTTCGCATAACCGCGGTACTTTGAATATTGAGGGCAATATTCATTTCTAAGTGTGGGGGAATTTCACGAATTTTATCATGTAATTATACCGCCTAATTCCCCATTTTTGGCCAAAATTTTTTTTTTGGAGTAAGTGTTTTACACTTACTCATTTGGTTATCATCCGCCTTGTCTAATAAACAAAAGGATTGGCTAATCCAGAGCAAACGGCTCTTGGTAAAGATATCTCAAATCCGTTGACGGCTTGCAATTTGCCCAAAATTGTATGGTATTCACTCACCATATCCTTAAAAGTGAAGAGTTGGCTAGCCCGCAAGTTTATGGCTTGTGGTAAAGGCGCTTGAAAACCATAATTGGTAATCGACTCACCAAAGATATTTTATCTAAGAGTTGGCTAGTCCGTAGCAAACGGCTTCGTAAAGACAAATCAAATCCGTTGAAAGTCGGTGATTTGCTCAAAATCATTGGTTATCGGTGTACCAAGGTTCTTACTTGAATCGAAACATTTGGCTACTCCAAAAGTAATGGCTTTTGGTAAAGAGATGAAATCCATTAATTTTTCTCAAAACATTGCTAGGGACTAGCAATATCTTAGTGGGGATTGATGAGTGTGTAAATACTCATCATTTTTGTACAAATTAGATCGCAAAAACATCCGAAAACACTCGTAAATGCATCAAAATGATAAAATATCACAAATAAGTGTTTTATGTGTTTTAAATGCAAAATATCAAAATCGGTGAAAACGATCAAGTTTGCATAATTGGCGCTTTAGTCCCCAAGTTTCAAAAGTTGTCAAAACAGTCCCCGGTAAATCCAAATAAAGAAAAATATCATTTTGAGTCCCTAGGATTCCTAAGTTGTCAAAATTGGTCCTTGAAACTTAAAATTACAAAATTACAACTTAGGTCCCCGAACTTTGAATTTGGCAAAATTAGTCCTTTGAAAATTTGAAATTGTCAAAATAGTCCTTGCACTATTAAAGGTTGTCAATTTCAGTCCTTGTGACAAGTTTGGAAAATGGCGTGTTTGGTCCTTCAAATTGGCGATTTAAAAATAGTCCTTGTCATTTTAAACTAGATACCAAGCCTTGTCAAATTACTTTTGACCCCCCCTTTCACTATTTTGAGCCCCTTTGAAAGCCCTTTCCTATTTTGGACCCCTTGGTCAAACCAAAGTCAAATAATAAAGGGCGCCCACACTGCTTATCCCTTCCACCACCCTGCACGCAACTTGCACTCCCTCATCCCATCACCTCACCTTTCCACCACCCTCATCATCATCAACCCCCACAATTAATGCCACCCCTACTTGCCTTGTTTCAAAGCCTACAAGTCAAAATAGGTCTTCCGCCAAATTGATAAAACGCTAATACACTCCAAACTCAACCATTGGTCATGATAAGAGGTGGGATTATCTCATAAAGACACGTGGAGCAATTTTGAAGCATAAAAGAGGCAGAGAAGCAAAGAGAAGAGAGTAGTTAGTTTATTTTAAAAAGTGTATGTCGTTTTTAATCTTATAATGTTTTAAATAGTTCTTAATTGTATTTTCCAGTTATTTTGTATCAAACAAAGTTAATTAAGTGTATTGCAACTTATTTCAAGCATCAATTCAAGTTCTAGTTCATGTTTCATGTTTTATGTAAACTGTTGAAAATTGCAATTTCAAACTCTCATGTATAAGCTTCAATAAGCTTATTTGTAAGCTCAAACAAGCTTAAACTAGCTTACTATAGCTTTTATAAGCTCAAATTTAAATTTCATGCAATTTTGAATATTGGTCAACGAAAGTCAACATTGGAGCAAAATGGTATGAATTGAAATGGGTTGAATCGTGTCGGATTTGGGTTGCTTTATAATCAGTTGGGTTGGTTAGGATAGGTTAGTGGTCATTGGGTTCTGCTTTCAAGCTGCGTGGCTAAAGTTCCACTTGTAAGTAAATTTTCACTAGTTATAGCTTAACTGCTTCAAGAATTACGTGTAGTTAAAACTTGTTTAAATAGTAGTGTTTAAGTTATTCTAACTCGTTTGATCATAATCATATGCTAATTCAATAGTTTATTCGGTTTTCTAGTTCAAAACAAGAGTTAAAGGGTGTTTGGTTCGGTTTGTTTAAATTGTCATTTAAGGCATTCAGTGATAGCTTATGGTTAGTTCATGTTTATTAAGCTCATTTGAACTCATATGAGTCAAAATATTGAGCTCGCAATACCCAAAGTCAAATTTCCTTAAATCATTCTCAACCGCTAAATCGTTGTGATTTTAGGATTTGCAAATCATTGTTTTGTGTTTAGAAGTTGTATCCATTGCTTGCATTATACTTATCATATCATATTACATCAATAATCGTCCATAAATTGGATTCAAAGTTCAAGAAGGTCAAAGTTCATCATTCTTGTCAAAAGTCAAAATTGCAAAAATCTGTTTTGAGCCCAACTGCAAGGAGATTTTCATGGCTCATCCTTTGAGCCAAATTAAATCAAACTTTGGCATTTTAGAAACTTCAACCGGTCTTTTTACTTATAAGCATTTTAGTAGAATTTTGCAATTTTGTTAAAGGTCTCAAACAAGCTCATTTAGGCTTATGTCGCCTGCGCCCACGGCTCGATTAACACCGAGTTTTCTCGATTTTGTGCAACTTGCACAGGGCTCATAAGAGCTTATCATAGTCTGATTTTTGGTTTACTTGATCTCAACCGTGTCTTCATTAAGTTCTAATTTATAGTTTTCCTTTTGAGCTTATTTTTAAGCTTGTGCTTGTGTTCAAAGTTGGCACCCAGAATCTGTTTTGAGCCATAAGCTCAAATCATCTAATCTGATCCAACTTGCATATCAGTAGTTATAACCTGTTGTTTTAAGTTGCATTAGAGTGCTTTTAGCACATTAGAGCTTCTGTGATTGTTTGGTGGCTTTTGGTACATTTTTGCTTATTCTAGTGCTTATTTCAATAAGCACTTGGTTAGCAGTTTCAAATTCCTCCACATAAGTGCTTGTTTTTCCATTTTTCCTAGATTCCTAGTATAATTTTAGAGTTTTCCTGAAATTTTCACATTTTTCCAAGTTGGTTTGCTATTTTTCTTAATTTAAAAGCAGTTTTAGGATTATTTAAATAGCTTTTAATACAAATAATTCGAAAAAGTCCAAAAAATAATTTTCATTTTTATTAAGTTTAGATAAATATAAAAAGTAAAAAAAATAATTTTCCAGATTTTTCATAGTTTATTTTGTAATTTTTAGTAATTTAATTAGTTTTTAATAGTTTAAAATCCATAAAAATAGAAAAATAATCATAAAAATATAAAAATAGTTTTGAAAATTCTTTTTTGTTATTTTAGATTTTTCCAAGTCATAATTTTATTTTTCTAGCTTTATTTCCTATTTTCTTGTAATTTAGGTTATTATTAATTAGTTAAAAATAGTTTTTAATTAATAATAATTAGATAAATAGTTATAAAAATAATTTTCTTTTTCTATAAATTTTCTTATATCATTAGGTTTGTAAAAATATCATTTTCATATTTTTAGGATTAATATTGTGTAAGTTTCACGTTTTTATTCAGACGTCACGTAGTTTTTAAATTCTAGTTTTATAAAACATAAAACAAAACATCATTTTAAAAATAGTGATAGCGTTTATTTAATAGATTTTAACTTTTAATTTCCTTTAATTTGCATTTAAGTCATTGTAATTTATTAATCTTTTCTTTATAAAAACTCAAAATACCCATCGATCACTATCCTTAGTGGTTATTCGACATCCGATTGTGTTAAACACCGTCATCCTCGTGGGACTTAACGGGACTTAACGACCCGGAATCCACGGTGGTCATTCACCGATCTAAATTGCAATTGGTGTGTGAGTGTTTTAAGTTCCTTACTTTTGTACAATCTTTTTCACTCTTTTTCTTCTTGGTCATTCACAAGTTTGTAAAGCGAATGTGGCTCATCGACGGAAGAAAACTTGATCTTAATTCCCGGAGGGCTCTTTGCACCTAATCTTATATGAAAGTTTTTGGTCGATCGGGTTGACCCGATAACATGATATCGAGTTTTCTCGTTCGGATTTTATCGGGATGACTAATATTGCTCCGCACGATATATAACTTTTTCCTCCGTGTTTTAATTCTTCAGAAGCGCATAATAATAACGGTGGTCCTTCCATTGCATCTCATCACGGATTGCTTTCTTTTCGGATAGGTTTTTATGATCTTGGACCATATGTCGTTGTTCAGTTTGTGTCTTGCATTGCTATTCCTGTGATGGCCATCATGCTACCTCTAATGTAAACGCACTCTACATATTGGCTCTAGGTTGCAGGTTTGATATCATAAAGTCTTTTGCATATACTTGAAAATGTTTTCACACTTTCTGGAATTTTAAGCTACAATATACAGTTTGTAGGATTTTAATCAAACTTGAAAAAACAGCTTAATCAAATTTCAAACCTAAGTTTAAGAAACAGTTTGTATATTAAATATACAGTTTGTAGGATTTTAATGTGTTTGATATTGTAGGTTTAATATATTTCTTAATATATTTTATGAGTTTGTAGCTAATATTTTTGTCAATATCAGCTTAATATATTGGATTTTATACAGTTTGGAATTTTATATCAGTTTGTAGGATTTTCTTAATAGATATTCACCCATTTGATTAAGACGCCTAGGTGAACGTCGAAAAAACATTGGATTGTTTATCTAAACCAAGTAGTTTCATGAAAGAGCTTCCAGTCATCTTGCCACATGTAGATATGTTGCAGAAAAATAACCTGGAAAGGAAGCTTCAGTTATTAGTGGGTAACGAAGAAGTGTAAGTTAACAGATTCCGAAACTTTTATTTGTATTATTAATAGCCTTTTGGTTTAAACAAGTGTGATTAATTGTGGTATGATAACGCTTACGCAGCGCCTTCGGGGTAAAAGGAACTTCCTTTTCGTTGAGCAAGTTTTTCAACACCCTAGGCGTTGAACCTAATCGTTGTAGTGTAGTATTAGGGTAAGCCACGGAATTGATATCGTTCTCTGGGGAATAGGAATGCTAGTGAGAGGTTACTACGCTAAGGTTGGGGTTGAGGAAGATTATTTTTATCTTTTATATTTTTTAGGAAACGAAATGTACTGAATCTCGGGTTTGGATTTGGGGGTTGGTATTTCACCGATTACTTCTACTATCTAATTATCTAATTAACTAAGGTGAGGTAGTCTATGTCTAATTATTGTGTGCTCGTATGATGGTTTAAAGATGTATTTACTTAGGTTTTATTACTCCTTAATTATCTCCTATTGATGGTTGAATTGTCACGTCCTTATTCTTAATTAGTTGTGTGTCTAAGGTCGTAGGGTATGCGTTTATCCCTAACTCTTAGAAACTACCAAAGGTTATCGCCACAAAGTCTCTAGGATTTATAAACTCTAACTCTAAGGTACTCTTCGGATGGTTTAGCCTACAACAACTCTAGGTGCTATAAACTAAGGTTAACAAAGATTAATCAAGCATTAACTACACAACGGATGACCTATCGCATTACTAGATCATTAACAATTAAGATAAGAGACAACCAATCAATATTCAATAATTAAGTTTCATATTCCTAATCAAACACACAAGTAAATTAGCCGGACATGGAGAACATGCAAGCATACACACAAGTAATTGAAGACATAATTAAATTAATGAAGTAAAACACTTATCTTGATGTAAGATAGGGTTTGGAACCCTAAAATACTATACAAGACAGACCTTGGTTCGGTTTAGGTTTTACTCCAAAAGACTACACAATGAAATCTAAAAATTGATTCTATATATAAGATTACATTCGCGACGCGTCACCCTTTAAATTGTGACGCTTGCGGGTCGCCGTCATTAGGGTTTCGTCTTGGCCACGTTAGTCTTGCGACGGCATCACCTTATGCTTGTGACGCCATCCCCTTCACCGGCGCGTCGGATCAAATATAGGCCGTCCGAGTTGTGACGACCTACTCTTTTAAAGCGACATCGTCACTTGTAAATAAGCAATTTGGCTCTTGGAGTCACAAAAGTGATGCGACGGCGTCGCAGATAACACCGACGCCGTCCCTTCGGTTCAAAGATGCGAGTGGCTCGATTCTTGACTTTGGCCATTTTCTTCGATATTCGCGCCTTTTCGTCCGAATAAGTGTCATTCAGCATTTTGCCTTCAAGATACCTAAAAGTGAAAAGAACGATATTAAGTAATAACGGATACAAAAGTGATCAAATAAGGGCTTAAACGACCCTTAAAAGGTACATTTTAAAACCTTATCAAATATCCCTACATTTGGTATTTGCTTGTCCTCAAGCAAATGTGCTTTAGCCAATTAATTTATAAGTTAGGGGTCATGAAGCATTGGTTTAAAACAATCGAAAACACATATAAGCCCCGCAAAAGTCATAACAAGCACGGAGATTACATACTAGCACCTCACATGGGGTATTTGGATACTCACATCTCTCAGGTGTATATGAAATATAACAAGTTGGAAATGGAAGATAAACACTCATTAACCGGTCCTAGTACATAGATTACCATAGGCTTAAGACTAGATCAAACCTCCATCGCTTTGGCGTAAGCACCTATGAAAGACTATCAAAGAGGTCTTTTAAAGGGTTGTAATGTTAGGCTTACGGTAGGGAAACAAAGGGTTTGGTGGGATAGGCTATTTAATGGTGGCAAGTTAAAAATCTTTTTGTTACAAGCATGCTAAGAATGGCGTTGCTAAGCCAAGACTCGACACTCTAGACTCTAGATAACTGAAACAAAAAAACATAAATTAAAGATAGATGTAGGATGGTAGCCCGTTTTTTTTTTTTTTTTTTTTTTTTGAACAATCTATTTTGCTTCTTTTTCATTTTTTCTATTTTTTTTCGATTTTTTTTTCTTTTCATACACTTTTACTCTACCATCCTCTACGGTAACATCAAAATGATATGGATTTATAGGCACATCCCTACACTTGAGTTTTTATTACTCTAACACTAATTTGACCCGAATTGAAAAGATCAAAACACTTGGAGTACATTATTACACAAATAAAGGGAATTTGAATTAACGTTCCCTTTTCGTCATTTCATAAACTTTAACTTTTGCCATGAGTCCCAATCGTCCCAAAACTGTATACAAAGGATATGACTCGACTTAGCAACTTATGCAAGCAACTAGATAATTGAACTAAGGGTTTTAGGGTGATATGATAATGCACTAAAAGTGAGTGCATAAAAGGTAGGCTAAGGCGATTTGGGTGTACATTTGGGGTGGGGTGTAAACAATGCTCTTCATTGATATTCGGAAAACCGAAACATCACGAGAACCGCGAAAAGGATAGGCTCGAGGGGTTAACTAGGGGTATCGTGTACTAAAGATGAGTACAACGCAAGGTGTGGGGAATTACTCAACCGATGTGGAAGAAGTAATTATATTACGGGTATTAAACAAGGGTTATCCTAATGCCTTTTATCATTTAGTTATTCCTAACTACACAAGTGTAGTCTTACTAGCGATCTCGGGATGCATCACAAAACAAGTTCTAGAATCTAATATACTACCAGTTCACACACTAAGCATTAAAGATGAATGCTTTAATTCCTACTAATCTAAGGGAGATCCTCACATTTTGGGTGGAATTTAAGTGGTAAAGGGTTTTTGTGCTAGTCATATAACCTCCTATCCGTGAACGCTTTTGTTAAGACTAATGGCCCACTCCTATATGTCATGAAAAATTTTAAATTTGGTGCCAAAATTACCCTAACCGACATTTTCTCATGGTTTATTACACAAATGCAATTGGACAAAGCAAATAATCAAGGATAAGCATAGTTTCAAAGTTCCGTTTTATTTTCCTCCCTACACTTAAACCGAACATTGTCCCCAATGTTCCCCGAAAGTATCAAAGTTATGATAATGGAAGGTAATAAAAGATGAAAGAAACTAGTACTCCGCTGATTAGCTCGGTAGGATCCGTGTAAAGTGGTGGTTATATTTTTCTTCAAGAAGAACGTTTGCGTGAAAAGCTCCTTCTCATATTATGTATCTCCTTCTTGATAAATTAAACCTGCACACTTGAAGAAAACAAACAAAACCTTCGCGTAAAATCGGCGGTAATAATAATATATATAAGACTCTACTAAACTAGGATATAATGCTTGTGGAATGGATGTTTACAGAATTTCTAGAAAATTAAGACCTGGAAAATTCCAAAAAATTATAAGTAGCTCAGAAAACGAGAAAATGTAATCAGTTATTTTTGCTCCTTCTCGACGCCGTCAAAGTTATCACGACAAAAATTGGTGCGATTTTACGAAAAAATTCGGAAAATTTACATCTTTAGAATCGGAAAATTTTACGCAAAACATCCATTATGACTCGATACAAGCATTTGACTCGAACAAACACACATGTATATCTTGTAATTGATTGAAATTCTCATGTTTACGTTTCTTTTGAAAACGTGTGTAATCCTCCCTACACTTATCCTTTATGTAAAATACCTTTATATGTAATTAAGACGAGGTTAAAAACAAAATAAAGCATTTTTACAAATTTAAACATGAGAATAAGCAATCAATAAAAGATATATGACACAAACAAGCAAACAATTAAGCATGGGTTGCCTCCCACGAAGCGCTTTTCTTTATTTATGAGTCTTGTAGCTAGACTTGTAGTCGTGCCCTTACGTTGTCTCGTGCACGCTTACGTGCTCATACTTAAGCCATTCCAATGTTCTCTCATTCTTTTTGTAATCATCTCCTAACTCTAGGCATTTTTTGTAATACCTCTTAGTTTTCTCATATGGGTACCTAAGTCCACTTTGCTTATCCCTTTCACTAAGCAATGGAATAGGGGTCATTCTATTACACGCCTCAATATCCTTATGTTTAAACCTAGGATGAGCATGTGGCATTTGGCAGATAAAGTCTTCAACTTCATCAGAGAATGTAATTAGACCATCAATCATCCGTTCATTCAACCTAGTCATTCTTTTGAAAGGTTTTCCAAAAATTACTTGAGTGAGGTCCTTATCAATAAATTCTCGTAAGTCTTCTAAGACCATGAACTCTACCAAATAAGCAAAACTTCCAAAAAACACGTGCAAATGAGTGACTGCTTCAACAACATTATTCCCTTGATAAGTTAACTCATTGATCTTGATTTTATTGTATAGGTCCCTTGAGATTAAGTTCAAAGGCAAGAATGAATTCAAGTAAGCATCGAACCCTTCTAATCCTATTTTGCAAAGGAATTGCATGTTAAAGGGACCATCTTTCTCAATTCTACACCTGGGGTCAAAACATTGGGAGGGGTTGATAACGCTACACGCGTCGTTCGGGGTCAAGGAAACTTCCTTTTCTTCGAGCAAGTTTTATAACACCCTAGGCAGTGAACCTAATCGTTGTAGTGTAGTAATTAGGGTAAGCCACGGGTATTGATATCGTTCTCTAGGGGAATAGGAATGCTAGTAAGGAGTTACTACGCTAAGGTTAAGGTTGAGGAAGATTATTTTTATCTTTTATATTTTATGAAAGGAAAGGTACGAATCTCGGCTATTGGATTTGGGGGTTGGTATTTCACCGATTACTCTACTATTATCTAATTATCTAAACTAAGGTTGTGGGAGTCTATGTCTAATTAATGTGTGCTCGTATGATAGTTTAAAGATGTGTTTACTTAGGTTGTATTACTCCTTAATTATCTCTTATTGATGGTTGAGTTGTCACGTCCTTATTCCTAGTTGCGTTGTGTGTCTAAAGTTGTAGGGTATGCGTTTCTCCCTAACTCTTTGAACTTACCAAAGGGTCTCGTCTACAAACCCACTAGGGATGATAAACTCCTACTCTAAGGCGCTCTTTGGATGGTTTAGCCTACAACTACTCGTAATTATATTCTAAGGTTCACAAAGATGAATCAAGCATTAAGTACACAACGAATGACCTATCGCATTACTCGATCATTAATCAACTAAGATAAGAAACAACCAATCAATATTCAATAATTAAGTTTCATACTTTCTAAGCAAACACACAAATAAATTAGCGGACATGGAGAACATGCAAGCATACACACAAATAATCAAAGACATAATTGAATTAATGAAGTAAAGACTTATCTTGATGTAAGATAGGGTTGAAAACCCTAAAATCTTGTACAAGACACCTTAGGTTCGGTTTTAGGTTTTACTCCAAAAGACTCTCCACCCAAGACCGAAAAATTCGGATTCTATATATAAGATTACATATCGACGACGTCACCTTATGTTTTGTGGCCGTCGTGTCGCCGCCATTAGGGTTTCGTCTTGCCACGTTAACCTTGCGACGGCGTCACCTTGTGTCCGTGACGCCGTCCTCTTCGACCGGCGTCGTCGGATTGCATCTGGGCGTCCCGAGTAGCGACGGCCTACTCTTTTACAATTTGCACGTCGTTGCTTGAAAATACGAGTTTTGGGTTACGGACCGTCACAACAATTTTGGGACGCGCGCCATTCTTTTGACCGTCGCCTTCTAATTTCAAAGAATCGTGAGTGTCTCGATTTTGACTTTGGCCATTTTCTTCATATATTCGCCTTTTCGTCCAAATAAGTGCCATTCCAAACATTTTGCCTTCAAGAGACCTAAAAGTGAAAAGGAACGATATTAAGCAATAACGGATACAAAGTGATCAAATAAGGACTTAAACGACCCTCAAAATGGTACCTTTAAAACCTTATCAAATATCCCTACACTTGTTATTTGCTTGTCCTCAAGCAAATGTGCTTTTAGCCAATTAATTTATAAGTTAGGGGTCATGAAGCATTAATTCAAAACGGTCCACAACACATATAAGCCCTCAAAGTCATAACAAGCACGGAATTACATACTAGCACCTCACATGGGGTGTTTGGATACTCACATCTCTCTCGGTGTATATATGAAATATAACAAAATAGAAATGGAAGATAAACACTCATTAACCGGTCCTAGTACATAGATTACCATAGGCTTGAGAATAGATCAAACCTCCATCGCTTTGGCGTAAGCACCTAGGAAAGACTATCAAAGAGGTCTTTAAAGGGTTGTAATGTTAGGCTTACGGTGGGAAAACAAAGGGTTTGGTGGGATAGGCTATTTAGTGGTGGCAAGTCAAAATCTCTATGTTAAATGCATATGAAGAATGGCGTTGCTAAGCCAAGACTCGACACTCTAAACTCTAGATAAGCGAAATAAATAACCATAAATTTGAAGGATAGATGTAGGATGGTAGCCCGTATTTTTTTTTTTTTTTTTTTTCACTCTATTTTTTTCTTTTCTCTTTTCTATTTTTTTTCGATTTTTTTTTTTTTTTTTTTCATACACTTTTACTCTACCATGCTCTACGGTAACATCAAAATAATAGGGATTTATAGGCTCATCCCTACACTTGAGTTTTATTACTCTAACACTAATTTGACCCGATTTGAAAAGATCAAAACACTTGGGGTACATTATTATGCAAACAAAGGAATTTGAATTTTAACCTTCCTTCCGTCATTTCATAAACTTTAACTTTTCCCATGAATCCCAATCATCCCAAACTGTATACAAAGGATATGACTCGACTTAGCAACTTATGCAAGCAACTAGATAATTGAACTAAGGGTTTAGGGTAATAACAAACATTTGCACTAAAAGTGAGTGCATAAGGGGTAGGCTAAGGCGATTTGGGTGTATATTTGGGGTGGGGTGTAAACAATGCTCTTCATTAATATTCCGGAAAACCGAAACATCACGAGAACCGCGAAAAGGATAGGCTCGAGGGGTTAACTAGGGTATCGTGTACTAAAGATGAATACAACGCAAAGGGTGTGGGGAATTACTCAACCGATGTGGAAGAAGTAATTATATTACGTGTATCAAACAAGGGTTATCCTAATGCCTCTTATCATTTAGTTATTCCTAACTACACAAGTGTAGCCTCACTTGCGATCTCGGAATGCATAACAAAAAAGTTCTAGAATCTAATAAAATACTACCGGTTCACACTCTAAGCATTGAAGATGAATGCTTTAATTCCTACTAATCTAAGGGCGATCCTCACATTTTGGTGGAATTTGGGTGGTAAAGGGTTTTTTTGTGCTAGTCATGCAACTTCCTATCCATGAGACGCTTTTGTTAAGACTAATGGCCCACTCCTATATGTCATAAAAAATTTTAAATTTGGTGCCAAAATTACCCTAACCGACATTTTCTCATGGTTTATTACACAATCACAATTGGACAAAGCAAATAATCAAGGATAAGCATAGTTTCAAAGTTCCGTTTTATTTTCCCTCCTACACTTAAACCGAACATTGTCCCCAATGTTCCCCGAAAGTATCAAAGTCATGATAAAAGAAGGTAATTAAAAACGAAGAAACTAATACTCCCCGATTAGCTCGGTAGGATCCGTGTAAAGTGGTGGTTAAATCCTTTTCAAGAAGAATTATTGCGTGACAAGCTCCTTCCAATCTTATGTAACTTCTTCTTGACAAACTAAACCCGCACACTTGAAGAAAACAAACGAAACCTTCGCGTAAAATCGTGTAATAATATATATAAGACTCGATTTAAACTAGGATATAATGCTTGTGGAATGGATGTTTCGAATTTCTAAGAAAATTAAGACCGGAAAATTCCAAAAATTTATAAGTGGCTCGTAAAACGAGAAAAAGTAATCGATGTTTTACTCCTTCGACGTCGTCGGGGTTGCAATCTGACCCGTTAGGTTATCCCGACAAAAGCGGTCGCGATTTTTCGGAAAATTTACATCTTTAGAATCGGACAAAATTCTCGCAAAACATCCATTATGACTCGATACAAGCATTTGACTCGAACAAACAAACATAAATATCTTTTCGTTAATTGTTATTCTCATGTTTACGTTTCTTTTGAAAACGTGTGTAATCCTCCCTACACTTATCCCTTATGTAAAATACCTTTACATGCAATTAAGACGAGGTTAAAAACAAAATAAAGCATTTTTACAAATTTAAACATGAGGATAAACAATTAATAAAAGATATATGACACTAACAAGCAAACAATTAAGCATGGGTTGCCTCCACGAAGCGCTTTTCTTTATTTAAGAGTCTTGTAGCTAGACTCATAGTCGTGCTCCCACGTTTTCTCATTACCGCCTCTTGACGGTCTCTAATGGGATTCCATGTTGTAGAAGTGCCTAACATGCACTTCTCTAAGAGTTCATCCTCTCCCAATTGGTCCTATATTCCGGTCCTAGGCTCAAGCAATCCTTATAGAATCCGAAAATCTTAGTCATAACATAATCAACACCTTTTCCCTATCCTCATCATTCCTATAATAGACAAGCAGTTTAAGTTCCTTTTCATCATTAGAGTGATGAAAACTTCTCAATCTTAAACGGCATTTGGTAAGCTATGTCATCGGTCTCATTCTTGAATCGCACTACTCCTAACGAGGGTCATAGGTCATCCGGTGCTTTCTATGAAAGGTTTTCCTAGAATAACATGGGATAAGCTAGGGTCTATGGCCGTGCTAATATCATCCACAATTATGAAATCCGTAGGAAACGTGAAACTACCTACATAAGCGGGCAATCCCTTAATTCTTCCTAGAAAATTGCAACTAACATTAGGATCATTGGGGTCTTGCCTAGTTGGAATAGGCTTCTTCAATATCCAATTGTAATAGGTGCTAGTCATTATGTTGATTGGGGATTTGCGATCAATGTAGGCTTTGCCACAAAAAGGTGTCCTATGACACATGGTATGTTAAGATTCCAAGGGTTCCCAAACTTGATTCGAGGACTTTTCCTAACATACATTTGACGGAGGTCACGCACTAAGTGAGGGTGGCGAGATAGTTCTTCTTCCGTAGGAAATTTGTTGAAATAGTCAATGTCTACTTCATCTACTTCCTCGGTGTTTCATCATCCACAAGTGTATAGTCCTCTTCGTCATTTGTTTCATCGAGTTCAACTAAGGCGATGGTATTGACGAATTGGACATCCTTCGTTAGCTTGCTTGGATCCTTAATCTCTATACTTGAAGGCTCGGGAGTTGAGATAGCACTAACCTTCTTATCACTATTAGTTATGGCTTTCAAAGGTTGTCTATTTTCCTATCCATCTCGGCTTGTTGATGGTTAAAGCGGTCAGGAGAGCTTTAGCCATTTGGGTTTCTTGGGATGCAACTAGGTTTTGCAACATCCTTCGACATTTTGTTGGTTAGGACCATTAGGTGGGGGCCATGAGAAATCATTAGAGGTGAATTCTTTGGTTTGTCCCAGAGAAGTCGGGCTTGTTTTCCATGCTTCACGGGTTTCATTGAAATTCCTAGGTCCGGGTGTTGTAGGAATCTTCCTCCGCTCCATTGTCGCGAGGATGCGTAGTCAGCGAAGCGTGTTCGGGATCGGTGCTAGTCGCGTGTTATGAGGATCACAAACCGGCTCGCACGAGGAAGAAACTTTGTTCACATGGTGTGAAGACTTAGGATTTTCGTAGGAACTCATGAGGAATTTAACTTGATCTTCAAGTTCGATCATCCTACGGTCGGGAGGAGGCAAGGAGATTGCCTTAACGGTTTTGGGCAGCTCATGGGGTCATCCCAACTTTTGTTGTCATAGAGGCGAGGTCTCTATTATTCCCCATGATTCTTCTACGGTGAGATCACTAAGTTTTCCACCGCCGCTTGGTCAATGGATCGCTTAGTGGGGAAGTTGACATGATCATAAAGATTTGGACTTGGAGCCAAAGATCAATGCCGTGATGAAGGACTTTATGAAGTAAGTCCTTGAATCGGGTCCATGCTTCAGAGAGATTCACCTTGACGTTGTTGGAACATCAAGATGTCATTCCTAAGCTTAGTGGTTCTCCCGGTGGGAAAAATTGAGCAAGGAAGCGAGAGGTAAGATCATCCCAACTTGAGATGGAGCCGTGGAAGTCGCTCAAGCCAATTACTAGCTTGGTCCCGTAGAGAGAATTGGAAGAGACGCAGCGCGTGGTCTCCCGAGTAGTAGCATCAAGGTCGATGGAATCGGCGATTTTGAGAAATCCCTCGAGATCTTGATTTGGATCTTGAACGAAGTCCATGGAATGCACATCCGCTTTGCACCAACCGGATGGTGTCGGATCGCAGGCCGTAGTTTGGGCTTGGTCGGGAAGCTCAATGGTGTTCCTATAGCCTAGGTTGCTTGGTCTCGAGTATTCACCAAGAGTACGGGCTCTTGGCGGGTCATTTGGTGGTGGGTTGATGAATGGTAGTGGGTTATCACCTTCCATGATGAAAAGTGATGGGGTTACGAACAAAGGTTACGAAGAAGGGGATAGACTCAAGAGAAAGCTAAAAATTGAGAAAAAAATACTTGATAGGAATCAAGCAAAGAACCTAAACGAGGTGGACTACTAACTAGCTATTCTATTCCCGCGGCGCTAAAAACTTGATAACGCTACACGCGTCGTTCGGGGTCAAGGAAACTTCCTTTTCTTGAGCAAGTTTTATAACACCCTAGGCGGTGAACCTAATCGTTGTAGTGTAGTAATTAGGGTAAGCCACGGGTATTGATATCGTTCTCTGGGGAATAGGAATGCTAGTAAGGAGTTACTACGCTAAGGTTAAGGTTGAGGAAGATTATTTTTATCTTTTTATATTTTATGAAAGGAAAGGTACGAATCTCGAGTATTGGATTTGGGGGTTGGTATTTCTACCGATTACTCTACTATTATCTAATTATCTAAACTAAGGTTGTGGGAGTCTATGTCTAATTAATGTGTGCTCGTATGATAGTTTAAAGATGTGTTTACTTAGGTTGTATTACTCCTTAATTATCTCCTATTGATGGTTGAGTTGTCACGTCCTTATTCCTAGTTGCGTTGTGTGTCTAAAGTTGTAGGGTATGCGTTTCTCCCTAACTCTTTGAACTTACCAAAGGGTCTCGTCTACAAACCCACTAGGGATGATAAACTCCTACTCTAAGGCGCTCTTTGGATGGTTTAGCCTACAACTACTCAGGTAATTATATTCTAAGGTTCACAAAGATGAATCAAGCATTAAGTACACAACGAATGACCTATCGCATTACTAGATCATTAATCAACTAAGATAAGAAACAACCAATCAATATTCAATAATTAAGTTTCATACTTTCTAAGCAAACACACAAATAAATTAGCCGGACATGGAGAACATGCAAGCATACACACAAATAATCAAAGACATAATTGAATTAATGAAGTAAAGACTTATCTTGATGTAAGATAGGGTTGAAACCCTAAAATCTTGTACAAGACACCTTAGGTTCGGTTTTAGGTTTTACCCAAAAGACTCTCCACCCAAGACCGAAAAATTCGGATTCTATATATAAGATTACATATGCGACGGCGTCACCTTATGTTTTTGTGGCCGCCGTGTCGCCGCCATTAGGGTTTCGTCTTGCCACGTTAACCTTGCGACGGCGTCACCTTGTGTCCGTGACGCCGTCCTCTTGACTTCGACGTCGTCTGGATTGCATCTAGGCCGCCCGAGTAGCGACGGCCTACTCTTTTACAATTGGACGTCGTCGCTGAAAATCGTGTTTTGGGTTACGGACCGTCACAACAATTTTGGGACGGCGTCGCCATTAGCACCGACGCCGTCGCCTTCTAATTTCAAAGAATCGTGAGTGTCTCGATTTTGACTTTGGCCATTTTCTTCATATATTCGCCTTTTCGTCCAAATAAGTGCCATTCCAGCATTTTGCCTTCAAGAGACCTAAAAGTGAAAAGGGCGATATTAAGCAATAACGGATACAAAAGTGATCAAATAAGGACTTAAACGACCCTCAAAATGGTACCTTTTAAAACCTTATCAGGGGTCTTCTTCCATTTCAAAACTAACTTCATCGATGACCTCCCCGTTGTCAAGTGCTTCACCATAATCAAATTCCTCATCGGAATCTGAGTCATAGAAAGGACTTTGTTGTTGCCAATTTATCTCATTATGCCCTAGGTGATTTCCAAAATGGTGAACGGGTGAAGGGTTTTGTGGGATTGCGTTCTTAAATTCGGGATTGGGAACGGGTAGTGTGAAGAATCTTGACGGAAGACACGTATCATGGTGAGTGATGGATTTTACGAACAAAGGTCACGAAGAAGGGGATAGACTACGAGGAAGCTATAAAATGAGAAAAATTTACTTGATAGGAATCAAGCAAAGAAACCTAAACGAGGTGGACTCTAACTAGCTATTCTATTCCCTGGCGGTGGCGCCAAAACTTGAAAACGCCACGCAGCTGCGTTCGGGGTCAAAGGAACTTCCTTTTGTCGAGAAAGTTTTCAACACCCTAGGCAAATGAACCTAATCATTGTAGTGTAGTATTAGGGTAAGCCACGGAATTGATATCGTTTTTAGGGAATAGGAATGCTAGTGAGAGGTTACTACGCTAAGGTTGGGGTTGAGGAAGATTATTTTTATCTTTTTATATTTTTTAGGAAATGGAAAGGTACGAATCTCGGGGTTTGGATTTGGGGGTTGGTATTTCTACCGATTACTTCTACTATCTAATTATCTAATTAACTAAGGTGAGGGTAGTCTATGTCTAATTATTGTGTGCTCGTATGATGGTTTAAAGATGTGTTTACTTAGGTTTTATTACTCCTTAATTATCTCCTATTGATGGTTGAATTGTCACGTCCTTATTCTTAATGCGTTGTGTGTCTAAGGTCGTAGGGTATGCGTTTATCCCTAACTCTTTGAAACTACCAAAGGTTATCGCCTACAAAGTCTCTAGGATTTATAAACTCTAACTCTAAGGTACTCTTCGGATGGTTTAGCCTACAACAACTCTAGGTGCTATAAACTAAGGTTCTCAACCTTCCAGGTTATGTATTGGAGAAAAAGAACAAACGGGAAAGCTAAAAAAAAGAAGAGCTTCTTTATCGTGAAGAGTAAGACTGTCTTTATATAAGTGATTGTTTTAGTTACTAAGGAACCCAAAAAACGTCCTTAATGCTATTTCAGCCTCACTGGCCCTGGCCGGCCCCGGAGGTCTTTCAACGAGAACCTGTAGACGAAATATCGAGCGCATACAGTTATGTCCTAATTATATGGTAGGTCCTAACCCTGCAAATGTAGCCGACCAGTGAAGATTGTTTTTTGCCGACCGGTGGTGCATAGAGTTTTGTCCTAATTACACGGTGAAGATGGTTTTTTTTATCACAGAATGTAAGATCTCTCTTTTATTTTAGTGTAATGTATATATGATTCTATACACTATATTTGTTACAAACAATGATGGTACATGTGAAATATATATTGTTCCATGGTAACAGTCCACATTAGAGGTCATGGTTGTCACGTTGGCATATGTGTAACGGCCAATGGGTTAACATTTTTATCAAAATAGCATTTTTTTCCAAGTTTAATTTAGTAGCTATTTTATGTATAATTGAAAACCTATCTAACTGCCGAATGTATAACAGTAAAGCCAGAGGTATAGAGATGTCAACGAAGCATGACGGATGAACTGTGTGTCCTTGTTTGCAGGCTAGAATTTATAGCATTGGGGTAGCTTGCGAAAGTTCTTAAACAGTCATTGCTGATACGACTGTGGCATGCTACTACTTCTGAAAGTTCGGACGATGGTTGCACAGTTTTGGTGCGTGGTACGTGTTATACATATGCTAGAATTTTTACGTTTCTACAGTTACGAGTAACAAATAATAAAATTCCTTTGCTAGGTTCACACAAGTTGTTCCTTTGGCAGAAGACGACTTTTCAGAACATTATTTCAAATTTGCGGCAATCAATGAACTAGCAGCTCGAGCAGATAATCGGGACTCAATTTTGACAGGCGATTTAAGCCAAAATTAATAGCTTTCAGATGTCTCAAAGATGATGAAGAAAAAGAGACAAGAAACTCAGATCTTTAATGATGTCTCGAAGTTGAAGAAAAAGAGATACGAAACTCGGATCTCCAACGACTACAACAAGAACGCCGCCAAAGGTGTATCATCTAAGGATCATTTTTTTATTCGCTAGGTTCGCAATGAATACATAATCAAGATACTAGGGAGATACTAAGAAAAATTTCAGGTGTAACGTGATTCAGGTTTCAACAGGTACCGATTTTAACTTTAAATTCTACGTGTTTAATTTTGCAGGTTTTGAGATTTATGGTTTTTGGTATTGTAAATTGTTGTTATGATTTCCATTTTTTTTGTAATATGAAGTAGTGAAAAATGATGACATGGTGAAAAGTTTAAAGGTATGACTCTTGGCTGTTTACAAGCCACTATAACATCTTTCGAATTTGAATTTGACTCGGAGTTTAATTTACTCAAATAATCTTGGTGTGGTTATAACTCTCTTTCCAGAGATACCTCATGCGGCACGGGACTTCAATTGCAAGGGTAGTCTACTCAAATTTGCAGGTTGTAACACGATCATAGTGTGTTGGTATGCAGATTATTTACTTTCAATATAGTGTATTTTCTATTTGATATCTTAGATGAAATATGCATACGGGGCATACTTTGATCTGTAGTGCACTTGAAAAATAAATTCTAAGAGGAAAGTTCCATGGGTTGTGAATTGAAAGTACTTATAAGTATGTTAATGTTAAGAGTATACGAGTGGTTTAGACATGCAACTAACCGTAGCATAAAAAAAATATATCATTATACTTGATCTCAAGTCCCAAAGTGATAAAATAAGTTGTAAAAAGGAGAATTTATCACAAGGAAGGTGGTATGAAAGAAGATGTTGTTCATAGGAAATGAGATTCGTAGCAGTGAAGGCTTATAGTATAAAGACGAGTACTAATAGAAACTGAATGTACCAAGTATGACCCAAACTGAATGCCGCAAATTTGAAATAAAGTTCTGGAAAGTCGTCTTCTGCCAAAGGAACAACCTGTGTGAACCTAGCAAAACTATAAAGTTAGTTTCGCTTTAATGTATTGACCCAAAACTATAAAGTTAGTTCCTTAATCTTAGTTTCGCCTTATTCAGGTTGTTCCTTATAGTATATCATTATTTTTATCGTTAATGTATTGACCCAAAACTATAAAGTTAGTTTCGCTTTAATCTTAGTGAACAAATTGCCTGCGACATTTTAGATGATTATCCATTTATCATTCAGCGATTACTAAATTCATTTATTTGATGTTACATTACAGTAATACAGCCGAACACGCTGGCAAGTAAGCACTGACTCACATTATAAAACTTTGGCAAAAAGGTCATACGCTAAATTAAAAAAAACATTAGTGCCCAAATTTTAAATCCTCAAAATACGATCAGACATTTACCGAACCTATAGGAAAAAATACCCGCTGCAACGCAGCAGGCTCTAATCCTTGTTTGAACTAATTTGAACCCTTATAACCTTATTAAGAACTTATCTATTTTGCCCGTTATGTCAATTATAGATCTTAACCGTTTCATTTAACTTTTTAGTATATATTTGTTCTACTAAATCCTAAAAATAAAACCACAAGTCATACCCGTCCATCGGACGGTTTTGACACTAGTATATATATATATATATATATATATATATATATATATATATATATATATATATATATATATATATATATATATATATATATATATATATATATATATATATATATATACTAGTTGTCAAGCCATGGCAAATGTGTTATAATTTAACTTGTGATGGTGTTGGTTAACGAAAAATTGTTACTCAAGTATGTTGTTTTTTATTATTGTGTAAATATATTTATTTATGTTTAGTTGTATTCTTTGTTTTGATGGTGTTATTTAGCCTTTTTTTTGTTTTTAAAAACATGGGTATTTTTTTTTAAATGATTGAAGTACATGGAAATTGTTCTGACGTTTTTGTTTTTCTTTTTAAGTTTTTTTGTGTATTCTTCATGTTTGTAATTATTTTACGTTTAAAAAATTTTAAGAAAAGGGGGGCGAGCATGACTTATAAATAATCGTTGGCATATTTTTCTATAGCGAAAGAAGGGTTGTAAAAATGGTTGGAAAGTGTATATATTGAAAGAAAAGTTTATAAGCTTATGAATATTGTTGACATATTTGACTATAGCGAAAGAATGTGGGTAAAAATGGTTGAAAAAGTGACAAAGGAATAAACTAAGCAATGGTTAATTAAGTACAAACACCATAAAATATTTAAAGAGTGAATAACGAACAAAAAGAAATGAATGATAATCTTATAATAGGAAATAATACTTAATAAATTATCCGTCATTACAAAGTATATGCTTTTAGTTCAAATGAGAAATAAAGTAAATACTTAAATATTGATAACTCAATCAAACCTAAATAACAACACCGTTTCCTTGTGCATTCTTTCCCTACATACTCCTACAGTGGTGTAAGTCTTGCAATCTAGAAGGGTAGTAAAGTTACGTTTTAAAACACATGTAATGAGCAAAGGAACTTTAACACATCAGTGGCATATTTTTCATAACGAAAGAAGGGTAGTAAAATTATGTTTTAAAACATGGGTAATAAGCCAAGGAACTTTAATATGAATTTAAGCAATTTAATATTATTTAATATAGTAAAATTACATTCTAGCATTAATGGTTAATATATCAAATAAAATTTTATGCTTAATTTTTTAGAATAGATTAATAAAATGACCCAATAATATGTAATAGTTCAATATATAAATCGAAACAAACCAACTACTAATGCCACATTAAATTCATAATCCTATACATTACAAAATTACTGGTGGAACTCATACAATACGTTAGAACAATAGAGGAAAATAACTTCCACGTACGTTGTCCATATATTTTTGATGATATTGTTCATGCATATAATATTCATGAAAAATCATGAGTCTCTAACATTCAAGAAGAGAGTTTTTCAGCAAATTGAGATTGTCTGATGAGGTTGAAAAGACGCTCTTCATAGGGTTTCCCTCGATCTTCTTCAGGACATATGGCTGAGTTAAAAAATTTCATGT
Organism: Chrysanthemum lavandulifolium; assembly: GCA_022545495.1. Lineage (NCBI taxonomy): Eukaryota > Viridiplantae > Streptophyta > Magnoliopsida > Asterales > Asteraceae > Chrysanthemum > Chrysanthemum lavandulifolium. The sequence continues at coordinate 183,208,658 of CM040243.1, read as the reverse complement.
CACTTACAAGCTTTCTTCAAAGCTAAGAGTATCAAAACATTAAACACACCTGCTTAACCTTAAAACTCATTAGTTTAACAGGCCATGGCTCATGGTTACTTATCCAAATACTCCTCCATAGCCTTCACATCTCTGGATGTGAAAAAGGCATGTTGCAAATTTGAAAATCAAATTTAATAGTCCAAAAATGTGTAAATTCTTTCAGTAAAGTAGCTATAGAAAAAGTTCATGATAGTTCCTTTAACAATAACTTCATTATACTGTAATAACAAACAGGAAACTTAGAAAACCAATTATCAGAATGAGAAAGATAGTAAGCTTACTGGACTTTCTAGTACTTTGCAAACTGATAGGTCACATTCAATCACACCATATCTTCTTCCATTCTTGCTGTTAAAATAGCTACATCTAATACTTGACTTTTAAGGTTGAGAATGCATACAACTCTTGGGTGAAGTCTAACACTCTCGATGTATCATTGCCTTGTGAACTATGAGTTGGTCCTTGGAGATAGTGAGTCATACAATGTATCTACCAAAACTGAATACAATCAAAACTCATGAGTAGGGAGCAGGAGGTGGTGTTTTTTTGTATCTTTGTTTTCCCATCATTGTTTTCCCATCATTGTTTTTATTATATGTTGGAGTAAACTACATAACCCGTTGCAGACCCAAATGGCCCTTTAAATTTTGTTGCAGCACGCAGTCACAAACACCAACTAAACTGGTGCATGAGGCATAACCAAACAGCCCTTATAGTTGCATATTTGTAGCCGACAGACCCAAAGACCGGTTAAAAAGCTGTTGCAGTAACCATAACCAATAATTTGCTCTACCAAGACCAAAACACCATATATAAGGCTGCACCATAATACAAACTTAAACTCTGTTTATTTTTATTAATTGGGTCAAATTATAAGCATTCCACAATTAACAAAATCATTGTTTTTTCATGAAAAAAACTAAGCTGGAAAGTATTAAAAATATTTATACCTTTCGCATCAATTCTTCAAATTTGCACTCAAGGTCGATGGAACTGTGAAAATTAGGGTGGTTTTGACCGTGTTTCAAATAGTAATGCGAAACCTCCGGAGTTGAATTGTGGGTCATGATTTGATATTCCACCGATTAGGTTGATGATTCTTGGAAGAATTTAACACAAACACTTTTAGCGCTCTTTGCGATTCAATCAACTTATAGAGTCTTCTACTACCTATGTTGCTCCTGATTGGAACTTTCAGCCAGTTATTCAAGTAAAAACATGTTACATGTTACTGAAGGTGGTAGGATGAGCAAGTCGGGTAATGGTAGAAAATGGTCGAGTTGGAAATGGGTCATTTTTTTGGTACATATCAAAAAGTGCCATGTTCACCCTATCTCTTTTCTATAATAAAATAATTAATATGTTAATAAGGATTACAATGAAAATATGCTTACAGTACACTATAAATATTTGAGTAAAACAATAGCTGATTAGGCGGATGTATGCATAAAATAGACTTTTGGTCACTTTAAGACCCGTTTGACCCATTTGAGTTGTTCTTTTTTGGCTTCTTGTGTTAATTTGACTCGTTTGAAATAAGTCATAATTCAATCCAAACCGACTTACTTATACACAAGTGAAAAGGCCACCTATCCTTAATAATGTAATATTTATGTAAATCTTGTTTTTACCCTATTTTGTACTGCTTACTGGAGGCCACTGAGGTGAGTAGACTGTGGAAAACTAGAAGGGGGGTTGAATAGTTTTACCAATTAAAACTTTGTTTTAAAACATTTAGATCAACTTATGTCAATCTATTTAGATGTGTATGTTGGACGTTGATAGATGGATATTAAAAGTGTAATAAAAGATAAAGAGTAAGAAGCACATAACCACGACACGAGTATTTATAGTGGTTCGGCTACAAGGACACCTTCCTTGCCCTACTGCACTCCCCGAGTCACCTACTCAAGAGTTCGTAATAACTACACGACACCAACTCCTTATAGCGGAGAAGCCTTCACAACGTCGCCTACTCTTTTTCCGGTACTAGGCTAACCACCGGGTTCTTTACACCAAGGTGAACCACACCTTACCACAACATCGCCTACCCTTTATCCGGTACTAGGCTAAGTACCGAGTTCCATTGCAATGGAGGAACTACTACCTAACACTACACAACACCTAATCCCAAAGGAGACCTACTCCTTATTAAACACCATCAAGGATATCAACATCCTTGGAAACAAACTACCACTATATGTATAACGATGCACCTCATCGATTATACCACCTTGGCATTCTTCACTAATGCCACTTGATTTGATTTCTAGGCATCCTTTACTAATGCCCTTGACACAACGCTAGGCACCTTTCACTAATGCCTTCGTCTTGACACCTTTGGCATTCTTCACTAATGCTCTTGACATGGACGTTAAGCATCTTTCATTATTGCTTTCGTCTTGACTATTTCGGCATCCTTCACTAAAGCCTTAGACACAACACTTCTATAGAGGAAGAAAGAACTATCAACAAGAGGACCTCAGTAGTCTTGATGATGACGAAGCATGACAACTCATGGACTTGAGCTTGCTCGACTTCAAGAGGTGGTGATCTCGCCTTTAAGAGGAACCTAGAGAATCACACGAAAACAAAAGACAAACTACATAGAAAGATCCCTTAGGATCAGTGGTTAGAGAGTTACAATACTTGGAGAAAGTATATGTGTTAATGGCAAGCCAAAAGGAAGAAATGGCTAACTATTTATAGAGGAGAAATGCTGACTGTTCCCCGGATACCACGGATCCCTCCCTTAAGGGATCCGTCTAGTGTAAAGCTAGGGATCCATGGGATGCTCCTCTTTACCCATAGGTATTTTGGTTATGGGTCATGGGTTATGGGTTGATCCATGGGTATTTCTTTAGATACAATGTATCTAATGAGTGCAATGTATCTAGTCAAGTAGGTATGGGTCAATACCATGGGTTATGGATATGCTCCATGTGTTGTAGTTTTTACCCATTATAATACATACTAGTTATGTATATATTTGCCCAATATGTAAACACTAGTTGTTGTACATATGTATTACTAAATCATAAAATCACTTATACTTGTTTTAGTGTTTTATGTGAAAACGTAAGTGTGTTAGAAAACTATTGGCTCAAACCATTTACGTATTTTATTTGTTTCGTTAAAATGATTTTATGTTTGTTATCGACAAAACATTAGAAGGTCGTAAAATATAAATAAACGTTTTTACGGCTTATTTGTATTAACAATCTCCCCCTTTTTGTTGATGACATAACATACAATTATTTTAAGGAAAACTAAAAATTTGTAAAAGTTCGAATTGAGTTTTACTCTCTTCTCCCCTTTTGTCGAAACAAAAGAGCGCCGAAAAGAAACTAACACATTGTTTTAAGAAAAACGCGTAAAAGATAAAAAATGTAAAGAGAGCAAGTGACGGGAATGGTTCTCGTCTTAACTTCCCCTTGACGAGTCCATCCCTTTGTGAGGGCGTCAAGTAAATATAAACTAATAAGCTAATGAATTGCAATTTTGTTTGCAAATGGTTTCGTCCTTGTGACGAAGATGGTCCCCCTTGAAGATTGCAACTTTGCAATGGGGTGTCATGAAGTGTAATCCAAATAAGGATTATGTTGCAAATTCTTTTGCAATGTATGGTTTGACACAAAGCTCCCCCTAGCTTAGAGTGTCAAGTTCTTTATGTGTATTTTGAAAATCTACAAAATAAAGGTTAGAAAACAAGAGTATAGTGCATAATTTTCTGCAAATAAGACTCAAGTTAGTGGAATTTTGTTCTTCTGTTCCACAGATCCCACGATTCCCTCTTTAGTAGGATCCGTCTAGGCAATTTCCAGGGATCCGTCTGTCTGGTAACAGATGATTCAGCAAAGGTGATATACCAAACAGTGTTTAATATGAAAGTGAGATATGCATACAAGCAACAAACATATACTCAAATAAATATGGAAAATAAGTTATCATTCAATAAAACAACGAGATAATCAACAAATCTCTAAAACTAAGAGAATGATCAAGCAATGTAATACATATTCCACTTAATGCTAATGAGGAACCTAAACTTAAGAAGCAACCACGTGCTTAAGGATGATCAAACATGAAATGGGATTCCTAAATGTTCTAAGTTGAGCTTGAGACTAGAATACCGTTTTTAGGTTCATGGTTGTTTAGGTTTGTTGACCTCATCGAAATGTTCGAGGAGGTGATAAAACATGAAACGTTGCTCTTCACGTAGTTCATGTATCAACCTTTCAACATGTTGACAATGATAGCAATCCTTGTCATGGTTTTGAAGGGATGGTGGTAAAGGTTGAGCGGCTTGAAGTGGAGGTTCAAGTGAGGTTGGTTGAAATTCCTCAAATGGAGGAGGAATTGGTGGAGGCATATTAAGTGGTGGCTCAACAAGGGTTGATGGTGGAGGTAGGGAAGTGTCAACATCCATATGATCATGTGGTTGACTTTGATGTCTCCTCATAATCCAAAATGGACCATTGGAGGGAAATGGAGAAATTGACATTGGTGCAAGTGTTGATTCAACACTTTGGTTTTGTTGTACAACCTTTTCTAGTGAGTGTGTTGGTAATGGCGGAGGATGATATGGCGTAGGGGGTAAGTCTTCTAAGTTGTAGGAATGTGGAGATGATTGTGAGGTGGTGAATGATATTGCTTTAGGCACAAATGATGTTGATTGGGTTGGAAAGGTTGTGTTTGGTCTAGTCGGAATTGTAGAGTTTGGTGATCTTATTTTGTGGGAAAAATTCTCTTGGGGATTGGTTTGATTGGTTGTGTTGGTGTAGGGGAAATTCTAGCATTTGTGGACTTAACCGGAGATGATTCGGTTGAGGAAACTTCGTGTATAACCCAAGCAAGTTTCTTGGGTGGTTCTTGGGTGGATGAGTTAGCACTAGGAGCTTTCCTCATGATGAAATGGCTAAAGAAGGTGTTTCTAATTGCTGAGAATTATGTTGTGTTTGATGACTAAGGGGTTCTAGCAAAATGACTTATAAAGGGAAGAATTTGGCAAGTGCATTTAAGACTTAAGCCACTAAGATTCGTAGGAATGTGATGATTAACATGCACAAGAGTCAAATTCGAGTTTTCTTGATCTAGGGACTCAATTAAGATGAGGTGGAGTGTTCAAGTTAGCAAGATGGGCTTGAAATGATTGTTTTAGCTAGAGTTGACATAATCATCACCCGAATCCCACGGTTCCTTCCTTGAGGGATCCGTCTAGGCTAATCCTAGGATCCGACTCTTAGCGACTATGAAAGGAAAAAAATGATGTTTCTAAGGTCTAAAACCTATACCATCTTGAGTGTTTCAGTCCTCCTAAGTATCTTAAATGAGGGTGTACTTGAATGATCAAGAGCAATGAGTGATATAGTTAATGATTGCCTTTTATAGAAGGAAAATGAGACTTTGTGATCACCAATGGATGTTCAAGGATGACACTAAAATTTTGATGGTGTCAAGTTATAATAAATGATCCTAGAGATCGATGTGAGCTTGAGATGAAGTTTGAAAATCCTTAAAAATCAAAAGAATTGAAAAACTAATTTTGACCCGTTTTGAGATAAGGATGGCTAGAAACTATTTTCTAAAATTGATCAATATATTCACCTAGGTGTTTTGAGATGTGAAAAGCAATGTGTGAGTGTTGAAGCGGAAATATGGTGAGTTTTGATGAGTTTATAAATCAAAAGCACTTTGAATTAGATCTTATGTATGGGTGAGTTAGAAGCTTTCTCATGCTTGAAGAATACTTAGTTGGGTTCTAAAATTTTATGTTTAGCTAGTGTGAAGTGATCTAGTAAACTATTTTGATGTATGGGAATGCATTGTCGATCCGTTGTCACAGATCCCACGGTTCCCTCAAGGAGGGATCCGTCTAGGCTAATCCTAGGGATCAGACATCCGCAGATCGGAACCATCATAGAAGCAAGTGCAGATTTTGCACCAATAAATATGCACTAAAAAATATCAAACTAAACAACGATATAAACATGTCATCACATAGAACATATCATAGATAATGGTAGAAATAATAATATCCAAGTTAACACAAACAAGAGTGCTAAAAAATAATCATTCATACACAAATCAAGTGTCTCAAAAACAAGCATAATCCTATAATCTCTTTAGTCAATTCTTTCTTTTCCTCTTTCCTGACTTCGTGACGTGGTAAGCTAGGTTTTGAATCATACCCCTTAATTGTTTGAATTCCGTGGTCTCGTTTGGAATAGTTGGAAGTTGTTGATAGTAATCAAAGGGTTCCAATTCAATGTTAGCTATGGGGTCGACATCTTCTTCTTCTTCTCCTTCTCCGTCTGAGGAGTCCGAGAGAGCTTTAGGTTTTCTTCCATTGACCATGAACCATTTAGGGGGTTGTTTGGTAAGAGGTACCATGACGTGATCGGAAAGGAAATGATCATTGTTGATAGGAGATGGTTGCAATGCACTAACATACTTACAAAGTCGTGTTAGGAGCATACCATATGGAAGTACCATGTTGGAAACTTTGAATACCCCGGCCATTCTCTTCACCATGTAACAAAGTAGATTAAATGGCTTTTGGTGGATAAGACAATAAATCATTTGCATGAGACATGCATTTGGATGATCCTTGTTACCAACTAGGCTAATGACGTTTTCCTAAGAATTTCTTCCCATTTTCTAAACATGGGGTGCATTTCGAAGAGTTCCATTTGAAAGGGATCACGGTGAATGAGCTTCTTGTTTCAGTTGAGATGGGATTAGTCGGTTCTTACTTTGAAAATGGTGTCTCGGACGGTTTCGGGTTCATCAAGAGGAGTATGGTATATTGGGTTGGGATCAAGAGCAAATGATTGACAAGATATTGCCCAATCTTGAGAGTACATACATATTCCTTCACAAGGAATGCGAAGGATTTAAGCGAATGTGTTGAGGGGTAGAGTGAAGCTTCGTTTATTGATGATGAAAGCGATTGAAATGCTATCATCGGTGTTTCGAATGATTCTAATTCTTTTGTAGAATTCAAAGATGAAAACCGGACAAATTTGTTCATCAATGTCAAGAAGACAATCAAAGTTGATTGCCGAGAAGACTTGACGAATGTTGGTATCTTCAAGGAAACATTCCTTGACTACAAGACCTTCGTAGATAAGTCTCTTTTCAAGTCTTTTGAAGACTTTTCGGTCGGTTTTTGACAATCCTTCTTTCGGATAGTAATGGGTGAGGTAATGGACGGTATCATGATGGTCTTTTTGAGTGGCTTTAGGCATGGTTAGTCCTAGAAACACAAATATTCCAATTAGGAAATTTTTTTGAGATGGGTTTATGGTTTTGATTTGTATTAACAATGTTGTGAACACAATGTAATCTTAGTTGAGTGAAAGCCCTTTTTAATGATTAATTTTGAAAACCCTAATTAAATTAATTGATTAGAAATTGAGAAACCATAAACCCTAGGATGAGGATGATGAAAATTAGAACATGTTAGTGTAATTACTTACAATGGTGTTCTAGAGAAGAGTACTTGAGGATATGGAGTCATATGAGGATGAAATCGGTTCTTGCGTCGCTTTTTGTGTTTTTGAGGAGAGGAAAATGATCGGTAATGGTTTTCAAAGCGTATAAACATGTTTTCATCCCACGGTTCCCGGATCCCTTGTATTTGGGATCCGGCTAGTACAACTAGAGGATCCGCCATCGTGGATGAGAAAAAGGGTTGTTTGGCATTATTTTGTAGTATGCTATAAACTAGCTTATTGAACAAAAATAGTTTTGAGGTTTCAAATGAAAAGATGTTTTGGTCGACGGATTTGATAAGTTAATTATCAAGGATCCATTTGTGACGGCGTTAGTTTGTGAAATCAAGAGGAATACTATTCCGATGATGAGTAAGTCGGAAAGTGATGAAATAGAGACTTTTGAGAGACTAGCAATTATTAAACAAAAGGAACTATGAAATCAACATAATCATGTAGGCTAGCTAATGAAAAGTAAACATACCTCTATGCTCTTGGTTTGGTTTATGAAGACATAATACCAAAAATACTTCATGAGCTCTTAAAAGTAATCCTTTGTACTTAGAGTAAGTAGATTGTGATTACTTTTAGATCCTTTCTTGAAGGTTGACTTCATTATTCTTTGAGTAGAAATGAAGGTTTTGGAGAGATCCTAGCATGAAGATTTCTTGAACCAAATATGTTAGAATGATATATCAATGTCCAACAAAGAAAATGTTTTGAAATATTTCCTTCTTTGTAGTTTTCAAACATACACGGATCGTATCAAGTTTTTAAAGTACAACATACTCTAAGAAACTTGGTAACGAAGCTCTGATGCCAATTGTGGAAAACTAGAAGGAGGGTTGAATAGTTTTACCAATTATAACTTTGTTTTAAAACATCTAAATCAACTTATGTCAATCTATTTAGATGTGTACGTTGGACGTTGATAGATGGATATATAAAAGTGTAATGAAAGATAAAGAGTAAGAAACACATAACCACGACACGAGTATTTATAGTGGTTCGGCTACAAGGACACCTTTTTTGCCCTACTCCACTCCCCGAGTCACCTACTCGAGAGTTCGTAATCATTACACGACACCAACTCCTTATGGCGGAGAAGCCTTCATAACGTCGCCTACTCTTTTTCCGGTACTAGGCTAACCACCTGGTTCTTTACACCAAGGTGAACCACACCTTACCACAACGTCGCCTACCCTTTATCCGGTACTAGGCTAAGTACCGAGTTACATTACAATGGAGGAACTACTACCCAACACTACACAACACCTAATCCCAAAGGAGACCTACTCCTTATTAAACACCATCAAGGATATCAACATCCTTGGAAACAAACTACCACTATATGTATAACGATGCACCTCAACGATTATACGACCTTGGCATTCTTCACTAATGTCACTTGATTTGATTTCTAGGCATCCTTTACTAATGCCCTTGACACAACGCTAGGAACCTTTCACTAATGCCTTCGTCTTGACACCTTTGGCATTCTTCACTAATGCTCTTGACACGGACGTTAAGCATCTTTCGCTAATGCTTTCGTCTTGACTCTTTCGGCATCCTTCACTAATGCCTTGACACAACACTTCTATAGAGGAAGAAAGAACTATCAACAAGAGAACCTCGCGGTCTTGATGATGATGAAGCATGGCAACTCATGGACTTAAGCTTGCTCGACTTCAAGAGGTGGTGATCTCGCATTTAAGAAGAACCTAGAGAATCACACAAAACAAAAGACAAACTACATAGAAAGATCCCTTAGGATCGGTGGTTGAGAGTTACAATACTTGGAGAAAGTATATGTGTTAATGGCAAGCCAAAATGAAGAAATGGCTCACTATTTATGAGAGAAATGCTTCTTGCTCCATGGATCCCACGGATCCTCCCTGAGGATCCGTCTAGTGTAAAGCTAGGGATCCGTGGGACGCCTCTTGCCCTGGGTATTTTGGTTATGGGTCATGGGTCATGGGTTGATCCGGGGTATTTCTTTAGATACAATGTATCTAATGAGTGCAATGTATCTAGTCAGGTGGGTATGGGTCAATACCATGGGTTATGGATATGCTCCATGGGTTGTAGTTTTTACCCATTATAATACATACTAGTTATGTATATATTTGCCTAATATGTAAACACTAGTTGTTGTACATATATATTACTAAATCATAAAATCACTTATACTTGTTTTAGTGTTTTATGTGAAAACGTAAGTGTGTTAGAAAACTATTGGCTCAAACCATTTACGTATTTTATTTGTTCGTTAAAATGATTTTATGTTTGTTATCGACAAAACATTAGAAGGTCGTAAAATATAAATAAAAGTTTTACTGACTTATTTGTATTAACATAGACACTGAGCCACATTTAGATTAACAGAAACAAAGCTAAGTTTAGATCATGCATAGTTGGTCTATTTGGTTTACGTTGTATCTTGAATGGGTCAAACTGATTAAGTATTAAAAAAAGGCTTAAAATTATACAGATTATTAATGTGCGAAATATAGATATAAAACAATACTATTAAAGAAATGATAAATCTTTTAAATAAAATCCCTTCGGCGGTTTGAGGCAATTCAACACATTTCGATATGTGGAACCTTTTTGACCGAGCTCTATTATAGTAAAACCCTTTAGTTTAGATCGTTTGATCCATTAAAGATACATAGTAACCCAAATTGGCCTGTTTAAATGTAAACGGGTCAAAACTATCAACTCCAAAGAATAACCTCATAATACTTTATCAAAGTTAAGTTGAGAACCTGCCATCAAGACGTCTATATGTGACCCCGATTACATCTAGATCCCACTCTAAGATGTCGAGCATAGAAGTCCATTGGCTAAAATTAACAACCCTATGGCCACTATGTATAAGTGTACGAAGAAGTCCAGTCAAAGTCTGCAAGTTAGGTCTATAAACTCAAGTGAAATCAAAGAGGCAAAGTGTAAACTTGCACAACATATCTCATTACATACCCGACACTTTGCGAGATATCATAACATGGTCATCGATAAATTTTACAAGTGCTATTACCATACTAAAGTAAAAGCTACAACAAAAATAAATGAAAGAGAAATTAGTCTACCGTAGGAAAATCCAATTTAGAAATAATTTTAGGCACCTTTTGTTCGATGCATGCAAAATCCATCCCAATTCATAATCCCTATATGCATTAACATCGGCCGAGGTATATGGAAAGCATCTAGTGGATACCTGTTATTATTTGAAAGAAATTTTGGACTTCCTTCCGAGATTTTTAGAATAGAATTTCTCCGCACGCGTGTATTTAAGAAAGAAGTATAACAAAAATATTGATTACCTTTTGATCCAAACCAAACTAATGAGCCGTGGCAGTATCATCAAGAATGCAATGGCGAGTTGCATAAAGAAGTCTAACATCCTTCAATGTGCATAAGGTCTTACATTGAGGGCATTGTTGGTAAACAAATAATAAAGACAAAAATGAATCTTAGAATCAATAGTTTGGGTAAAACTGAATTAGAATTATAGTCAGACAAAATGGAAAAACCCAACTTTCGAGTCCTTACTACACGTCTTTTTAGCTGCGAACCTCTAAGTTCAACTTTATATACAATAAGAAGTCTCCAACTTATATGTTAAATAAAATTATTTATCTAAATAATAATAATAATAATAGCCCCCACTCCTCTAGCTATAGCAAATCCTTTGAGTTTCTAATAAAGTGATGTTTATAATAATAATAATAATAATAATAATAATAATAAAATAAAATAAAAATAAAATATAATAATAATAATAATAATAATAATAATAATAATAATAATAATAATAATAATAATAATAATAATAATAATAATAATAATAAAATGGAGCAGATTGTTTCGAGGCTCCCAAAAAATCATCTATGAAAGTGGTCAACGATAACGATAAATGACACACCTGGAATCTCGAATATTGTTAGGAATTTTGTAAAAATGGGTTCCTGCTGATAGACTTTATGTTTCTACTGATAGTATAGTTTCTACTAATAGTGGTAGTTGCTACTGATAGTAATATAGTTCCTGCGGATATGTAGTTTCCGTATATTTAGTATTTAGTTGTGATATGCATGAGATAAATTAGGAATAAACAATGCATATCTTTTGAGTGTTTTGCAAGTTGCAGAATTAGGGTTTCTTGTACTATAAAAGAAACTAGCGGCTAGGTTTTAATATACGTTTTTCAATAACATTCATATTGAATTAATAGAGATCCATAGAGGATCAAGTTATTAGGGTTTATTGTCTTCCTGAGTATTGTATTTATTTTCCGCGTGAATACAATTATAGTAAAGGTTCTCCATAGTTTTCTTGTGATTACACAGGTTAACTATACTCTCTCTAAGGCTCATAAGATCTATATGGGACTATACCCAACAAGTGGTATCAGAGCCTCGTGAGAATCTTTCTAAGAAGACAGTATTATTCTTCTACACAAAACCTTTACAATAACATCATCAAAACATTCAGATTCCGAGAATGATGAACAACCCGAGTCATCAAACACCCAGTCCACTATTCAGCAAGTGGTCACCACCATGTCCAACACCAATGCAAAATTCCCTTACCTAAAGAAGGATGAGTATGACATATGGGCCATGAAGATGGAAAATTATATCTCCAACATGGACGTCAATCTCTGAAATATTGTTCTAAAGGGCAACAGTAAGAAGGCTACTGGAAGAGATGCTGATGGGAATGTGATAATACTTCGAGCTACAACAAGTGCTGAATAGATTGACCTTCAGAGGGAGACCAAGGCGAGGACTACTTTGCTTCAAGCTCTTCCAGATGAGCACATGAGCGACTTTTATCATCTGGATGATGCAAGAGAGATCTGGAGAGGAATAAAAGCAAGGTTTGGAGGAAACGATGAGTCCAAGAAAATGAGGAAGTCTATGCTCAAGCAAAACTTTTAGGAATTTTCAATCTCTGAAGAAGAGGGGATTCATAAGGGGTATGACAGGTTTCAGAAAATCCTCAGCGAGCTTAATCAGATGAAATCTAAAACTGACAATGAGGAATGCAATCTCAAATTCCTTCGTGCTTTACCTTCTTCCTAGAGGCAAGTTGCTCTCACTCTCAAGGTAAAGGGAGGCCTTGATTATATAAGCTTTGATGACTTATACAACAAGCTGAGATCTCTTGAAATTGATATCAAGGGTTATTCTCCAACTCCAACACACTCAGCTTTTGTTAGTGCTACTAGTGCTAACACAATGGTGTCTTATGCTGAAAGTCCCACTTCTTCATCAGCAGCATCCAGAACACACAATTCCTCTGTAAGTAGATCAAAGTCTAATTTTGTAATGGAATATGTGCTCTATTCATTATTCTTTGAATCAAGACCAACAATGAGTTGGCCTATGAAGACTTTGAACAAGTGGATCGATGGGATTTAGAGGAGATGGATCTTAAATGGCGATGGCCATGCTTCTGTGAAAGTCAAAAGGTTTGAGGCAGGCTCTTGAAGGAAGTTTGGCTATAAAGGAAGGAATCGGCCGGGTTTGACAAGAATAAGATCATATGCTTTGAATGCAATCAACTTGGTCACTTTGCTAGAGAATGTCCTAACAAGAAGGAGGTGACAAAAGAAGGTATAATGCATACAAGCTCAAGGAACTTGACTGCGGTGACTTAGCTTGTTTGGTGGCAAAAGCATCCTTGGATGAATCTAATAAATGGCATAGAAGGATGGCTCATGTGAATTTCAAAACAATCAACAAGCTAGCTAAATTTGGGTTAGTTAATGGACTTCCTTCCAAGGTCTTTACTAATGAGCACAAGCCGTGTGGCTTGTAACAAGGAAAGCAACACAAGGCTTCCTACAAGTCCATTCTTGCTATGATGTGCTTCATCGGGTTTTAAATTTATAACAAAAATTACCGGTTAACTAGGAACACATTCGGCAAGTATACCTAGTCAAGTTGTAGTATAGTATATGGTAAATCAAGGTCGTCCCAAGAGACTTGGTTGCACTACAAGTGTCGTTTGTTTGTTTAAGCAAGTAACAAGTTGATGGTTATGATTGTCACATATCAAACCAACAAGAAAAGCAATATAAGAACAAGTAAGTATCAAAACATTCATGGTTATGATTGTCACGGATCAAACCACTAAGAAAAGCAATATGAGCAAGCACACAAAGAACATACATGTTTAGACACATGATCAAAAGGATATCATAAGAGCTAAACAAGTATCAAGACATTTATCATTATTCCAATCAAACATAAAATCTCAATAATCATATCAATAACAAACATCTTTAAATAGAAAAGTAACAAGGTTTACCCAAAGTATGAATTACAATAGGAAAAGATGAAGGATTATAGCAACCTTCAAGCCTCCAATCAACTACAATAGTTCTACCAAGCGGAAAATGATGTCAAACGCCTTCAACAACCCTTGAGCACACACTACGAATTTGGCGAGAGGTTTGTGGTCTTTTGGGAAGATAAGTTGGTGGAAATTCGTCATAAGGGTGGAGGCTTGAATTTCACACAAGTTGGGATAGGATAGTTGGTGGAAATTCTTCTTTAAGGGTGGAGGCTTGAATTTCACACCTTTGGTGAAGGTATTAAGAGTGGGTGTGTTCTCTCAAGTTATGGTTTGCTCTCTAGGTGGAAATTCGTCCTTAAGGGTGGAGGCTTGAATTTCACACCTAGAGAGGAGTGGTGGTGGTAGGAGAGGTGTGAGAGAAGATCTCTCAAGTTGTGGTGCATGAAATGAGGTAGCAAAGGCCTCTAGTTATACTTGAACCAAGGCCTAGGGTATTCAATGCATTTCTTGGAGGCCAAGGAGCTTGGAAGGGACTAGAATACATGTTGGAAGGGACTAGAATCGTTTGGAACATGTTTGGAGTCTTAGTAGTGCGAAATGGCTGTCAGGCTTCCCAACCGATTCGGTTGGGCTCAACCGTTCGGTTGGTCTTGTTGACTAGTCTCCAACCGGATCGGTTACGGGTTGTGACCGATCGGTTGGAGCAAAATCATAAAAAGTCATAAGCGGCAAAGTTGTAGATATTTCTCTTAGCTTTCTGTGGCCGCGAACCGGGGGTCAAACGGAGTCTGTATGCAAAAGTTATGGCCAAAATGGTGAAGGTGTGTCGGGAACAACGAATCTTCCAATATGTCTTCGTTTAAGCTTCTTTTCTTCATTTCTTTTTCGTTTTCCTTCTTGAACTTTATTCTTGAGTCTTTGGACCACTAACTTGATGACTTTACCTTCTCGAATACACTCCACAAGTCTTGCTTTTGTCGGAATTCTTAGTACATGGAGAAATCTTCCTATTTTACTTCTTTTTCGTCTTTTCTCCACTTTCTTGTACTTGGCTACAAATGAACTAGCAAGCGACTTTGATACGATTAAGCAAGAAAAGCATATGATTATAGCCAAATAACACACATAAAAGCACGGATAACGCTACTAAAACATGCACAATTTGGCGTTATCAAATTCCCACACTTAAACTTTGCTTGCCCTCAAGCAAATCTAAGAAAAGAAAATTAAAAGACAAAGCGAAAGGAAAAAATAAAAAATAAAAATATTTTTGTTTTTTTTTTTTTTTTAATATATATTTAAAATAAGAGAAAATGAGCGCAAACTTCCCACACTTAAGGTTTTGCTTGCCTCAAGCAAATCTAGAAATTAAGAAAAAAATACCACATGGTGCATAAAAGATGATTAGAAAAATGCGATGCAAATCTACCAAGTACAAGTACAAGATAAGATTCATCGTTTTAAGCTTTTAGAGGTGAAAAATCGAGATGTTTGACAATACCCCATGGATTCTCTTGCTTGATAACATGGCTAAGCACCTCACGAAAAAGGAATGAAGTATAATTCACTCAACACTCAATTTATTTAGTGATGGATAGTATTAAGGAATAGTACACTCATATTGCTCAGTCATGATCTAAATATTACCATAGGCTTGTACAAGAAACAAAACTCCACCGACGTGGCGTAAGCACAAAATGTAAACATCTAAAGAGGGCTTTTATTCAGGTTATAACGCTAGGCTTAGGGTAATTAAAGCGTATGGATAAGGCATGAGATTATTAATGAAATTGGTGTTAAAAGAAAAATAAAGTCAAGTCTAATACCCATGTTGCTAGTTACCAAACAATCCGCAAACTCGAAAATGATTATAGTTACAATCTTTCTCTCCTCTTCACATATCGATCACCAAATATATATATCACGTCTTAGCACATTGGCTAATCGATATCTCAAACCTACTTCATCATTGTCATCACATATATTTTTCTTTCATTTTTTTTTCGATGACTTATTCTCTTTTTTTTCACATTTTTTTTTCATAGTACTTCTTCTTCATACATCACATTTCCCCACACCAGTATAAGCATCACCACAAAATACAAATAAAGTATGCATCCTTCGTCTTTGTCGGGATGGGCACACGAATGGCAAAGTCGGCTAACTCATAATCATCAAAACAATCCAATCATACCAAGCAACTAGCAACCAACCATTTAGACATTTACAAGGGTTAGGCTAAGGTTTAAAGTGTAAAATATTTTTTATTTTTGGATTTATCAAAAGCGAAAAGGATGGCTCGGAGGGTGTAACTAAGGGTATCTAGCGCTAAAGATGAGCGCTAACAAATGGGTCAAGTGGGTGGTTAACTAACGGTGTGGTTAGCTAATATATCATTGGATGTAAGCGGAAGGCCATTTGGGTTTATTCCTAAGGTTGCCTCTTTATCACGCATATACACTTATATCACACGAATGTGATCTTCTCATGATGCGGTAATGATTTACAAGTACAACTTCTAGAATAAATAAAATCACGGCACACTCAAGGAAAAAGATCCAAGCATAAAATATGTATGCTATATATGAAATAGGCTCAAATCCTCACAATTTAGTGGAAAGGGCTATAATATATGCTAGCAAATGTCATCGATCCCGAATGGATTGCAATATTAATCGGACACATCTCAAGTTTTCAAAATTACCGATTTCACGGTGGGTTGATCCGATTATTCTAATATATTATCTATCTGGCGTGAAAACAACTAGATCACAAGGCAAACAAGTTCACAAAATTTTAAAATTAGCCCAAACATTTGGAATCTAAAAACTAGTTTAAGCTTTTCACAATAATATTTTCCCCACACTTAAGTTAAGCACACAAAAGAAAAATAACTTAAATCTAATTCGACTTTTTTTTTTTTTTTTTTTTTTTTAATTTTATAATTTTTTTATTTTTAAAACCAAACATGACTTATTCTTGTCCCACGAGTTCTCGGTAGCTCCATTGAAAGCACAAAGAAGCGGAGAAGCGGTCGGTAGCTAAGCATATTAAAACCCAACTTTTTAGGGAATCGGGAGACCGCCTTATACCTCTCACAGTTTGTTTACAATGGGTGAGCCTTACTTCGAGGACTTGAAAAGTTAATTTATTAAAATAATTTACCAAACAAACCAACAAAGGAAAAATAACAAAGAAACAAAATAAAGCAATTGTGAAAACTTCAAAGCATGTAAAGATAGGGAAAATTAAAATAATAAGTCTAAGTGAAGCGAAACCTCCGGGCTAAACATCACGATCGAACTCCATATGATAAGGTGCTAAGCAAGCGGTAGCATAAGCGTGTGAGATCAATCGATTTCTCATCCAAACATGTCCAATCAAGAGTATAAGGTTCACGATCCAACCAATCCTTCCTCAAGAGCTTATTAAATCCGCAAAATAAACTAAAATACAAAAGCGTAAAATTCTAAAACTCACTTCGTAGGCATCACGGTTGCATTTAGCGCATACAACAAGCCTTTAAACCCCTCGGTGGCCAGTGGGACGAGTTATAGTCTCGTGAGGGTTTCAGTGAACATACCACAAAGTTGAAACATTTTATTTTAAAAATGTACTTATTTATTTACAATGTACTAAAATTAACAAAACTTAAAATGGAAAAACCAAATAAAAGAAATGATACTCTTGCAAAAACAAAAAGACATTTAAACTTATTTAACCTAAACACAAACACACAAAAACCAAAAAATAAAAACGGATTTTTTTTAGCAGTTAGTCGGCCGAATCGGTTACGGTGTAACCGATCGGTTGGAATGAACAAAATGAGACTCGACTTCCGGCCGAACCGATTCTGGCGATGACCGATCGGTTGGAGGCGATTTTAAGATATATATATATTTTTTTTTAATAAAGTTTTAATTCAAAACTTTTATTGATAAAATAAAACAAGAACATAGAAGGTTACGGACACAAAACTAAGCACAAGTAAACAAAACACATAAACACACATTAAATATCACGAACATAAAACAACACTTAAAGCAAAATAAACATAAACAAGCAAAAGCACGATCACGAAAAAGCGACAATCACAAAGGCGCAAGCACACAAAATTAGTAACGTAACACAAATAAAAAGAGAATCTAAAACAAGATAATCTTATTCAAAATTGTCTGAAACCAATATAAACAAAAATAACAAAACAAATAACCTAGAGACATGCAAGAGATCATATAACATAAAAAAAAAACAAAACAAGAAACACACAAAATAATATATATATATATATATATATATATATATATATATATATATATATATATATATATATATATATATATATATATATATATATATATATATATATATATATATATATATATATATATATAGATGAGAACACTCAACGGATCGGTTACGGGGAGTGACCGATCGGTTTGAGTGGATTTTCTTGAAAATATTTACCGAGCTCCAACCGATTCGGTTGGGATTCCAACCGATTCGGTTAGAGTTGTTTGGGTGGTTTTGGTGGTTTTTCGCAAGAACTTTGAACACACTTAGAAAGCAAACTTTGAAGCGAGTATTTTAGATCACATGAAACAAAATCCCAACATCAAAAACTTGATTTTGATGCAAAGATCATTGAGCAATTATGAGAAAATGAGATTTTTGAAAAGAAAGCATAAAAGGAGCAATTAAGCAAACATCATGAGCAACATCAAGATCAATAGCAAACAAGCAAAAATTCAAGCAAACAATTCAACAAACAAACAAACACAAGAATACAAGCGAAGTCCCGTGGCCAAAAACTTGATGTGCTTCATCGGGGTTTTAAATTTATAACAAAATTACCGGTTAACTAGGAACACATTCGGCAAGTATACCTAGTCAAGTTGTAGTATAGTATATGGTAAATCAAGGTCGTCCCAAGAGACTTGGTTGCACTACAAGTGTCGTTTGTTTGTTTAAGCAAGTAACAAGTTGATGGTTATGATTGTCACATATCAAACCAACAAGAAAAGCAATATAAGAACAAGTAAGTATCAAAACATTCATGGTTATGATTGTCACGGATCAAACCACTAAAAAAGCAATATGAGCAAGCACAATAAAGAACATACATGTTTAGACACATGATCACAAGGATATCATAAGAGCTAAACAAGTATAAGACATTCATCATTATTCCAATCAAACATAAAATCTCAATAATCATATCAATAACAAACATCTTTAAATAGAAAAGTAACAAGGTTTACCCAAGTATGAATTACAATAGGCAAAGATGAAGGATTATAGCAACCTTCAAGCCTCAATCAACTACAATAGTTCTACAAAGCCGGAAAATGATGTCCAAACGCCTTCAACAACCCTTGAGCACACTACGAATTTGGCGGAGGTTT
Source organism: Chrysanthemum lavandulifolium (assembly GCA_022545495.1). Taxonomy (NCBI): domain Eukaryota; kingdom Viridiplantae; phylum Streptophyta; class Magnoliopsida; order Asterales; family Asteraceae; genus Chrysanthemum; species Chrysanthemum lavandulifolium. Next base: position 183,189,406 of record CM040243.1, on the reverse strand, counting down.
GTGGTCTTTTGGGAAGATAAGTTGGTGGAAATTCGTCCTTAAGGGTGGAGGCTTGAATTTCACTAAGTCGGGATAGGATAGTTGGTGGAAATTCTTCCTTAAGGGTGGAGGCTTGAATTTCACACCTTTGGTGAAGGTATTAGAGTGGGTGTGTTCTCTCGAGTTATGGTTTGCTCTCTAGGTGGAAATTAGTCCTTAAGGGTGGGCTTGAATTTCACACCTAGAGGAGTGGTGGTGGTAGGAGAGGTGTGAGAGAAGATCTCTCAAGTTGTGGTGCATGAAATGAGGTAGCAAAGGCCTCTATTTATACTTGAACAAAGGCCTAGGGTATTCAATGCATTTCTTGGAGGCCAAGGAGCTTGGAAGGGACTAGAATACATGTAGGAAGGGACTAGAATTGTTTGGAACATGTTTGGAGTCTTAGTAGTGCGAAATGGTGTCTAGGGCTTCCCAACCGATTCGGTTGGGCTCCAACCGTTCGGTTGGTCTTCTTGACTAGTCTCCAACCGGATCGGTTACGGGTTGTGACCGATCGGTTGGAGCAAAATCTAAAAAGTCATAAATGGCAAAGTTGTAGATCTTTCTCTTAGCTTTCCGTGGCCATGAACCGGGGTCAAGCGAGTCCGTATGCAAATGTTATGGCCAAAATGGTGAAGGTGTGTCGGGAACAACGAATCTTCCAATATGTCTTCGTTTAAGCTTCTTTTCTTCATTTCTTTTTCGTTTTCCTTCTTGAACTTTATTCTTGAGTCTTTGGACCACTAACTTGATGACTTTACCTTCTCGAATACACTCCACAAGTCTTGCTTTTGTCGGGAATTCTTCGTACATGGAGAAATCTTCCTATTTTACTTCTTTTTCCGTCTTTTTCTCCACTTTCTTGTACTTGGCTACAAATGAACTAGCAAACGCACTTTGATACGATTAAGCAACAAAAGCATATGATTATAGCTAAATAACACACATAAAAGCACGGATAACGCTACTAAAAACATGCACAATTTGAGCGTTATCATGCTATCAACACTATCTCTGAGCCTTTGCAGCTTCTACATATGGATCTTTTTGGTCCTACATCTATCAGAAGCATTGATCACAAGTACTATTGTTTGGTGGTTACTTATGATTATAGTAGGTATTCTTTGGGCATTCTTTTGGGGACTAAAGATGAAACATTCCAGATTCTTCAAGATTTTATTGCCACAGTAGAGAATCGAGTTGAACAAGAAGGTTAAAGCCATTAGGTGTGATAATGGGACGAGTTCAAGAATGCCAAATTGATAGAACTTTGTGCTACAAAGGGATAAAAGGGATTATATACTTTGCCGAGGACTCCAAAACAAAATGGAGTTCTTTGAAAGGAAAAATAGAACCACGATTGAAGCCATGATCTTTGCTTGTTGATTCTAAGTTACCTACCATGTTTTGGTCAAGCGATTAGCTTGCTTGTTATGTCTTGAGCGAGGTGTTGTAAAACTTATAGGGTGTATAACCTCTCCACAAAGAAGGTTGAAGAGACACTGAATTTGAGATTTATAGAGGACAAGCCAAATGTTCAGGGAGCAGGTCAAGAATGGTATTTTGATCTTGACTATTTAACTGACCATTTAGGTTATACTCGTTATAAATCTAACCTTTATGCAGAACCACAAGATGCTCAATCTAACATTGCAGGTTCCTCAGATGATGAGTCAGATCCAGAGTGTAATGAACAACTTATACTTGTTCCATCCTTTCCTACTAACCACTTTTCGGTACCAAGGACTCACCGCTCGATGTTACTTCAAGTGATCTAGGATATGCGGAAGAGCTAGTGGCTTCAACGCCGAGGAGCATGCAACAAAGGATGATCTTTGAAAATTTTGGTTATCAATTCTCCAAAGATCTGGAGGAACTCTTAAGGCGAGCTACTATTGAAGCCCGCAGGAACTTTGATCTTCTTGGTAGTGTACATTCTGCTGGTAATGGTGATCCTTACGATAATGGGTCAGTTTCTACTGATGTTGATGCTGCTGGTTGTGTTCCTCTTCCTTCTGATAGTGTTACTGTTCCTGCGGTTACTGCAAATACTCCATCTGCAGATACTCCATCTGTTGATTGTTTGGATTTTGTAGACACCCCAACCAGATTTCCAAGTCCATCTGACTTAGCAAATTGACAACATTCCAGCTCTGAATTGGATGGCATTCATCATATGTCAAGAACATGCATTTTTGACTCTTTTTCTTATGATGATGAATTTGGTCCCACTCTTACTAATCGGCCACATCGGTTGATGTTAGTCAAATGTCACTAAGAGGATTAACACGGTTCATCCACAATCCCTAATCATTGGTGATCCTACTTCCTTTGTGCAAACTAGAAGCAGGGTCAAGAAGACAAAATTTGGTGAATCTGCATTTCTCAGCTACATTCAGGATCAACATAGGAACAATCATATAGACTATCATCATTGTCTATTTGCTTGTTTCCTATCTTAAGTGGAACCTACCAGTGTTGCATAGGCACTGGCAGATGATGATTGGGTAGCTGCTATGCAAGAGGAGATGCAACAATTTTTGAATCAAAATGTGTGGGAGCTTGTTCAGTTGCCTCCTTGTAAGTATGCTATTGGCACTAAGTGGATTCTCAAATGTAAAAGGGATGCAAGGGGAATTGTGGTTAGAAATAAGGCTAGGTTGGTTGCTCAAGGTCACAGACAAGAAGAGGGTATTGATTATGATGACTTTTTTGCTCTTGTTGCTATAGTAGAGGCCATCAGACTCTTCTTGGCATTTGCTTCCTATATGGGCTTCATGGTCTATCAGATGGATGTGAAAAGTGCATTTTTATATGGTGAAATTGGGGAAGAAGTGTATGTCACTAAGCCCAAGGGATTTGTGGATCCTCACAATCCACATATGGTCTACAAAGTGGTTAAAGCACTCTATGGACTTCATCAGGCACCTAGAGCTTGGTATGCTAGTCTCTTCATTCTGATGAAACATGGATACATGAGAAGTGCTATTGATAAGACTCTTTTATCAAGAAGAGCTCGAGGATATTATTCTTGTGCAAGTGTATGTGGATGACATTATCTTTGGTTCTACCAAAGAAGCTTGGTGCAGGGAATTTGAGGAGTTGATGAAAAGCTAGTTTGAGATAAGCGCAATGGGTGAGCTTACATTCTTTTTGGGCCTTGAAGTGCACCAAAAATCAGATGGTATTTTCATTCATCAAGAGAAGAGTATGTGCATGATATCCTCAAGATATTTGATATGGAACTAGTTAGGACTGCAACTACACCCTATGAAGTTCCTAAGGCTAAGTCAAATAATGAATCGGATCCTGCTATTAATGTTCATCTATACAGATCCATGATTGGTTCCCTCATGTATTTGGCGCCTCTAGGCACGACATTATGTTTTCGGTCATTGCATGTTCGGGCATCAGTCCTCCTTTGATTTCCCATTTGACTACTGATCAAGAAGATTTTCAAGTATCTCAAAGGCCAACGAAATTGGGTCTTTGGTATCCTAGAGAATCTCCATTTGAATTGAAAGCTTATAGTGACAATGATTATGCTGGTGCCAACTTTGATCGAAAATCTACTACTGGGGGATGTTAGTTCTTAGGTAGGAGATTAATCTCCTGGCAATGCAAGAAGCAGACCATAGTGGCCACATCTTTCTTGAAGTCGAATATGTTGCTACTGCTAGTTGTTGTGGTCAGATACTTTGGATCCAAAATCAGTTATTGGATTATGGGTTTAATTTTATGAACACTAAAATCTTTATAGACAACCAAAGCACCATATGCATTATTAAAATCTTATTTTCATCAAAGAACTAAGCATATAGAAATAAGACACCACTTTATCGAGATGCTAATGAAAACACCTTATTCAAGTGGTTAAAATACATCTGAGATGAAAATGTGGTGATTTGTTAACCAAAGCTTTTGATGGTCCAAGATTTCAATTTTGGTTGTCCATATAGGCATGATCAACCCCGATTGTTGTGTTTGAGGAGGATTATGGCCTAAGGGAGGATTACGGTTTAAGGGAGGTCTTTATGTTGTATATTTTTATGTATAGTTTGTATATATTATATGTATATATTTGTATTGTATGTTTTGTGTTCTACTAACCATCTTGCGGTCAAGTATCAAACAAACAATCGGTGGAAGCAGATAACAAAAGGACAAGAGTAAAAGATTTTATTCATTAAAGACCTTTGCATTCGAGAGATGCGGTGACAGCAATCTGATTCGAACATAACAAGCAAGACTCAACATTCCTTAAGACCAAACACTCCTCTAGGCCATGGCTTCAATCTTCAAGGCCTCTCTCGGCCTCCTATTTCCCACTTTGGCGTCCTATGATGCTCTTTTCCCACTTGTCCATCCATTCCCACCTGGCGCTCTGACCCGCACCCATCATGATGGTTCTCTTGGTTGGTTTGGATGCGGAGGGTTGGGGTTTGGGCGAAGGTCTGGGGAAGAACGACAAGAGGAGAAACACTTGAGTGGCACAGTAGTTGCGTGGCTGCGGGATGGATCATTGATCTCATAATCGGTGTCTTCATTCATGGCATTGAGCTCGCAGGATACTTCAAACTCCACATGAGGAGGAGGATTAGGAACATCTTCATCGTGAAGTCTATGCAAATGGTGACTTCATAGGAGGCTCTCTTGAGATGTAAGTCACCTTGTTGGAAGCACCGGGAGGAAAGTAGTTAAGCCGGTTTGGTTCACTATCGAGATGATGATAGTTTAATTGGGTGGTTTGGAGAATTGCTCATGTTAGGAATTGGAAATTCCATAGTAAAGTATCGGTCACCCCAAATATAATCTAGCATAAGTTAGCTCGTAGACATATCGTTAGTTACGTTATTTATCAGTTTATTAGTTAGTTATTAGTTTAGTTTAGCGTAGTGTATCACCGTGGAGGAAGGACGGGTCTTTACCAACTGTATGCCTGATCCACAGTCCGATTGGAGGACGTATTCATTGTAACTATAAATACCCCTTCCATCCATGGAAGGGTTGGTGCTTCTTAATCTAATCTTTCACTTTTTACAAACCAAGTCTCTACCAAGAAACACCCTCTCTTATCCTTTCTCTCTCTAAATGGCTATCATGTATTTTCATCATCCAAGACCACCTGAATCATCAACACAATAATATTTACGATCCTACAATTGGTACCAGAGACTAGGTTATATTGTTTTGATGATTTGTTTGGTTTTAAATGCGGTTTGCTTGACTTTTGGGTGCGGGTTGTATGAAGCAGTTTGATACAGATGGTGTGTGGAAACATGTTTTTGATGTTTGGTTTTGCCGTTTTGATTTTTAAAATGGTCCATTGATGATGTTTTTAGTATGTTTGAAGATTGTTGGTTTTAAACTCCTTTTTTTACTGAACAATGTATTTTAGCAGTGCCTTTAAATGTTTTACTAAATTAACGTGGTCAAAATGTTTTTTTTCAAGTTCTATTCTTGTTGAAAACTCATGAATTGCTTTGATACTTGTTTTATTGTTGGTTAAGGTTAAACATGTTGTTGTCATTTTGCAAATCTGGTTCTGTCATAAACTGGTTCTTCATAGCGAGTTGTTACAAATGGCTATTGAGCCATTTGAGTTCTTCATAGCGAGTTGTATATGTTTTTTAACGGAAGAAGTTAGCGACTTGTCATGAAAACCGTCTTGTTAATGAAGAAGTTAGCGACTTGTCCAAGTTTTCTTGTTAGCGAAGTTGTCATAATTTGTTTCTATATGGCGAGTTGTTGACTATTGAGTCAATGACTATAGCAACTTGTAATGAAGATGTTATAGCGACTTGGTTAAAAATTTGATAGCGACTTGTCTCAACTATTTTGATGTAGCGACTTGTGTCTATTAGGATGTAGCGACTTATGTTTATAAGTTAGCGACTTGTGTCAAAATCGATGTAGCAACTTATGTTTATAAGTTAGCGATTTATGTCAAGAAAAGAAGTAGCGAGTTGTGTTTGATAAGCTAAAAAGGTAGCGACTTAACAAAACCATTTAGCGACTTGTTATGATATCAATAGTGACTTGTGTTTGATAAGAAAAGAAGTAGCGACTTGTGTTTGACAAAACCGTTTAGCGACTTGACCACAACAACTACAATACCATTACCATATACCACAAAGCCCGACTCTACATGACTTGATGTTTCCCATCATCGGTCCACTTCTTATAATGAAAGAAAGAAAAAGCGTGATGACAAGAATTAAAAGCAGATGCAAATCCAACTCCATCTCCAACTACATCCAATCAACATCTATCCTAAATCATCAACAATCAATCTCGGTCAACCTTAACAACCTCAACTCCATTCTTTCAAATCGAAAATTAAAACTCATGAGAATCTCAGTATTGTTCTAACGTTTCCTCAAATCTTTAAAAGATTTTTTAGTTTGAACATAACCATCATAGATCCTTTTTGAAGCTAGACTTCTTTTCATATCCGAAGTTATAAAGATTGAGGTATAACAAGTGTGTTACCCTCATCCTTAGATTCATTTATTGGAAAACAAAATGACTCAACACATAAAACCTACCCGAGACCCTTATTAGGCCTTAAAGAACGAGACTATGTTGCATCTTTCGTGGGTTGATCTCGAAGCCATATCAAAGCCTAAAGCCATCCCTGTGGCCATCCCACTGCCATCCCTGTGGCGTGTATATTCTGAAGGTGTAAGGTGTTGGTATGATTGTTAGTTATGGGATTATGTTCATACACTTTGGTGACTTGATTTCATAAGGAGATGCATACTGGTTCTTTTGATCGGATTTGTGTGTGTATGTTATGTGGTGGCTGCGTTTTGTTGAGAGTTTTCTTAGGGTTTGCTAACTGAGTTTGGGTGGCGAGTTATTTGAGAGGAAAAAGAGGCGGACAGAGTTTTGAGATTAATTAGGGTAAAAGATTGACATATGAGGTGTGATATACACCCATTGAATTAGGGCAATGTGAGGAACGATTCTAATGTCATTATGGGCTGAATGTGTGTCTTGGGCCTAATGAGAATTAATGGATCAAGGGGCGTGTGGTATTGTGTGATATTGTGGTAATATTGAGTCTTTTTGTTATATGTGATATATGAGAGTTGGACCTAGTGAGTTGAATTTCATGATGAGCTTCTTGATAATGGGCTTGATTTGATTGTGCGATTTGCACTTTGGACCGGAATTATCCGTTTATAATTGATTTGGGTCTTGAAGTTGCAGGCATGGTCGAACTTATTGCTATTAACGATTTTTGACATGGACCGAGATTGAGTATTCATGGGGTGTTGGTGTGCTTTTCAAAGTAATGTGTAATTTGATATCATGCGATCTAATGAGACTTGTTGGGTTATGAGACCTGATCATGTGTTTTGATGAGATTTGATGAAAATATTTGTCAATGTGATTTGATGTGATCTGATGAGATGATGAGATTCGTTGATATAAGAGGTTTCATAATTTGGTTTATATTATTTCATGATGGATACTATTTCCCGGCTTGAATTAATGGTTGAACAAAGTTGACTACGGGGTTGTTTGGACGGTATGTCTTATTTGGATTTGAAGTGAGATTTTTCCGGGCACGTTTACTTATTTCGTCTTCTTTCTTTCTACCCTTTCGCGAAGATGACTTGTTTGGGCATTTATAGAGGGTGATAAAGACTTGGCTATTTAATTACGGTTGTGACTCTTTCTCGCTTAACCCACAACGTAACTATCACTTCGGTGTCTCACTTAGTTGAGAATGTCAAGAGTTTTTGTTCATTGGGTACACCGTTTGTTTTTTCACGGGGATTAGTACAAGTTTAAGTAGCAAATCTAAGGAATTTTACTTCATGATCAAGTTTGGTATATCGGGCTTACTTCTCCATTGTCACTACAATAGCTGACAGAACATGCGAATGATGTGTTTACCAGAGTATTTATTGGATGGTTGATGATGTTGATGATGTTCGATAATGAACCGTTAACGAACCGCTGCATGTTCCCCTAAAATAGATATTCACCGAAACCAAAGTTGTCATAATACATTCAAGCTGACATTGTTTACGGTTTTGTCTTGATTTTGTAAAATCCCGCGAAAGAATCTTTTTCTCGGTTTAAATCATAGACTTGTAAAATCCCGTAACAGTGGAAACATCCTGGTAATTATAAAGTGCATCTCCGTATCTATCTTACGGTTTATTCTTGGTTTTGTAAAATCCCGTGAATGAAACTATTTCTCGGTTTAAACCATAGCATTGTAAAATCCCGTATTGATGGAACCATCTTGGAGAAAGGAAAGTGTATTTTGGGGTCTTATCTGATGCTGGTGCTACGTTTTCTACTTTGAATAAGGGATAATAGGGTGTACTTCATGAACTGGATGCGTGTTTAGAGTTTTGTCATGGCAGTTTGGTTATTACATGGTTTTACTGGGTGATGTGCTTTTAACCATGGTCGGGATGAAACCATTATCAGAGTTCACTTAAAACGACAAAGGAGGATAGATTTGAGCTTTTAACCAGAAGATGTGACAACGGCGATAATTCACTATTATTTATTTGAGGTTGAAGTGAAATGTCACGGGCGAGTGTACTTAGTGTCTGAAGGTATCGGGGATGGTTGGATGAAGATTCTTCAAGATCCTTGTTCGAGCTTATTATCAAAAACGAAGACTTGGAAATCTAGTTATTATTGGGTGACTTTTACCTTTTCTTTTACCACTTGGGGGAATTGGGCTCTTACCGCCACAAAATAACTATCAATTTAAGGAGTTACGTTGTAGTGCTCGATGTCACATTCAATTGTGGATTTTCAAGAGGTGATGTCGTCTTATACTTGATGGTTGGTTGGATGAAGAGTATAGAGTACTTAGAGATTCAATGGAGGATGAAGTCTCGACACGCTCTTTGTTACATATGTGCAAGTTTAAGTCACGAGTTCGGGTTAGTTTACTTGAGGTCAAATTCATCATATTGGGTTTTCTCCATCGGTACATCACGAAAAAGAGTCTCTTGAATGATAATGGGGTTGATTACATGTTTGCCAAGAGAGTTGAAAGAGAGAGATTATGGCGTTTGAACACAACAGTTCAAGCCTCGTTCTCTAAAGAAAAGAAAAGTGTACGTCTAAGTGCGCTTTATCTTCAAGAAGAGAAATCTTCTTATGACGTATGAATACAACAGTTCATGACTCGTTCCTCAGCGAAAAGAAATGTATGCTTGATGCGCATTATCTTACGAAGAGAAATCATCTTATTATGACCATTCTCATCAACATGCTTCATACTTTTCCATGCGCTTGGTCATCAAGTGAACCAAGACTCTTGTTGATTGTTTTCTTATTCCACTTGCTCAACTATAATGACGATGGCGACATCATGTGCTAATTTTGCGGGGGAGAAGTGTGAATAGAATACATTTGGATGATAATCACTTGTTTAATCAAGAATGGCATCTCCGTATGCAATTCTTGGGGGGGGAGAAGAAGTGTGAATTTTTTGCATGGTTGATTGATATTTGAGAATATATGGTCAAATGGCTCCTAACTCATGTAAAAACCGAGCTTCTTCTTATAGGATCATCTTCACATGTAGTTTCTTCTAAGAGCCATTGGTTGACATCTTCACACGGTGATATGATTAAATGACAAAGTGCTTCTAGTTCTTTGGGCTAATTTCTTTGATGAACATCTTTACGTTCTTGTTTGATTGGGAGGATTTTAATTAAGGATTTGCTATTTACAAGTTAGCAGGAATGCCTTTGGTGTGAAGAAGATGTTAACTGTCTATTTCCCCATTCGGACAATCTTGAAGAAGGTCGAGTCTACAGTCTGATCTACATTTTCTGCTACATGTTAGAAGACTAAAGAAGAATTGCATTTAACGATCTAAAGACTTCTTCTTATTCTGGTTATTCATCATAAAGATTGTTAGTTTAAGGAAGAGCACTAATTGAGGGATAGTGAAATGTCAAATTTAATCCCAAATTAGACTTGCTCACACTCTTCAGCAAGTTGATTCTCACAGATTCAATGGTATTCTTCTCACAAGATTTCAAGTGTTTGGGCTTATAAAGAGTCGCTGATTCACTGAAGTGTCAAAACCAGGGGGAAGGAGACACACATCTAAACACAAAGAGAGTAAACTTGATGAACTTAATTCTTCTAAGTGATTGAAGATATCCGGAAGACATAAGTCATGACCGAGAGAAACTCAAGGTTTTACTCATCGAGGCTTTTAGTGTTATTATTCCAACTACGTGGGGGAAGTGATGTAAGAGAAAGTTTCTGAAGATAAAATAGGTACACAAGTATGACATATTCAGGGGAGATAAATGTGTAGCATGAGGGAGGTGTTATCAGTCATTCTCTCTTTGGGAATGTGTTTACTTTGGATTCTAGAGCTTCATACACGATCATCAGAGAAGAAAAATGTGAACATTGTGGAGGTGTTTTCATTCCTCTCATGATGTGTATTCGGGAGAGTTCTTGGGTATTGGTGTACTTCGGGTTCTTGAGCTTCATACACGATCATCAGGGAAGAAAAATGTGAACATTGGGGAGGTGTTTTCATTCCCCTCATGATGTGTATTCGGGAGAGTTCTTGAACATTATACAAAGAGACTGAGTGCATCAATTCAACTACTTGGGGGAAGTGGTCTCTTGACACCTTTTGGAATGGATTGCTTCAGACTTCAGTGGTTATGAAATGTGAGAAGATTATTTATGAGTGGGATGATACGTTGCTGTTCTTGTTAATGATATAACCCCGAACGAAGAATCAATGATCATTCTTAAAAGGAACAGCAAGATCGATGATAATGGTGTGCTTCTTTGTGCACTGGTGAGGAAGCTTGAAAGAAATCTTTGAATCGCTTTCTAAAGGATTTTGGTTTGGGGAAGGCGCAAAGTCTCACTTCAGACGGTTCAATTTCTTTCTTCAATTCAAGAGCCTCGGAAGCTTTGGTGGTGAAAGTTTTAGGGATGATGACTTCTATCTTCTACTTGAGTTGCTCGATATCCTTATCTCGGTACTCGTATCATCATCTTTCTTAAACTATATCATCTATTCTATCTTTGTAAATATTTATCAAAAACAAAATACAAAAATATAAAACCAACAAAAAGAAAATAGAAAAATATAAAATCTTCAAAAACCCATAAAAAAAATCAAAAAATCAAAAAAATTGAAAAATACAAAAAATATGTTTTCTCAAGACATGTCTTCTGGTATCGATAACATCTACGGTCTTAGAAATGTCATTCAATAATGGCACGGGACCATAGACGAAGTTCGAGCAGGAGGTGTAAATATTCTTTTCAAAACATGTCACAAACTATGGCTTCTGATTATTTTGATTTGTAACCGGCGCTTCAAAAATGGCTTGCGATTACTTATCGTAACCGTGCTTAAAACTATGGCTTGCTATTATTTGAGATAGCAACCCGCTCTTCAAGAAAGGAAATTGCTACGCTAAACCAATTTTCAAATAATTCGTGCACTTATCCTAAAACAAATTGAGAAAGTATGTCGAAGGGCTCATTGTTCCTACACAAATGTTTTCCTTCTATAAATTCTTTAGAAAATATTTGTTCTTTTCAAAATGGTGGTAAATGATTTCTTGGTAAATCAATCGATTCGAGTTTTCATAAAATTGAAATCTCAATCAATGACTTGAGCTTTTAAACTTTTAGAAAATGAGTCATTGATTGAGGGGATAATGTTTTCAAATCTATGTCATCTAGCGGCTTTCTTAATTATCCTCGTGCTTAATTAAAATGATATTTGCCTATGCCGAAGGACTAGGAATTTAGGATATGATTGTTAGGATTAAATGATTATAGTTTGATGAAACACATTATTCCATGCCTTATATGAACTAATTGATATGTTGGATTGACTTTTATTAGTCGATTCTTTGTTTGGGTGTTGATGACCACCATATATCTGTTTGTATGTTTACTAACATGCATATATCATGGTTCATAAGAATGTTCCCGATCGGATCCATAAAATATGTTGATTGGATGCGAAAGGAAAGGGTAACTATATCTTGGGTTGACAAATGAAGAAAGCGGACTTAATTTGACTTATATGGAAAGTTGGCATGATAAAGTGCAACGTAAGAGGTCTCATTTGCATCGTGAGATGGTTTCTTCATCATCAAATGAAGAAAGCGGAGCTTAGTGGACCTCTATGGAGAGTTGACATAACAAATGTAACATCGAAGTCTCACTGCTTGCAGACGGTTTTCTTCGGCCTTACGGCAACAACAACAAAAGCGGCTCAACCACTAACGTATCCTTGTGCGGGGATAATAGTGATGATACCATTTTCTAAAACTTTGAAAAATATTGTTTTGAAAATGGAAAAATATTGTTTTGAAAATAAATCGGATTCAAAGTTTTGAAATCAACGGACTTTATTTTGTCAAATCTTGATGATTTCAAATTAAATATTTTCAAGCGATATTTCATCAAAAGTCCGTTTATGCGTTATAATGTGGTAATCTAAAGATTTAATGTTATGTCATGGTATGATTTTCTTTAAAAATCAAGGTCTTTCAAAATGAAATTTTTTCTGTTCTTGTTTGATTGTGAAATTGTTTTATTTTACTTAAAGATCTCTTAAAACAATCATACCTGACACTAGCAATTTTTAATGTCTTAAAATAGTCCTTATCTGTCATTTTTCAAAATCAAATCTTGCCACGTCTTTCCTCAAAATTTTCTAAATGATTTAAATCTTTTGGGATCACAAATCTCAAATGGTTTGAAATTTTTGATCGAGGGAGAGATCGTGATTTAAATATCAAATCTTTTTTAATGGAATTGGTTTTAGTCCTTCAAAGGCACTCCTGCCTCCATGTGCCAAACGATTTCAATACATAATGCACGTGTTGAGGGGGAGAATTTATCCAAAAACTAGATGAGTTTTTAAATCAGGCACATTTTCTCCCATGTTTTCTAAACCTTATTAAATCACTTGGGATCCAAAATCTCAAAGAGTTTGATATTTTTGATTGGGGGAGAATTTGTGATTTAATAAAGAAATTTGATAAAAGATGATCGTTTTGATTCAAGTGTGCATACTGCTCTCCCATATGTGCTAAACGCTTTCGAATCTCGAAGCACATATTGTGAGGAGCATTTCAAAAAGAAAACAAACTTTCAAGGTACAAAAGTTTTTATGTTTTAACATAAAGTACCTTGATTGATTTTCTAAATGGTTTCTTAATGGCTTTGAGAATTTGTGATTTAATAAAGAAATTTGATAAAAGATGATCGTTTTGATTCAAGTGTGCATACTGCTCTCCCATATGTGCTAAACGCTTTCGAATCTCGAAGCACATATTGTGGGAAGCATTTCAAAAAGAAAACAAACTTTCAAGGTACAAAAGCTTTTATGTTTTAACATAAAGTACCTTGATTGGTTTTCTAAATGGTTTCTTAATGGCTTTTGTGATCGTGAATGTGCTTCAAAAAGAACTCTTTCCTCTATGTGATAAAACGATTTAAAATATCCTATGCACATATTAAGGGAGAGAATTTACCAAAGAAAATCAAATGGCTTTTTCCATGGAAATTGTGATCAAGAATATATTTCAAAGAACTCTTGCCTCCATGTGCGAAACAATTTCAAAATCATATGCACATGTTGAGGGGGAGCATTTCTAAATGATCAAAACAATTAAGGTACAAAATGTTTTGATTTTATATCACAAGTACCTTGATTGATTTTCCAAATGATTTTTCAATTGGTTTCATGAAGGAAAGAACAATACCAAAAGACCGACCAATTTACTTTATGCATGGTGTTATAAGGATGGTTAGGTTAGGTATTCGTTCCCATGATCCAGCCAGAGCCGGAGGGATCTACCCAAGGACAATCCACTAGATAGTGTAGAGTCCTTAGGTATGATATAAAAAGGAGAAAAGTGAGAAATGGGAAGAGTGCGGACTGAGACAGAGCTAGTACTGGAATAAACCCAACTAGGTTCTAGTTATGAAGTCTCGGTAAGCACTGAAGGGGTTGAAGAATGAAAAAGAAATGAATATGAAAAGGGTGAAAAGAAATAGCCCTCCAATAATTCAAACTTAAGGCGAAACCGGGTTCAATACATATACTCTTTGGTTGTTACCAAGGTAACACTTTGGTATTGAAGACAAGGCGTCATGGACCCGGTGGCCGACCGCACTAAACTCCCAAGCTACTCAAGTTCCTCTTAAAGGGCTTGTTTCATTCTCACGGGAACCGACATTATCTATCAATTTCTCTTAGAGATTGTTGTTATTGAAGAAGGAGACCCTCTCCTAGTCTCGGCATAGGAAACCAAATGTGCACAATTGAGTTTAGAGCCAAGAGATCATCCACAATATCTCATTAGGACACAAAATTAATGAAGACTTCTTTGTTTCACACAATGTGGAAAGTAAGAATATATTAAGAGTCCCTCGCATTATCCTTGTGGTATTGCCGAACATCCGAGTGATATGTAAAAATATTCACGATGAAGATGGAAATCCTTCTAGAGCCAACAACAAACAAGCTCTTGGTGGGTGACATGTGAGATCTTCTCGTAAGATTAAGCTTGTGAAAACTGGATAGAAACGATGGGGATATTTAATCTTGAATCAACCTTGGTCCAGGAATGGAATTGACGAGTGCTTTTGGAAAAACTGTTCGATGTGCAAATATTCTTTTCTCTAGCAAATCGAATGTGTATTCATATTTCAAATTCAAAAAGTATCTCTGATTGAAAAAAAAATACTTTTGGAAAAACCGTTCTATGTGCGAATCTCTTCTTTTATCTAGCACATCGAATGTGTACTCTTTTCAAATACAAAAAGTATTTATGATTGAAAATTGATCTTTCTGATAAAACCTTCGTTGTATTGCAAAACTCTTTCTTCTAAGCAATACGCGATTGTTTTTCAAATCAATTTGTCATCAATCAGTGAATCTCAATTCACTGGTTCACTCACTCCGTGTTGTCTTCTTTGAGGCGTTACGGTTTGAGAACGACTAGAACGACTTAGAAATCTGTCAAGGAGATTCTTAGGAATCCTACCGATCACAGGCGACTTGTCTTGATCAACGAGGCACCGTGGGCGTGTACCTCAATTCAACGAAAGTGATCAAAGACACTTTTGTGTTTTATTGCTAATTGTTGTTTGCGGTACATTTGGACGATTGCGGTGATCGAATTAAGAAGTCAATCAAAGCCGCATGCTCACGGCATCCACACTTAATTGAAGAAATCATGACTTGTGCATATATCGGAACACAGCTCGATATTTTTATATGATGTTTACGCTACTGCCGCAAATATCACGAACCGATAAAGCTTCGCTACTACGATGGAAAGATGTCATGATCCAAAAGGTGTGAGCATGTCGGTCCAAAAGTCACAACATCACATGATGGCAACACAATAAAGGGTGATCCAGAGATTTACTGTGGCTGATGATCTCAATGAAAGCTCGAAGATCATCAAAGATGTGGATCAGTTAAAGGCCTCCACTTAAAGTACAAAGTAATCGGACTTTGAAGAATCACTGCTAATGCACAAAGATGCAGTTGTTGAAGAAATAAAGTCTACGAGCTCAAGACTGAAGATTAAATAGAATGCTAGGATTTGAAATGTAAAACATGGGGTGACCTCCCTTAGGGGGAGATTGTTAGGAATTGGAAATTCCATAGTAAAGTATCGGTTACCCCAAATAAAATCTAGCATAAGTTAGCTCGTAGACATATCGTTAGTTACGTTATTTATCAGTGTATTAGTTAGTTATTAGTTTAGTTTAGCGTAGTGTATCACCGTGGAGGAAGGGCGGGTCTTTACCCTTGTATGCACGATCCACGATCCGATTGGAGGGCGTATTCATTGTAACTATAAATACCCTTCCATCCATGGAAGGGTGGTGCTCTTAATCTAATCTTTCACTTTTACAAACCAAGTCTCTACCAGGAAACACCCTCTCTTATCCTTTCTCTCTCTAAATGGCTATCATGTATTTTCATCATCCAAGACCACCCGAATCATCAACACAATAATATTTACGATCCTACAGCTCATGCTTATCTGTTTGATTTGATGATTAGGGTTATGAGATTTATTTGTGTGCTTGCTGATGCAAGGGGTTAGTTTTATAGGCTTAATGGAATCTTAGGTCGGTAGAAGTTATGGTAAATTTTGATGGTTGGAATTTGTATCGCTAAAAGTTCGATTGAGGCCATTAAGGCCTTTGTTATGGGTCAAAGATTTGATTTGATTCCTTTTCATTCTTCCGATTTTATGGCGATTACGGATGAGTCGTGAATTTCCGATAGCTTTGGATTGATAACTACGGACAAAAGTCAATTGGTTTCTCTTGTTTGTTGCTTGGTTTCATTGGTTGACTTTTCATTCTTTGTTGATTTTGATAAAATTTGGGAATTTAATTCGGGTTTATTTTAAGTCAAAATTGGTCAAAATTTGTTCCGAATCTGCTGTCAATTTAAACGACTATTTTGGGTAACTATTTTAAATAGTCAATCAGACATATCCCACAACCTAATTCCCTCCCCATTTGAATTCCTCTCATTATCTCAACCTGCATCTATGGCGACACTCGGTTACAAAGTAGACCACAACAAAGTTGCATTTTTGGAACATGTCAAAGGGAGTGATATATATGACTCAATGATTGATTTTCTCCTACGCTCCAAGATCAGGTATGCTCTCACTTTCTCTCCATCTGTTGTTTATGACTCTTTAGTCAAGCAATTCTGGGCCACAGCTTGTGAAAGGTCTCTTGAGGGTCAACCCAAGGAGATAGTGGCCATCATAGATGGACATGAGTATGTGGTAACTGAGTCTCTCATTAGGACTCAGTTGCGATTTGATGATCGGGTGGTCTCTTTGAGAATGATAGAAAAGCACTTATTCTTGGTTTAACTTGACTTAGGGTATCCTATGATGGGAAAATCATTTGGTATAAAATAAGTTTTGCCCTAAGTGGAGGTTTTTAGTCCATACCACCTTGATGTTTTAGTCCAAAAAGCGGGGGTTGGGATCGGTTTTCAGTTCTATTGCAAATGCTATAATCTGTTTGGCCCATGGTAGAGTATAATTTTTCAAGATATATTTTTGAAATGCTTAAGAATATGAAGGATACCAAACATAAATTTCTTATGTATCCTAGATTTCTTCAAATGATATTAGGCATTGAAACCTATGATAAAGCGCAAGGGTCATTACTAAATTAAGCGCTAAATTATTTGCAACAATGAAAACAAACTATCTTTGGAGAACATCGACCCTGCTACCCACTATGTTTCACAGTGTCAATGTTGTTCTTGGTGCCTCTGCATCGATTGCCACCGATGACCCACAACAACCTTCATCTCAACATCTTGCCCACCATCACGGTGATTGTTGCTCTGAGAGCGGTGATTATACGAATCACATGCACAAATTCCTGTTGAGACTGAGGTCAATCCTGACCAACCATTTGTTTAACCTGCTAGTCCACCTATACATTTCTTTGAGGATGACACTACCTTTGGTGATGATTTTCATGTGTCTCCTCCTAGGTCCAATGAAGCTCCTAATACCTCAGGTAACCCTGCTGGTGGAGCTGAGGATCCTAATGTACTAAAGAATATGTCTAGTTTGCTCAACAGGTATGTTAAGAAGGTTGATGATTTGGAGCTTCAACTCAAAGAATCAAGGGAAGAGCTTAAGGAGACTAAGCATACTCTGGGTGGTGTTTTGGTTAAATTATTAAAGAGGGTGACAGAGTTGGAGGTTCGGCTAAAAAGTAGGATGAGCAGATTTGTGGTTTCTGATGATGAAGTGGAACATGGTCGTGAGAGGGTCAATATTGATCTTGAAGCACTTCATGTACTAGCATCTGTTTCACTAGGAGAGACACAACCTCAAAAGGATCCAGAAGTTCAAGTGTTTTAAAGGAGACAGAGGAGGAAGAGAAGTTATCTCAGTCAAATAACTCTTAAGCCAAGAGTGGTGGATTCATCTGATCCTTCTAGTGCTGCTGATCTTGTTGACAATCCTCCTGAAGCATTTACTACTGAGAAGGAGGGTGAGGATAAGGAAACATCGGATCCTACTGACAAGTCTGTTGCTGCTGCTAATTCATCTGTTGCTGCTGCTAATTCATCTGTTGATGCTGATAAGTCATCTATTGCTTCTGAAGTTTCTAAGCATATTCCCTCTGATCCAAAGGATGGCTCTATTGAGGTTGAGCACATGCCTGCTTCTCAGGATGATAAGGGAAAGGGTAAAGCAGTAGAAGACGATATAGACTCTAAGACATTTAAGGCTGAACAGGCTAGACTATTGAGACTTCATGAGATTTCCCAACGTGATGAGGAAATAGCAGCTCAGACTCAAGCTACATTTGATGCAGAGTTGCAAAGTCAGTCTTCCACAGTTCCTGAGGTTACACCACAAAGAAAGAAAGAATTGGATGATCTTGCTATGAGCTTTACAGATGATACTTGGAGGCAATTGGCTAGTGGTGTGTCCCACAATCCTACAATTGCTCAATCTATCTTAGGAGGTGCCTTTGATTCAGAGAATTATGTTGATGATATAATGGCTTTGGTGAATCAAAGAAAGAAGGCGGATGCGAGCATAAGGCTAAAGCAAAAGAGACAAACCTCTCTCAAGTGAGCAGGAGGAAACATATGAGAGAATTTGTCAAAAATACAAGTTCTGCAGTTTATAATACAGTCTGGACTATGGCATTTGTGAAATCCTTGCCTGATGATCAGTTAGTCAAAGAGTATAACACCATTCTCTCAAGATTGGAAAAGGATGGTCTAAATCCTTATACTAGGGTGAAACACTCTCAATCTCTTTTGGAAGGTCCTAATCCTAAGAGATTGAAGACTACTGATGGTTCTGATAATACTTTCATTCCTTCTAAGGAGACACCAGTTGATATGGCTTCATCCATTCCTTTTTCCAGCACTCCAAAGGTTTCTACTGAGATGTCTGCATCAGTTTCTGCTGACAATGTGCCACCTCATGTAGAGAAGGATCTTTCTACTGATGAGACAGAGCATGTGTCCGCTCCACCACATCCACCAGTTGTCTCACCTACAAAGGAGGCTGTGGTTACCCCTGAGGATACACATGTTAGTACTACTTCTTCTCATTCTTCTGGAAGAAGACAGAAGAGTCTAGCAAGAAAGAAGGGGAGTTCCTTTGATCATCAGGCTACTGAGAGCACTTTTATAAATGATTTTCAGGATGATGATTCAGACGAGGACTTGGTGGTTTGGTCTCCATTAGTGAGATGCGAACTCACACCTACTGGTCTTGGTGGATTGGGTGATTGTAACTCTGTTTATCGCAAGGATGGTTCTGTTAGACATTTTACATTTCTTTCTAAGATCTTTAATTTTTTGGATAGACAAGATCTTATTGCACTTTATGGAATGGTGTCAACACACTATGAATCTCATCCTGCAACAGGAGCTGGTTTATTGGTATTAGGTGATCTTCAAGTGTTGTTTGATTCCAAATATCAAGATGGTGCGGGATTTAGGATTTGGGAAGGTCAAGCTCAGTGGAATGTTTTTGGTTGGACTTATTATCCACTCTCTAGTGTTCATGTGGTGCAGACCTGGTCTGGGGTCTATCTTTATATGTTTTCAGATCAGGATTACCCTTTGTCTGCACATTTGCTAGAGCAAATGTTGAAAAAGAAGTTGGCCTTTTCTACTGCTCCAGTTGGGAATGATATATGTAATGCAGAGCAGCTGGTGAAAAGGATAAAGGATAAGCTCATTGCTGCTTCTGTTGATTTTTCAACTTGAAGTCTGGTTTGTTGTTATATTTATTTCTTCTTTCTTATAATATATTTCTTATTTTATTTGGGGTTAAAAAAAAAAAAAAAAAAAAAAAAAAAAAACTTTTGTATATATTGTTTACATTTCCTAACTTTTATTTTGAGGATCATCTTGTATAGTTGTGTTTCCTATAGGGTTTTAACTCACCATGTCTTGCGGGATAAAAGGTTAACTTGCTATGGGGGTACGGCTCTAGTGAGTATTCTCAAATCCGTTGATAGTTGCTGATTTACTCAAAATCAGAGGGTCTATCAATGTACCCTGGTCTCACACACCAAACATTGGCTACTCCATGAGCAAACGGCTCTGGTAAAGAGATCTCAAATCCGTTGGAGGGTTGACAACTTGCCAAAAAGTTGTATGGTATTCAACTCACCATGTTCTCATAGATGAAGAGTTGGCTAGCCCACAAGTTCATGGCTTGTGGTAAAGGCAGTGGAACACCATGACTAGTCCTGAGATAAACGGCTTCAGGTAAAGACATATCAAATCCGTTGATGGCTGTGATGGTTTGCCAAAAACCATTTGGGTTCTCCAACACACCATCGATTCACGTTCTAAGTGTTGGACTGGTTACTAGTTCACCAGGGTGATGCCATGATTCCACTCAAGAACTAGCTAGCCCAAGAGTGAGTAGCTACTTGGTAAAGGCTCATCAAATCTACTCAAGTTACTGATGCTGTTAAAGGTTCATGATGCTGCTGATCTAGGATGATTGTTGATGGAATTCTGGTCTTCATTGCTGTTCTGGTGGTACTAGGTATTCTACTGGATGTTTCTCTTGCTTCAGTTGGTGTTTTTGGTCAATCCTCTTGCACATTCAAGATCTATCTGGAAACTTGAAGTTAACGAAGTCAAATTCAAGTTTAGGGGAGGATTGTTAGGAATTTTGTAAAAGTGGGTTCATGCTGATATAGTTCCTGCTGATAGACTTTATGTTTCTACTGATAGTATAGTTTCTACTGATAGTGGTAGTTGCTACTTGATAGTAATATATTCCTGCGGATATGTAGTTTCCGTATATTTAGTATTTAGTTGTGATATGCATGAGATAAATTAGGAATAGATAATGCATATCTTTTGAGTGTTTTGCAAGCTGCAAAATTAGGGTTTCTTATACTATAAAAGAAACTAGCGGCTAGGTTTTAATGTACGTTTTTCAATAACATTCATAGTGAATTAATAGATATCCATAGAGGATCAAGTTATTGGGGTTTATTGTCTTCTTGAGTATTGTATTTATTTTCCGCGTGAATACAATTCTAGTAAAGGTTCTCCATAGTTTTCTTGTGATTACACAGGTTAACTATACTCTCTCTAAGGCTCATAAGATCTATCTGGGACTATACCCAACAAGCTAGCTTGTTTATTGTTTTGAAATTCACATGAGCCATCCTTCTATGCCATTTATTAGATTCATCCAAGGATGCTTTTGACACCAAACAAGCTAAGTCACCTGCAGGCTGAACTTCATTGAGATTGAATGTATATAGATTTTGTTTTCTTGGCACCTTCAGAACAACTTGACTGTCATCAGGTATCTGGAAATCTTTGGAGAGAACAAGACATTCTTCCACAGTTCCTGAGGTTACACCACAAAGAAAGAAAGAATTGGATGATCTTGCTATGAGCTTTATAGATGATACTTGGAGGCAATTGGCTAGTGGTGTGTCCCACAATCCTACTCTTGCTCAATCTATCTTAGGAGGTGCCTTTGATTCAGAGAATTATGTTGATGATATAATGGCTTTGGTGAATCAAAGAAAGAAGGCGGATGCAGAACGCAAGGCTAAAGCAAAAAGAGACAAACCTCTCTCTCAAGCTGAACAGAGGAAACATATGAGAGAATTTGTCAAAAATACAAGTTCTGCAGTTTATAATACAGGCTGGACTATGGCATTTGTGAAATCCTTGCCTGATGATCAGTTAGTCAAAGAGTATAACACCATTCTCTCAAGATTGGAAAAGGATGGTCTAAATCCTTATACCAGGGTGAAACACTCTCAATCTCTTTTGGAAGGTCCTAATCCTAAGAGATTGAAGACTACCGATGGTTCTGATAATACTTTCATTCCTTCTAAGGAGACACCAGTTGATATGGCTTCATCCATTCCTTTTTCCAGCACTCCAAAGGTTTCTACTGAGATGTCTGCATCAGTTTCTGCTGACAATGTGCCACCTCATGTAGAGGAGGATCTTTCTACTGATGAGACAGAGCATGTGTCCACTCCACCACATCCACCAGTTGTCTCACCTACAAAGGAGGCTGTGGTTACCCCTGAGGATACACATGTTAGTACTACTTCTTCTCATTCTTCTGGAAGAAGACAGAAGAGTCTAGCAAGAAAGAAGGGGAGTTCCTTTGATCTTCAGGCTACTGAGAGCACTTTTATAAATGATTTTCAGGATGATGATTCAGACGAGGACTTGGTGGTTTGGTCTCCATTAGTGAGATGGGAACTCACACCTACTGGTCTTGGTGGATTGGGTGATTGTAACTCTGTTTATCCCAAGGATGGTTCTGTTAGACATTTTACATTTCTTTCTAAGATCTTTAATTTTTTGGATAGACAAGATCTTATTGCACTTTATGGAATGGTGTCAACACACTATGAATCTCATCCTGCAACAGGAGCTGGTTTATTGGTATTAGGTGATCTTCAAGTGTTGTTTGATTCCAAATATCAAGATGGTGCGGGATTTAGGATTTGGGAAGGTCAAGCTCAGTGGAAGGTTTTTGGTTGGACTTATTATCCACTCTCTAGTGTTCATGTGGTGCGACACTGTCCGGGTCTATCTTTATATGTTTTCGATCGATTACCTTTGTCTCGCACATTTGCTAGAGCAAATGTTGAAAAAAGTTGGCCTTTTCTCGCCTCCGCTTGGGAATGATATATGTAAGGCGGTGGTGAAAAGGATAAAGGATAAGCTCATTGCTGCTTCTATTGATTTTTCAACTTGAAGTCTGGTTTGTTGTTATATTTATTTCTTCTTTCTTATAATATATTTCTTATTTTATTTGGGGTTAAAAAAAAAAAAAAAAAAAAAAAAAAAAAAAACTTTTGTATATATTGTTATGTTTCCTAACTTTTATTTTGAGGATCATCTTGTATAGTTGTGTTTCCTATAGGGTTTTAACTCACCATGTCTTGCGGGATAATGGGTTAACTTGCTATGGGGGTACGGCTCTAGTGAGTATTCTCAAATCCGTTGATAGTTGCTGATTTACTCAAAATCAGAGGGTCTATCAATGTACCCTGGTCTCACACACCAAACATTGGCTACTCCATGAGCAAACGGCTCTGGTAAAGAGATCTCAAATCCGTTGGAGGGTTGACAACTTGCCAATAAGTTGTATGGTATTCAACAAACCATGTTCTCATAGATGAAGAGTTGGCTAGCCTACAAGTTCATGGCTTGTGGTAAAGGCAGTGGAACACCATGACTAGTCCTGAGATAAACGGCTTCAGGTAAAGACATATCAAATCCGTTGATGGCTGTGATGGTTTGCCAAAAACCATTTGGGTTCTCCAACATACCATCGATTCACGTTCTAAGTGTTGGACTGGTTACTAGTTCACCAGGGTGATGCCATGATTCCACTCAAGAACTAGCTAGCCCAAGAGTGAGTAGCTACTTGGTAAAGGCTCATCAAATCTACTCAAGTTACTGATGCTGTTAAAGGTTCCTGATGCTGCTGATCTAGGATGATTGTTGATGGAATTCTGGTATTCATTGCTGTTCTAGTGGTACTAGGTATTCTACTGGATGTTTCTCTTGCTTCAGTTGGTGTTTTTGGTCAATCCTCTTGCACATTCAAGATCTATCTGGAAACTTGAAGTTAACGAAGTCAAATTCAAGTTTAGGGGAGGATTGTTAGGAATTTTGTGAAAGTGGGTTCTCACGATATAGTTCCTCACGATAGACTTTATGTTTCTCGATAGTATAGTTTCTACCGATAGTGGTAGTTGCACGATAGTAATATAGTTCCTGCGGATATGTAGTTTCCTTATATTTAGTATTTAGTTGTGATATGCATGAGATAAATTAGGAATAGATAATGCATATCTTTTGAGTGTTTTGCAAGCTGCAAAATTAGGGTTTCTTGTACTATAAAAGAAACTAGCGGCTAGGTTTTAATGTACATTTTTCAATAACATTCATAGTGAATTAATAGATATCCATAGAGGATCAAGTTATTGGGGTTTATTGTCTTCTTGAGTATTGTATTTATTTTCCGCGTGAATACAATTCTAGTAAAGGTTCTCCATAGTTTTCTTGTGATTACACAGGTTAACTATACTCTCTCTAAGGCTCATAAGATCTATCTGGGACTATACCCAACAAGCTAGCTTGTTGATTGTTTTGAAATTCATATGAGCCATCCTTCTATGCCATTTATTAGATTCATCCAAGGATGCTTTTGACACCAAACAAGCTAAGTCACCTGCAGGCTGAACTTCATTGAGATTGAATGTATATAGATTTTGTTTTCTTGGCACCTTCAGAACAACTTGATTGTCATCAGGTATCTGGAAATCTTTGGAGAGAACAAGACATTCTTCCACAGTTCCTGAGGTTACACCACAAAGAAAGAAAGAATTGGATGATCTTGCTATGAGCTTTATAGATGATACTTGGAGGCAATTGGCTAGTGGTGTGTCCCACAATCCTACTCTTGCTCAATCTATCTTAGGAGGTGCCTTTGATTCAGAGAATTATGTTGATGATATAATCCCTTTCCAGTAATTTTACCGTCCCCTCCTCCAAAAGTAACAATACCTCCTTGAATAGATACAAAATCATGGAGCCTGTCTATGTTCCCTGTCATACTCCTAGAACAACCACTATCAACAATGCCTAAATCTTTATTAGAATGAGGATCATCCTACAAGTTAAAAAGATATACAACAACATTAGTATACATGGAGACCCAAGTCATCACTGGTATGGGCCTGCCTTTTGGATCATATTAGAAAAA
This sequence comes from Chrysanthemum lavandulifolium, assembly GCA_022545495.1. Lineage (NCBI taxonomy): Eukaryota > Viridiplantae > Streptophyta > Magnoliopsida > Asterales > Asteraceae > Chrysanthemum > Chrysanthemum lavandulifolium. The sequence continues at coordinate 183,164,567 of CM040243.1, read as the reverse complement.
CCTGTAGATTTATGAGATCCACTATTGTTCTTGGAACCCCTTATAAAAGATGGTCGATTGTGTGTCCAAGAGCAACCTGCTGAGGCTTAACAGCAGTATCCCACCTTGCCCCCTTGTATGCAAAAGGTCATTATTAACAGGCATGTATTCATTTTGAAAATAAGTACTAGTAGGTCTATATAATGGTCTATTAATATTTCTTCTCCAACATGATGAAGATGGCTGTCGTAAACTCGGGTTACCAAGAGGAACTAGTCTACCAACAACAAGCGGTCTACCAAAGAAGAATTGGTCTACCAAAGAAGAATCGGTCTACCAACAGTAATTAATCACTTGGTCCTCACATGTGTCCTAGAGGGAACAAATGGAGGAATGTTGGTCACATCATTCCATACAGATCTATATCTCTGTTGATTAGTACACACATTCATCTATTTCTCATAAAAATCACAATTTTGATAAGATGAAATGCACTACCACAAACAAAACATGATTTCTTCTTAAAATGCTTGTTCAAACAGAATAGTCGACATTAAATGTAATTATTCAAACCACAACCAAAATCCGAATTGTTTTAACAAAATCAACGTAACAAGAAATGATTCTAAAAGAAGATGTCTTTGAAGAAGGTTCTTTAACAAGAACTCTTGGGGCATGGTGAGCGGTAAAGGCTTGGGAGGCGAGACTTTGAAGACTCTTCATTTGAATCACAATTGAATAGTCTTTAGATTGGGTCTCAAGTCCGGAAGAACAAGAGACAAAAGTATTAGATTCACTGCCAGTGTCAGATAAGTCATTGGACTTCTGACCATAGGTCATATGTGATTCATCTGAGTCTGAGTCTGGGTTGGGTGGTCTAACAACTTTTGATGGAAGAAGGAACTGAATACATTTCACCTTGTTTTACAAGTTAATAGGTTTTCTATATTTATCTTCCTCTTCATCAGTGACAGGATTAAAAACACTATATTCATTAGGGTCATAAATCTCATCTGGTTTAATATAATCCTTGAACCCTAACCCCATCTTAGTTTTAACAGACATAGAGCTATTCCACAATTTATCTAGGTTTTTAGCATGTTCTTGCCACTGATTATGTCTAGCCACCTCTGAATCTAAACTAGCTTGAAGACTCTCTTTTTTAGCAACAACCTTTACATATTCTTTCTTATTAAATTTTAGTTTGTTAGTGGTGTTATCCAAATCTCTTTCCAAAACCTTAATTCTTTCTTCAAGAGCCAATTGATTTTGTTCATACCAGGCCTTTTGTTTTTCTAAAGCTTTAACAGTTTTCTTATAGGCCTGGACCTGAATAAAATATTCTTTATATTTATCATTAACATCATCAAATTCACTCTTAAGAGCATCATATTTAGCATTACAACCAAATATACGATTTTGTACCGAAGTGATGCCCATCATTACAAACTCTCCAAAGAAGTCGACAATCGGTCCAACTCGAGGCTTTTCATCCTCACCATCATCCACATGAGCATCCCACCAACCCTGTTCTCCAGAGACAACAAGGCTTTTGGCTTCACCTCCTCAGCTTCCTTGAGCTTGTATCCATTATACCTTCTTCTGTCACCTCCCTTCTTGTTAGGACATTCTCTTGCTTCAGTTGGTGTTTTTGGTCAATCCTCTTGCACATTCAAGATCTATCTGGAAACTTGAAGTTAACGAAGTCAAATTCAAGTTTAGGGGAGGATTGTTAGGAATTTTGTAAAAGTGGGTTCCTGCTGATAGACTTTCTGTTTCTACTGATAGTGGTAGTTGCTACTGATAGTAATATAGTTCCTGCGGATATGTAGTTTCCGTATATTTAGTATTTAGTTGTGATATGCATGAGATAAATTAGGAATATATAATGCATATCTTTTGAGTGTTTTGCAAGCTGCAGAATTAGGGTTTCTTGTACTATAAAAGAAACTAGCGGCTAGGTTTTAATGTATGTTTTTCAATAACATTCATAGTGAATTAATAGAGATCCATAGAGGATTAAGTTATTGGGGTTTATTGTCTTCTTTAGTATTGTATTTATTTTCCGCGTGAATACAATTCTAGTAAAGGTTCTCCATAGTTTTCTTGTGATTACACAGGTTAACTATACTCTCTCTAAGGCTCATAAGATCTATCTAGGACTATACCCAACAAATATGTAATTCATCGATACTAATGTCAGCAAAATATGCTATATCCAGCTTCTCTTGTACCTAATTATCCCATTTCTGAGGTTTTAAATTGTCATAATCAAGATTTACCAAAAAGGTCCGCTTCACGTCACCTGAGAGCCTACTAAACCAGTATAAAGTGTCTAAGAAAATTAATGCGGGTCATTAGCAAAGACTCAGACAACATTTAGCATTCATATAAAAATTAACAACTACACTTGCCTTGAATCGTAGAATGCACTCGTCCATTGTTGTTATCTGAGGTAGCATAATTCTTTTCCAGCCTTAGATTACCAGTTGTAGCGAAAACACATTGAAGACGGTAAGTATAATCGAACAACCAATTGTTAAGGAAAATTTCTTTTACAACAACCAATTGCAAACATTTATTACATACCTATTGATTTTTGTATTCTCCCATAAGAGTTCGATAACGTGACTCGATTTCTTGTTTCTCTCGCTTTGTATCCATGTATTATTGTATTTGGACATTTGGAATGGCTGGTGGATCCAAGAAGTAAGTTTACACGATTTTATATTAGTTTTATATGGTGAGACTACTTATATTTACTGTACAAATTTTTTTTAGTTACTTGCACGATATGTATCTGTTGCATTTCCAAAATAAAGTCAATCAGAAGAAGTTGCTTCCCACTGCACATAAGATAGACACTCATCAGTACCCTTGTTATCATTATAGTCCTCCTATGGGTCTATCATTATAGTTTGTTTGGATCACCTTTACTCTATTACTCTATTGAGAGCAAATAACATATTTAAACTATATAAACAAAAACACAACACAATGTGTAGCCATGACTTTTATTAATGGAAACTTAAAAATCGATCGACAATGTATTATGAACGGACATTTAACATAGCAATGATTCATTAGATCAATTAACTTGTCACATATTCGAATCATTTTAGGATCACCTGCATCATTGCCACTTTCAGGATTAGCACTTGGCTAAGCTTGTTCATTAGTTGATTCCTGACCTGTAGTGGAATCTGTAATTGTGCCACCGACAACAACTTCAATTGTAAACTTACATAGCTTAATCTTTCGGATGCCAACTTAAGACCTATAATGATTACAAATCCGTGATCAACTTGAGCTTATGGGTTATTGATTTCATAATCCTTAAACTTAATCCTACCGTAACCAATAGGAAACCAAACACTCTATAATTTGAAATATCCAAATAAGGAGATGAACTAACCTCTTTAGGAGGAACACCGAGAAATATAAATGGTTACCTCGGTTGATTCAAGTTCTACCTCAAATAACCAAAGCAAGCTGCCAATCTTCATGTATACACCACATAATCGCATCCATCAATCTCATAACTCTCCGGTTTCGATTCCACTAACTGTAACATCACAACTGCAAATGAAAACCATGCTATTCAGAAAAATAGTTCGTCAGAAAAGAGTTTCTAAGGATACCGATATATTTTTGTCGATCAAAAACTATTTATCCTCGTTCCTATGTGTTAGGTCACTAGTTTTACAACACAAGCTTACTAGAGAAAGAGATAAAGGCGGATGAACAAGTATCAAGCACACACACATATAAACTAAGAGACGGTTAGGCGTAATGTATGTGAATGAAGAGAAAACTTGAACAACCAACCCTCAAATGAGGGTTTACAAGAGTTTATATAGGCAAGGAGCTAGGGCAACACTCCCTCTCCTTCCCTATTCCTTATTGGGCTTGGATCAAGCTTATGGGCCTTCTACATAAGCTTGACCTTAAACAAACATAAAGGCTATAATAAAGCTACGATTACATATGAAATATAAATACTTAAAATATTGTTTAGAGTGATTCCAACAATCTCCCCTCAAGTATATATGAATGTAAACGGTGAAGGCGTTGATGTAATAGTAGTGATGACGTCTTCGACATTCTTCTTTCTTGTGAGAGGAATTGCCTTGATTTGAACAATCTCCCGGTGTAGAGATAGTTATCTTTGAACGGTTAAGCTTGACGTCATCTTTAACTTTGTTCTTTAATCATTGTTCTTTGTGGTGAAATGATAGTATGTTGTTGTCTCGCATCGATGCGCTTTCAGTGCGCTTGTTTGCTCCAGTGTCTCCACGCCATTCTTCAACATGCTCACACGCCTATGACGTTGGAATTCAATACCGATAAAGTTCTCTAAGTCTTTAACTTTGTAGATTCTTTGGTTTGACGAAGAATCATTCGACGGTTGTGTTGCTTTTGAATAGAACTTCCATTAGTGATGTTGTTGGCGTGAACATGAGAAGAATCAAGACGATCATCCCGCTCCGGAGCTTCCATAAGAAGAAAACATTTCAAACGGTTAGTAATAAGCGGTTTCCAGACTTACAAGTTTGAACTTCGAGAGTGTTAACAAAGATAGTGTGAAAACACAACTCTAATTTTAAAAAGGCCGCTCTCGAACCTGGAGTCCCACAAGTGAGATAACGCGATGTACCAAGTACATCTACATTCGAGATGAGTCGCCGAGGTACATCAAGCATCACCTCACGATCAGACCGCTTGAGACACACTCCGCGTAATCCACGGGAGTTACCCGCCGTCGGTGTTTGATGTTGACCACGGCGGGAGTTTCCATTCAATCACCGAGGATCACAGATGTCAACCTCTCATAAATGTTCTCGATGCATTGCTAAGATCCGTGAAGGACTCGATATGAACCACCGATGATCTTATTTGTTGATCATCAAGTGATTAAATGTCAAGTGTTCCTAAGAGATCTTTTGATGAATCTCGTGGCTCTAGACTCAATAGTGCGTTTTGGTTTTCTGACGGAGACTAGGTAGAGGTCTCCTTTTCAATACCAACGATCTCTAAGAGAAAGCCAATAGTTTATGTAGGGTTCCTCGTGAGAATGAAACAAGCTCGTTGAGAGAAACTTGAGTGGCTAAGAAGGTTTAGTGCATGCGCCCTTCGGGTCCATGACGACTTTTAATCTTCAATACCGTGTCGTAAGTGACAACCAAGAGTATATGAATTGAACCCTTGTACGCCCTAAGTTGAATAACTGAGGGCTATTTCTTTTCACCCTTTACTTTACATTTCTTTTGATTCTTCAACTCCTTCTTTCTCCGATTCTCATTTTCTCCTTTTACAATCATTCCTAAGGACTTCTAACACTAACTAATGGTAGTGTCCTTGGGTAGATCCTCCGACTCTGGCGGATCATAGGACGGTTATTCCTAACCTTAGTCACCTTATAACCCATGACTAACCTATGTTTGCCATTAAAACCATCAGATGTGAAAAAATATCTCTCAAAGGGTTTGTAAATGAAAACATGTTTGAACCATTGTGAGAGATAAGTTTTGCATAAATACTCCCCTCCACATGTGCTAAAGAGTTTTAATTGTTTAAATGCACAGTGAGGAAAGAGCGACTTTTGAATTGATTCATCGAAGATAGACAATCCCCATGAGACACGGTTACGTTGCATAGTTAAAGAGTTACATTGTCGCTTTTAGGTGACAACTAGCTCTAATAACTACCTTGAAGGTGTAGACAAACCTCTAAAGGTTGTCATACCGTCGAGTTCATGTCTATCAAGAGTTTCGAATGGTACTTTCTACTTGGACAAGTCCTTTTCGAGACACGTTTACATTACTAGCGAACTAGCTTGAAATTATTACCCGTCTGTGACAAGTCTTTTCGAGTTACTAACGCTTTAGTACCGTCGATTCGTTGTTTAAGTCTCAAGTTCATGATTCATTTGCATTCACAACATATTTCTTATCACACAAATTTTCTCCCCTCAAAATGGCATATGACAATGTTGTTTTTGAAGCGTTTGAGAATAAATATGACCATTTCGAGTGTTATGGAAGACGACCACTATGAACAATTTGTGAACAAAGTTTTAATTAAATACTCCCCTCAACTAGTGATATAAACGGTTGAGGTTTTGAAAATCTTACGGGAAGTACTTGTCTTTTGAGCAAAACCTTGAATAATGAAAGGTTTGATAGGTTTTACTCAAAATTAAGAAGCTTTCGCTCCTTTTATAAGGATTGTGGCACCGAGGCGCACTACGTGGTCCTTTCTTGACAATTACGGGTTGTACATCGTTATGTGTGCACAAGCCATTCACATATATAATCATACATCTAATATTATATGAAGGAAACAATTCAAGGGGTACCGTGAAGTGCGGTGATATTCCGAGAGTGCATGTATGCTGAAAGCCGATGATGTTTCTCCCGAGTCGACCACCAACATAGCTTTCCAATCGTCTCGAATCGATCCCTTCGAACAACTGCTCATCAATCATGGTGATGATGCGCCTCACATCCCTCCTTTCCAGAGAATTCCGGTAGCTTAGGATTCTAACTTTCGCGTATATCCTTCAATCAGACGCTAATCCATCCCTAACCGACTTCAACGTATGATCCCCAAATTTGTGGAGTTCACTACACGCCATTAAGCGTTTCTTTGAAGTTCACTGCGGTAAACAACGCCGAAAGGTTTGTCGATGAGCGTGAGTTGTGTAAGTCGGTTGATGTCGGAAGATCAAGCGTGGTGGAGTGAAGTTTACACGCTTCGATATGATTCAACGACCATCCGGATATCTTCGACACGTTCTTTGATCACGATCGTCTAATGAAGATGAGAACCGACTTGATAAATTCACGTTGAACTTCACGAGAATTGTCTCATACGACCACGTACTTTGGCAAGATACATGTCTTCGATGTCGTTGAGGGACAAGTTCTCAAAGTCCTTCGGAGAATCCATAGTCCTGCTCATCTTGTCATTTGACTATGATATTCTTTAAGAATGTAGTCCCACTTAGACTTGAGATCAATGTGTTTGATGGCCACGATGTCCTTAGAGCTATACACCGCATGTTGAGACTTCAACCAGCACATCAGTAGTAGATTCTTCTGCGTTCAGCCAATGATGAATCCCATACAATGCATCTTGGTCGATGCTTGCACGTTGTCGAAAACAAGTGATTTGCACGTTCCTCGATAGCTATGCGGTTTGAGTAAATAGTCACTGGAATGGAAGAGTCAATGATGTAGCGATTTCGCGAACCATCGCTACTGTAAAAGAAAATCCGGTCTCGTTAAAAAGTATCCAAGGGAATCCTTGGTTGCCTGCTTGGCCAATGGTTGGTAGGGTTTGGTCCAGTCGGTGTAGTATGGAGGGTTGTCCCTTTGTGTGAAGTCAATGTTTGCTTCCGGATTGAGCCAATCCATGTTGTTAGACATAGCTCGAGCGATGTTCTCAAGATGATATTCGACCTCGAGGGCGCTTTCAGAGCTGTCTTTCCATAGTTGAAAAGCTTCATTCTTGATTCGCTTCAACTCGGATTTTGTCATTTTCTTTACATTGAACTTTTCTTGCAGTAGTTTTGCATGCTCCAATGTAGAACCGACTACCAATTCTTGACCTTCATCAGGGTAGGGAGTTTGATTGACAAGTGTGGAGAACCATTCAAACTCGCGGTTTTATCGCTCATCTAGCTATGTTACGACCCAGCCGAGTCGTCTTCTTCTTCTTCTTGGAAGGCTTTGAGGATGATCTTGGTTTCGCACTTGTTTGGGTGAGGTGGGTTGTTGTCGGGCTCAGGACCTCTTCATCGTCACCACCCGTATACTCAAAGTAATCACCGTGTTTTGAGTCGGGCGGTAACTCGGAATCGTCCCGAGGTTTATCAAGAGAAGACCGAGGTGGAGGAGACTTTGTTGAGAAGAAGTCCGTGGTGGAGGAGGTGGCATAGAGGAAGATGTACCGATCGCTCGACGCTTAGGTGCGAGTCCTTATCCTTATCATCGCCATCTCTTGGTCGTTTGGGTTGATCGGTGACTCCTTGCATGATGATTCGAGTTGAAAATCAAGTAGATTTTCGAAAAATTTAGCTTCATCCGAAGTAAACGTTCCGCATCGCTTTGACATTTGCATCACAAGTTTAGCGATCAACTCGTATTCGAGAGATCGACTTCTTTGGCCATTGTATGTTTAACCAAAGCTACGATGTTAGGGGTGAGTTGTCGGAAAATATTTCTCTAGTCACACCGGGACAAAGTGTCGAGAAGAAACTTGTGGTATGATCTCTTGTCGTCTTCTCCAGTTCCTTTTGGACTTTAGGAACGATATCCCAAGGTACTTGTTAGTGTAGCCTTCGATCATATCGCTCAGCCTCTTTCGATGACTCTTCATGAACTTTCGAACAAATTCCTTTCTTTCTCCATCTTGTCTTTCTCATCATTCAAGTAATTGAATTTGGTCAAGAAACCAATTCATTTTTCGTAGTATGTCCTTCTTTCCGAATTGTTGATGACTTTCACAATCTTTTATGAGTCCGAGAAATCCAAGATTTAGGTGGTTTCTTCACCGATTTGGATGATGATCCGTTGACTTCGTAGATGGTGGTGGTGATGAGTGAGATGAAGAGTCGATGATGAGGAGACATGAGGAGACTTCATGTCCTTAGAGTTTCGAGGTTTCTCCTTTGAGTGTGTTGGACTGCTCTAGAAGAAACTTTGTATAATCATCCTCGTCATCTCTAGACTTTTCTTTCTCGCCATCGCTTCTCAAAATCATACACAATAGTGTCCTCATGTGCTTTTGTTGTTGCACAAGAGTGGTGGTACGGATCCCTTATCGGGTCGATTAACCGCATCGATCCGGAGAGGTGGCAGCCCACTTGATCCTCCGGGGCCACCCATTTGATCTTTAGCAAATTCTTCGACCTTTTGAGTGTGTCTCGACGTTGTGAAACTTCTTCTGTATGATTTATCCAGTTGCTCTTCTTCATCTTGAGCTTTCATCATAGGGTACAATTGCTAGAGTCTTCCCTTTTCTTGGACAAATTGGAGGACTTGGAGGTTTTGCTACCGAGGATTAACATCCTTTGCGCTTCGAGTATGTGATCTCTTCATCCGTGTCAAGAGCATCGAGTCCTCGCCCCGAAATGCCTTTTGCGGTTGTGAGAGGATAGGAGTGGCTTCCGAGACGGAAATTTCTTCTTAGGGGTAGGTTTCTCTTGGAATAGGTTTCTTCTTTGGAACATTCCTCCGACTATCTCGAACTTGTGACACTTCCAAGACTTCCTTTTCTCGGTTCTCCTTACAGTGTGTTTCGTAAGATTTTTCGTCGAGATGACCAACTTTGCCTTGTCGACCGCTTCCGGATACCTTTTGTACGATTCGAGCTTTGACATCTTGATTAGAAGGAAATCGGCAAAGACAACACCTTGTTTCTTTGTAGACGCTTCCTTGATTCGACAGATAGAATAGGTTCCGCCAACATGTCGTGATTGTCGGGGTCATTGAGCCTCTTGGGAATGTCGATGAAGTCCAAGTGCTCTCGGATCAACAATTTGGTATATCCGATGTAGGGAATCTTTGAGCCAAGTTTGTTGAGAAATGACATCATGTCATCCCAAATCGAGCTTCGATAGCGATGTGTTTTTGTTGACCAATGCCCGAATATTTGCGCTCCATGAGCTTAGGGTGCTCATATCCGTCACGACCGTAAATGACTTGGTGATGATCATGTAGAGAGTTCTCGTGGTTGAGGAATACTCTTAAGCTCGTGAGAATGCTTGTTGATTACTCCCGTAGCCTCGCCATAACCGATATCGATTAAGAATCGAGATTGAGCTCTTCAAGAAAGTGAGGCATATAGTTTGGTTGGATCGACTTGTGAATTAGGAGAATGTTCTTAAGTCTGCAGTGTAATGGTGACTTGTTTGTTATTCGAGTTACCACATGCCAGTTTGTCCTTCGACCTTTCCATAGTGTTCCGAACTGCTGGATGTAGATCTCGTGGACGGTTGCAGTGAGTAAGCATGTTCGACACGGATGATTCCTCGTAATCTCAATAGCAATTAAACACGAAGATTCGAGCAAGTGAGGTGTCAAAGTCAACACGGAGATTATTCTTTCCTATCTTCATTAGATAGCCACGAGGATAGATATCAAGAATGGAGAGAACTTGTGTGCATCCACATTCATTTGTTCACCATGTCGTGATCTCGAAATAACATTAGCCAAAAGAACCAACATATCGAAGACCTAATGTTAGTCAATGTAAGGTCTTATTGTCTAGTTATTGAATGTACAAAGGTCAATGATTGTTACGAGTCCTAAGTCACTTGATGTTCAATAGTTCAATGATGTCATGAAATGTTTCATGTGAGTTAGTTAACTTTAAGTTTTAAAGTTTATTTTATCACTTATTGTTCACAACATATCGACGATTTAAGTTTATTAGTGACATTTTGGATTCGTGATGATATGATTAGATTATTTACAAGTTTGTACATCGATGAGTTGTCTAAATACTCATCATTTTTGTAATCGCTCAGATCGCAAAAATCATCCGAAAACACTCATAAATGCATCAAATGATTAAAATATCACAAATCAAGTGTTTTATGTGTTTTAAATGCAAAAGATCAAAATCGATGAAAACGATCAAGTTTGCATTATTGGCGCTTTAGTCCCCAAGTTTCAACAGTTGTCAAATCTAGTCCCTGGTCATTCCAAAACTTGTAAAAAGTCATAAAAGGTCCTTGGGATTCACAAGTTGTGAGAAATTGTCCTTTGAAGTTTAAAAATCACAATTTACAACTTTGGTCCCTTAACTTTGAAAAATGTCAATAATAGTCCTTGGTTAATTTAAAAAGAGAAAACTATCAAATATTAACCTTATACTATTCATAAATGACAAGAATGGTCCTTATGGTAAACTTTTGGAAAATTACAAGTTTGGTCCCTAGAGTTACAAAATTGGCAATTTTAGTCCTTGGACTTGTAAAAAATGGAACTTTACGCAAATTTTGTCCTTGTACTATCCAATAATTGCGTGTTTGGTCCTTGTGTTAACCTTGGAAATGTTCTGTGTTTAGTCCTTTAAGATTGACCAAATTACAAAATTTGTCCTTATTATTAAACATAACCAAACGGACTCTTTGTTACTACAAGTCCAAAACAAAATAAACAATCCAATACAAGCCCAATACCAAGTCCAAATCAAGAGCCCAGTGTTTAAAAACATGAAAACCGCCAAGATCTGCTCATGCTTCTCTCCCATAGTCATAACACAAAACCGTGGTGGTTTTTCACCACCACCTCATCACCCTTATCTCCCAAATGTTAAATAACCTCTCACCATCCCCTTTCCACCTTGCAAAACAACTCACGACCTTAATTAATGCAAAACCCACTAAAACTACTTTCCGCCAAAATGACAAATGGGCGGTTAAGATGATTTCGAGAGAAGAAGCAAAGTGGGAATTGCTTTAAGTCGACAAGGAACAAGAAAAGTTAAATAAATATGAAGAACGAAGCAAGGAGGATAACCAACTAGTGTAATTTAGTTTACTTTTATGTCGACTTAGTTAATTTTCCAATTCCAGTATAATTTCAATCTTTCAAGTACTGTTTTAATCATTCTCAGTGTATTGTGAAACTTTTTCAAGCATCTATTTCAAGTCTTAATTATCTTTTCTATTTATGCAAAATTTTACTATTGTTCAAAATTTCAATAATGATCGAATGTTGTTTTTAAGTGTTGTTATGGACTGAGTAAACCCACATAAGCTCCTAGAAAGCTTATTCAAGCTTTTAGTAACCTTAAAATCGCTTTAGAAGCAAAACTCAAGAAAATACCAAAAAATACAAATAAATTAGTCAAAATTCAAAAATCCATGGAGATGGTGCAAGTAAGTCGATGCGTATGGTTATTGGATGGAATGGGTTAGTGAACTGTGGAGGTTCTATAGGAAGTATTTCTTGGTCCTTATTCTTGGTTTTCAATGAATCACATTTGTAAGCCTTTTAAGAATTTTTGCATTTCAATATATAAGTAGTTTAAAGCTTAAATTTTGTATGTTTATGTTTCTTAGTTGTATTTAAGTAGAATTAAATAATAAAACAAGAGACTTGTTCTCTAATTTATAGTTAGCTAAAATCTCAACTTAACAGTTAACTTAGTATACTTGTCATATCTTAGTTTAATAATGTTATTGTCTTTGTTTAATGTTTCTTTAGTCTTAGTAGATGATTATATTAAGCCTTTAATCAAGTACATGATCATAATCATGAAATCCTTTAAAAGCTTCAAAACAAATTTTATTAAAGGGTGTTTGGATTTGTGAGAGTTACATGTGTTAGAGATTGTTAGTGCTATTGTTCTTGATTATTTTATGTAACATTGGTACCTAATATCTTAGTGCAACAATAATAAACTAGTGCTAACTTGTTAAATAGTCAAATTAATCTTTGAATATTATACTAACTTGTCCATCGTTAGACATTTAGAATGCATAATCATGCATATTAGTGTAAAAGTTGTTTATATAGCTTAAGTAAGTCTTATAGTAGCTTATTACAACATATTCAATCATTAAAATCAATCCTAAGTTCATAAAAGTCAAACTAGTTCATTTCTTTAAAAGTCAAAATTTCCTAAATACGCTGAATAAACTTTAGAATTTTAGTGTGTGTTTATTACTAAGATTTAGCTTAAATCCTTTTGGGATATTAAATTTTAGATGCTTAACAAAATTAGAAAAATAGTAGTTCACTTATAATTAGCTTATTCAGTGCTTATTCATCAGCTTCTTTCAAGTCCTTTTTCAAAAACGTGTCCTGTGCAAAACAGTTTAACTTATGCTTGTTTGGAGTTGTTAAGTGCTTATTTTTAAGATATTATGCTTTTCCAGTTGTCAAACTAGCTTATTATGAGTATTTAGCTTATTTCCATTTTACAATTTTGCTTATTCATTAGCTTTTTAGCCAACTTAGTTTAATCCTTGTTCTTATTTATTCTTAAAAGCCTACTGTCAAGAAATCATAGTTTATTCTCAACTTATTAGTCATTTTCATAAAAAGTTGTAGTTATAAAAAATGCTTATTTTATTGTACTTAATAAGTTTGTAAAATAAAAATAAAAAAAATAAATAGTTGCAAAAAACGCGATCATTGAATTGAACTCAAGACTACCTCCTGCACAAAGACCACGCACACAGCACACACCTCTCTACCAACTGCACTAGAGACCTTCTTGGTTATTTAGTTGCAACATTAATTCTTTAAGTGGCATTTCACAGTTTTTACTTTTAAGCATTTTTAGCTTATTTGTAGCTTATTTCATTAACAAAGCACTGTTTTCTGAATTTTCTTAGATTCCTCATTACTTAAAGTATTTTACAAAAAAGTTTCAGATTTTTCTTAATAGTTTTACTATTTTTAATCATTTAATTAGTTTAAAATCGTATTTAATTCACAATAAAAAATATAAAAGTCTAAAAAATATAATTCTTTTTTCTAAAATTTTATTTTATCATATAGTACGAAGAAAATCGCTTTTGCATTCGTAGGCCTTTTATTTTATAAATTTTACGCTTTATCTTGCGCTCCAAAGTAATTTTCAGAATAACGCGTTTTCACTTTAAGTAACGTTTTAAGTAATTTAAGTTTACGTTTCACTTAAGATAGTTTATTTAGGTTATTTTGTTTTATAAAATCGATTTTAAAGATAGTGAAAGCGTTTATTTAATATAATTTAGCTTTTAATTTGCATTTAAGTCGCTATAATTTATAAACCTTTTCCTTTAGTTATAATTATTTCAAAACAAAATTTTTTCACATTCAAATTCACTCGATCACTATACGTTAAGATTGAATCGTACAGCTCGTTGGGACATAACGACCTGAGAAAACACTGTACTCTCTCGGATTTAATTGAATTCGTTCTCAGACGGTTTTACGATTATTACGGTTAGTCATTCACAAGTGGCTAATTTGTGTGATAAATATCTGACTATTCTGAGGCGTATCAAATTTTGGCGCCGCTGCCGGGGAGCTGTGCTAACAATCAAACGTTTAGCAGATTAGCGATTTGAGTATTCACTCATTGTTTATATCATCTTAAAAATCAAAACCCAAAAAGATTTTCTTTCTTATTTTTACATCATGTTTATCCAAAAATCCAAAAATATTCATCTTTACCCTCTTACCCTTTTTGATTCTTTATCCCTTTACCCTCTATCCATTTGATTCTAACTTCTTCTATTCTCATGGAAACTCTCGACTCCGAAGAATTCTGGAACGAATATGAAAAACTTCATACTTTATCACAAATGTCAAGAATTCGTGTTGTTCGTGATGATCCATTGATTCTCGTAGGGAAATGGAACGAGAAACCGAGGTGACAAAGGACCGTGCTTTCCTCTCGATAATGGAGGTACTAACACGTCCAACCTACGGTTATCCAAAGATCTAACCCTCAATTGCTCCTAAGCCGTCTAAAATTGATCCTACACTTTCACGATTTACGGTTAAAAGCAAACATGCGAATTTAGACCAAAGGTTCTAGTAAGAATGACTTGCCTAATCTTCACGCTTCTCAAGAACCGTAATCGGAGACCATAACGGAAATGATGGAAATTGCTAGCCTCGAGCACACCACTTGTCCCACCTCCGGATTTTTCAAAATGTTCTTTGAGTCTTAATAGTCATTCGGATCACCATGTTGGTTTTGTTGATTCTTTGAATGAACCGATTCCTTCTCATAACTCTCAAATAGAATCGTTTATTCCTTGTGTCGGTTGTGGTAAGCCTCTTTTGGTTCACCATGTCGCCGTGTACGTGTGTACATTGTGGTAATGATATTCGAACAGGAGTTGTTTGTTTTGTGGTTCGAGGAATTCATTTGATTATGATCCTAATCCGAACTCATTTAACGACCCTCAAACTTTTCCAATTACACACCACACCCGACTTATCTTCATATAATCAACAATCTGCTGTGAATTTTGTGGTGGTCCTCACCAAGGATTTGAGTGTCAACCCGAAACACGTTTGTCTATGAACAGCTTTCCGGTGATGCTCGTAACTTTGGCTATGACCAATATCCATATGATTCACCAATCCAGCTCAACAGCTTTATCGGTTGTTGAGAACTGTGGAGGTTCCCATTTCACTCGATTGTCAAACAAGGAATCCATTTCCTTGTAACAATTATGACTATCCGTGATCACAACCAACCTCCTCGGTGCAAATGACTCAAACTCCTCACCAACTCAACAAGACACTTATCTAGAGCTTCTAGAGTCGGTGAAAAGAACCGAGGAGTTGAGTAAGACAAGATTTCATAATGTTCCCGCTTTTTCTTGTGTATATTGTGGGGTCCTCATGATGATTATCAATGTCAACCTTCCGGTTTTGACAAATCTCCACTCCCACAATATCCCGTCATTCAAAATTCACATGAGAAATCCATGGAAGAATTGCTAGTCAAGAGCGGTCGCTAAAATAAATTCCTAAATTGCTTTTGAAAAGTCTATTAGGAATTAATTGCAAAAGAAAAGAAGCGGATCTAGCTCTCAATTTCATTTTATTCTCGATGACGTTGATGATGAAGATACACTTGAAGATTCATCAAATTCATCGATTGATATCCCGGCAGTTGAGATTCATTCTCAAACAACTGCTATCACACCAAGCTCCCACTCACTCTCTCGAACATGGGGACGAACATCTTGACACTGCTCCTCGAAAAGGAATCGGACGAATTCATAAAGTCTAGTGTCGAGAACCTTGTCCCAATCCCGAGAGAGTCACAGGAATTCTCGAGCATTTGTGTGATATCCCTACCCTCTTGTCTTCCAAAGTAATCATGTTGAGATGTGCTCCGATTCTAATGATGACGATTCGTTATCTTGTGGAGACATCGCTATATGGAAGAATTACCTTCGAGCTTGTCACTTAGGAGAAGAGAATGAAGAAGAAATAATCCAAAACGAAGCTCTTCGTCTTACATTATTGAATGTTAATCTTCTCATTTCTAGAATCGAGGATTTTAATGAAAAACCTACTTCATATCCTATCCCTTTGAGGATAGTAAACTTTTCTTCGATGATTCTATTCCGAATTACAAACTTTCAATTTTGATCATATGGGAGAGAAGATTAGTGGTATTACCACTTCTCATTCTCATAATCCTCTCCCGATTATGAATCATTCACTTTTGAGGAGTTCCCGGTGAACTCGGCCAAATCAATCACGAATATGAATCATTCTCCTTTGAGGAGTTCTCCTTTGAACTTACTCATATCATATCTCTACCGAGTATGATAACTCTACTTTGATCTAGACACACCCGGATATGTCTAGACCAATTGAGCTTCAAAGATGAAATTCATGCTATCATGAATTCCCTTCCGATGATGATGAGTTAGTCAAGATTATTATCATGACTTTTTCTCTTCTTCACCTATCCCGTGGCTTCTCCTGTTCTTCACTCCTTGGAATGAAGACATTATCTTTGACCCCGTATTTTCATTTATCAATTATGAGCGGTTCTATGTATATCTCATCGGTGTGGAACTTTCACGTACTTCAATGTTTATACAAACATCTTGAATGAAAGTCCGATGGAGATTGTCTTGAATTAACAACTACACTTGCCTTGAATCGTAGAATGCACTCGTCCATTGTTGTTATCTGAGGTAGCATAATTCTTTTCCAGCCTTAGATTACCAGTTGTAGCGAAAACACATTGAAGACGGTAAGTATAATCTGAACAACCAATTGTTAAGGAAAATTTCTTTTTACAACAACCAATTGCAAACATTTATTACATACCTATTGATTTTTTGTATTCTCCCATAAGAGTTCTGATAACGTGACTCGATTTCTTGTTTTCTCTCGCTTTGTATCCATGTATTATTGTATTTGGACATTTGGAATGGCTGGTGGATCCAAGAAGTAAGTGTACACGATTTTATATTAGTTTTATATGGTGAGACTACTTATATTTACTGTACAAATTTTTTTTAGTTACTTGCACGATATGTATCTGTTGCATTTCCAAAATAAAGTCAATCAAGAAGTTGCTTCCCACCGCATATAAGATAGACACTCATCAATTACCTTGTTATCATTATAGTCCTCCCATGGGTCTATCATTATAGTTTGTTTGGATCACCTTTACTCTATTACTCTATTGAGAGCAAATAACATATTTAAACTATATAAACAAAAACACAACACAATGTGTAGCCATGACTTTTATTAATGGAAACTTAAAATCGATCGACAATGTATTATGAACGGACATTTAACATAGCAATGATTCATTAGATCAATTAACTTGTCACATATTCGAATCATTTTAGGATCACCGCATCATTGCCACTTTCGTGATTAGCACTTGGCTAAGCTTGTTCATTAGTTGATTCCCGACCGTAGTGGAATCAGAATTGTGCCACCGACAACAACTTCAATTGTAAACTTACATAGCTTAATCTTTCGGATGCCAACTTAAGACCTATAATGATTACAAACCGTGATCAACTTGAGCTTATGGGTTATTGATTTCATAATCCTTAAACTTAATCCCACCGTAACCAATAGGAAACCAAACACTCTATAATTTGAAATATCCAAATAAGGAGATGAACTAACCTCTTTAGGAGGAACACCGAGAAATATAAATGGTTACCTCGGTTGATTCAAGTTCTACCTCAAATAACCAAAGCAAGTGCCAATCTTCATGTATACACCACATAATCGCATCCATCAATCTCATAACTCTCCGGTTTCGATTCCACTAATCAGAACATCACAAGCGCAAATGAAAACCATGCTATTCGTAAAATAGTTCGCGTAAAAGAGTTTCTAAGGATACCGATATATTTTTGTCGATCAAAACTATTTATCCTCGTTCCTATGTGTTAGGTCACTAGTTTTACAACACAAGCTTACTAGAGAAAGAGATAAAGGCGGATGAACAAGTATCAAGCACACACATATAAACTAAGAGACGGTTAGGCGTAATGTATGTGAATGAAGAAAACTTGAACAACCAACCCTCAAATGAGGGTTTACAAGAGTTTATATAGGCAAGGAGCTAGGCAACACCTCTCCTTCCCTATTCCTTATTGGGCTTGGACTGCTTATGGGCCTTCTACATAAGCTTGACCTTAAACAAACATAAAGGCCATAATAAAGCTACCTATTACATATGAAATATAAATACTTAAAATATTGTTTAGAGTGATTCCAACAATCTCCCGTCAAGTATATATGAATGTAAACGGTGAAGGCGTTGATGTAATAGTAGCGATGACGTCTTCGACATTCTTCTTTCTTGTGAGAGGAATTGCCTTGATTCGAACAATCTCCCAAAGTAGAGAGATAGTTATCTTTGAACGTTAAGCTTCGACGTCATCTTTAACTTTGTTCTTTAATCATTGTTCTTTGTGGTGAAAATGATAGTATGTTGTTGTCGCATCGACCCCGCCTCAGTGCCTTCATTGCTCCAAGTGTCTCCACGCCATTCTTCAACATGCTCACACGCCTATGACGCTGGAATTCAATACCGATAAAGTTCTCTAAGTCTTTAACTTTGTAGATTCTTTGGTTTGACGAAGAATCATTCGACGGTTGTGTTGCTTTTGAATAGAACTTCCATTAGTGATGTTGTTGGCGTGAACATGAGAAGAATCAAGACGATCATCCCGCCCGGAGCTTCCATAAGAAGAAAACATTTCAAACGGTTAGTAATAAGCGGTTTCCGGCACTTACAAGTTTGAACTTCGAGAGTGTTAACAAAGATAGTGTGAAAACACAACTCTAATTTTAAAAGGCCGTTCTCGAACCGAGTCCCACAAGTGAGATAACGCGATGTACCAAGCACATCTACAGTTCGAGATGAGAGTCGAGGTACATCAAGCATCACCTCACGATCAGACCGCTTGAGACACACTCCGCATAATCCACGGGAGTTACCGGCGACCTTTGTCGTGGTATTTGATGTTGACCTGGCGGGAGTTTCCATTCAATCACCGAGGATCACAGATGTCAACCTCTCATAAATGTTCTCGATGATTGCTAAGATTTGTGAAGGACTCGATATGAACCATCGATGATCTTATTTGTTGATCATCAAGTGATTAAATGTCAAGTGTTCCTAAGAGATCTTTGATGAATCTCGTGGCTCTAGACTCAATAGTGCTTTGGTTTTCTGAGCGGAGACTAGGAGAGGGTCTCCTTTTCAATACCGGTGATCTCTAAGAGAAAGCCAATAGTTTATGTAGGGTTCTCGTGAGAATGAAACAAGCTTCGCTGAGAGAAACTTGAGTGGCTAAGAAGGTTTAGTGCATGCGCCATCGGGTCCATGACGACTTTTAATCTTCAATACCGTGTCGTGAAGTGACAACCAAGAGTATATGAATTGAACCCGAGGTTCATTTCTAAGTTGAATAACTGGAGGGCTATTTCTTTTCACCCTTTACTTTACATTTCTTTTGATTCTTCAACTCCTTCTTTCTCCGATTCTCATTTTCTCCTTTTACAATCATTCCTAAGGACTTCTAACACTAACTAATGGTAGTGTCCTTGGGTAGATCCCTCCTCTCATGGATCATAGGACGGTTATTCCTAACCTTAGTCACCTTATAACTCCATGACTAACCTATGTTTGCCATTAAAACCATCAGATGTGAAAAATATCTCTCAAAGGGTTTGTAAATGAAAACATGTTTAAACCATCGTGAGAGATAAGTTTTTGCATAAATACTCCCTCCACATGTGCTAAAGAGTTTTAATTGTTTAAATGCACGGTGAGGAAATAGCAAGACTTTTGAATTGATTCATCGAAGATAGACAATCCCCATGAGACACGGTTACGTTGCATAGTTAAAGAGTTACATTGTCGCCTTTTAGGTGACAACTAGCTCTAATAACTACCTTGAAGGTGTAGACAAACCTCGAAAGGTTGTCATACCCGTCGAGTTCATGTCTATCAAGAGTTTCTCGAATGGTACTTTCTACTTGGACAAGTCCTTTCGAGACACGTTTACATTACTAGCTAACTAGCTTGAAATTATTACCCGTCCAGACAAGTCTTTTCGAGTTACTAACAGTTTAGTACCTTCAATTCATTGTTTAAGTCTCAAGTTCATGATTCATTTGCATTCACAACATATTTCTTATCACACAAATTTTCTCCCCTCAAAATGGCATATGACAATGTTGTTTTGAAGCGTTTGAGAATAAATATGACCATTTCGAGTGTTGGGAAGACGACCACTATGAACAATTTGTGAACAAAGTTTTAATTCAAATACTCCCCCTCAACTAGTGATATAAACGGTTGAGGTTTTGAAAATCTTACGGGAAGTACTTGTCTTTTTGAGCAAAACCTTGAATAATGAAAGGTTTGATAGGTTTTACTCAAAATTAAGAAGCTTTCGCTCCTTTTATAAGGATTGTGGCACCGAGGCGCACTACGTGGTCCTTTCTTGACACTTACGGGTTGTACACGTTATGTGTGCACAAGCCATTCACATATATAATCATACATCTAATATTATATGAAGGAAACAATTCAAGGGTACCAGAAGTGCGTGATATTCTGTGAGTGCGCATGTATGCTGAAAGCCGATGATGTTTCTCCGAGTCGACCACCAACATAGCTTTCCAATCGCTCGAATCGATCCCTTCGAACAACCGCTCATCAATCATGGTGATGATCGTCTCACATCCCTCCTTTCGAGAGAATTCCGGCTTAGGATTCCCAACTTTCAGCGATATATCCTTCAATCAGACGCTAATCCATCCCTAACCAACTTCAACGTATGATCCCCAAATTTGTGGAGTTCACTACACGCCATTAAGCGATTTCTTTGAAGTTCACCGCGGTAAACAACGCCGAAAGGTTTGTCGATGGCGTGAGTTGTGTGGTGGTTGATGTCGGGAAGATCAAGTCGTGGTGGAGTGAAGTTTACACGCTTCGATATGATTCAACGACCATCCGGATATCTTCGACACGTTCTTTGATCACGATGCGCCTAATGAAGATGAGAACCGACTTGATAAATTCACGCTGAACTTCATCGAGAATTGTCTCATACGACCCGTACTTTGGCAAGATACATGTCTTCGATGTCGTTGAGGACAAGTTCTCAAAGTCGCCTCGGAGAATCCATAGTCCTGCTCATCTTGTCATTTGACTATGATATTCTTTAAGAATGTGTAGTCCCACTTAGACTTGAGATCAATGTGTTTGATGGCCACGATGTCCTTAGAGCTATACACCGCATGTTGAGACTTCAACCAGCAACACGTAGTAGATTCTTCGCTCGTGCCAATGATGAATCCCATACAATGCATCTTGGTCGTATGCTTGCACGCTGTCGAAAACAAGTGATTTGCACGTTCCTCGATAGCTATGCGCTTGAGTAAATAGTCACTGGGAATGGAAGAGTCAATGATGTAGCGTATTTTCGCGAACCATCGCTACCTGTAAAAGAAAATCCAGTCTCTGTTAAAAAGTATCGAAGGGAATCCTTGGTTCGTCTGCTTGGCCAATGGTTGGTAGGGGTTTGGTCCACGTGTAGTATGGAGGTTGTCCTTTGTGTGAAGTCAATGTTTGCTTCCGGATTGAGCCAATCCATGTTGTTAGACATAGCTCGAGCGATGTTCTCAAGATGATATTCGACCCGAGGGCGCTTTCAGAGTTGTCTTTCCATAGTTGAAAAGCTTCATTCTTGATTCGCTTCAACTCGGATTTTGTCATTTTCTTTACATTGAACTTTTCTTGCAGTAGTTTTGCATGCTCCAATGTAGAACCGACTACCAATTCTTGACCTTCATCGGGTAGGAGTTTGATTGACAAGTGTGGAGAACCATTCAAACTCGTGGTTTTATCGTCATCTAGCCATGTTACGACTCCAGCCGAGTCGCCTTCTTCTTCTTTTGGAAGGCTTTGAGGATGATCTTGGTTTCGCACTTGTTTGGGTGAGTGGGTTGTTGTCGGGCTCAAGGACCTCTTCATCGTCACCACCCGTATACTCAAAGTAATCACCGTGTTTTGAGTCGGGCGTTAACTCGAATCGCCCCGAGGTTTATCAAGAGAAGATCGAGGTGGAGGAGACTTTGTTGAGAAGAAGTCCGTGGTGGAGGAGGTGGCATAGAGGAAGATGTACCGCATCGCTTCGACGCTTAGGTGCGAGTCCTTATCCTTATCATCGCCATCTCTTGGTCGTTTGGGTTGATCGGTGACTCCTTGCATGATGATCCGAGTTGAAAATCAAGTAGATTTTCGAAAAATTTAGCTTCATCCAAGTAAACGCCCTGCATCGCTTTGACATTTGCATCACAAGTTTAGCGATCAACTCGCATTCGAGCGATCGCCTTCTTTGGCCATTGTATGTTTAACCAAAGCTACGATGTTAGGGGTGAGTTGTCTCGAAAATATTTCTCTAGTCACACCGGGACAAATGTCGAGAAGAAACTTGTGGGTATGATCTCTTCGTCTTCTCCGGTTCCTTTTGGACTTTAGGAACGATATCCTCAAGGTACTTGTTAGTGTAGCCTTCGATCATATCGTTCGCCTCTTTTCGATGACTCTTCATGAACTTCGAACAAATTCCTTTCTTTCTCCATCTTGTCTTTCTCATCATTCAAGTCTTGAATTTGGTCAAGAAACCAATTCATTTTTCCGTAAAGTATGTCCTTCTTTCTCGAATTGTTGGATGACTTTCACAATCTTTTATGAGTCCGAGAAATCCAAGATTTAGGTGGTTTCTTCAACGATTTGGATGATGATCCGTTGACTTCGTAGATGGTGGTGGTGATGAGTGAGATGAAGAGTCGATGATGAGGAGACATGAGGAGACTTCATGTCCTTAGGAGTTTCGAGGTTTTCTCCTTTGAGTGTGTTGGACCTGTCTAGAAGAAACTTTGTATAATCATCCTCGTCATCTCTAGACTTTTCTTTCTCGCCATCGTTTCTCAAAATCATACACAATAGTGTCCTCTACGTGCTTTTGTTGTTGCACAAGAGTGGTGGTACGGATCCCTTATCGGGTCGATTAACCGCATCAGATCTGGAGAGGGGGGCCCACTTGATCCTCCGGGGCCACCCATTTGATCTTTAGCAAATTCTTGACCTTTTGAGTGTGTCGGCGTTGCCAGGAAACTTCTTCCGTATGATTTATCCAGTTGCTCTTCTTCATCTTCGAGCTTTCATCATAGGGTACAATTGCTAGAGTCTTCCCTTTTCTTGGACAATGGAGGACTTGGAGGTTTTGCTATCGAGGGATTAACATCTTTGCGCTTTGTAGTATGTGATCTCTTCATCCGTGTCAAGACCATCGAGTCCTCGCCCCGAAATGCCTTTATGGTTCAGTGAGAGGATAGGAGTGGCTTCAGAGACGGAACTTTCTTCTTGGGGTAGGTTTCCTCTTTGGAATAGGTTTCTTCTTTGGAACATTCCTCCGACTATCTCGAACTTGTGACACTTCCAAGACTTCCTTTTTCGGTTCTCCTTACTTGGTGTTCCGGAAGATTTTTCGTCGAGATGACCAACTTTGCCTTGTCCGACCGCTTCGGATACCTTTTGTACGATTCGAGCTTTCGACATCTTGATTAGAAGGAAATCGGCAAAGACAACACCTTGTTTCTTTGTAGACGCTTCCTTGATTCTCGCAGATAGAATAGGTTCCGCCAACATGTCGTGATTGTCGGGGTCATTGAGCCTCTTGGGAATGTCGGGATGAAGTCCAAGTGCTCTCGGATCAACAATTTGGTATATCCGATGTAGGAATCTTTGAGCCAAGTTTGTTGAGAAATGACATCATGTCATCCCAAATCGAGCTTCGATAGCGATGTGTTTCTTGTTGACCAATGCCCGAATATTTGCGTTCCATGAGCTTAGGGTGCTCATATCCACGTCACGACCGTAAATAGACTTGGTGATGATCATGTAGAGAGTTCTCCGTGGTTGAGGAATACTCTTAAGCTCTACGTGAGAATGCTTGTTGATTACTCCCGTAGCCTCGCCATAACCGATATCGATTAAGAATTGGAGATTGAGCTCTTCAAACAGTGAGGCATATAGTTTGGTTGGATCGACTTCAGAATTAGGAGAATGACCCTTAAGTCCGCAGTGTAATGGTGACTTGTTTGTTATTCAGAGTTACCGTCACGCAGCTTGTCCTTTGACCCTTTCCATAGTGTTCCGTAACTGCTGGATGTAGATCTCGTGGACAGATTCAGAGTGAGTAAGCATGTTCGACACGGATGAGTCCTCGTAATCTCAATAGCAATTAAACACGAAGATTCGAGCAAGTGAGGGTGTCAAAGTCAACACGGAGATTATTCTTTCCTATCTTCATTAGATAGCCATGAGGATAGATATCGCAATGGAGAGAACTTCGTGCATCCACATTCATTTGTTCACCATGTCGTGATCTCAAATAACATTAGCCAAAAGAACCAACATATCGAAGACATAATGTTAGTCAACGAAGGTCTTATTGTCTAGTTATTGAATGTACAAGTGTCAATGATTGTTACGAGTCCTAAGTCACTTGTATGTTCAATAGTTCAATGATGTCATGAAATGTTTCGTGAGTTAGTTAACTTTAAGTTTTAAAGTTTATTTTATCACTTATTGTTCACAACATATCAGACGATTTAAGTTTATTAGTGACATTTTTGGATTCGTGATGATATGATTAGATTATTTACAAGTTTGTACACTGATGAGTGTCTAAATACTCATCATTTTTGTACTGTCTAGACTGCAAAAATCATCTGAAAACACTCATAAATGCATCAAAATGATTAAAATATCACAAATCAGTGTTTTATGTGTTTTAAATGCAAAAAGATCAAAATCAGATGAAAAACGTATCAAGTTTGCATTATTGGCAGTTTTAGTCCCCCAAGTTTCAACAGTTGTCAAATCTAGTCCTCGGTCATTCCAAAACTTGTAAAAGTCATAAAAGGTCCTTGGGATTCACAAGTTGTGAGAAATTGTCCTTTGAAGTTTAAAATCACAATTTACAACTTTGGTCCCTTAACTTTGAAAAATGTCAATAATAGTCCTTGGTTAATTTAAAAGAGAAAACTATCAAATATTAACCTTATACTATTCATAAATGACAAGAATGGTCCTTATGGTAAACTTTTGGAAAATTACAAGTTTGGTCCC
Source organism: Chrysanthemum lavandulifolium (assembly GCA_022545495.1). Lineage (NCBI taxonomy): Eukaryota > Viridiplantae > Streptophyta > Magnoliopsida > Asterales > Asteraceae > Chrysanthemum > Chrysanthemum lavandulifolium. The sequence continues at coordinate 183,139,406 of CM040243.1, read as the reverse complement.
TAGAGTTACAAAATTGGCAATTTTAGTCCTTGGACTTATAAAAAATGGAACTTTACGCAAATTTTGTCCTTGTACTATCCAATAATTGCAGGTTTGGTCCTTGTGTTAACCTTGGAAATGTTACAGGTTTAGTCCTTTAAGATTGACCAAATTACAAAATTTGTCCTTATTATTAAACATAACCAAACGGACTCTTTGTTACTACAAGTCCAAAACAAAATAAACAATCCAATACAAGCCCAATACCAAGTCCAAATTAAGAGCCCGGTGTTTAAAAACATGAAAACCGCCAAGATCTTTTCATGCTTCTCCCATAGTGTTAACACAAAACCGTGGTGGTTTTTCACCACCACCTCATCACCCTTATCTCCCCAGCTGTTAAATAACCTCTCACCATCCCCTTTCCACCTTGCAAAAACAGCTCACGACCTTAATTAATGCAAAAACCCACTAAAACTACTTTCCCGCCAAAATGACAAATGGGCGGTTAAGATGATTTCCAGAGAAGAAGCAAAGTGGGAATTGCTTTGAAGTCGACAAGGAACAAGAAAAGTTAAATAAATATGAAGAACGAAGCAAGGAGGATAACCAAGTAGTGTAATTTAGTTTACTTTTATGTCGACTTAGTTAATTTTCCAATTCCAGTATAATTTCAATCTTTCAAGTACTGTTTTAATCATTCTCAGTGTATTGTGAAACTTTTTCAAGCATCTATTTCAAGTCTTAATTATCTTTTCTATTTATGCAAAATTTTACTATTGTTCAAAATTTCAATAATGATCGAATGTTGTTTTTAAGTGTTGTTATGGATGAGTAAACCCATATAAGCTCCTAGAAAGCTTATTCAAGCTTTTAGTAACCTTAAAATCGGTTTAGAAGCAAAACTCAAGAAAATACCAAAAATACAAATAAATTAGTCAAAATTCAAAAATCCATGGAGATGGTGCAAGTGGTGTCGATGTACGGTTATTGGATGGAATGGGTTAGTGAACTGTGGAGGTTCTATAGGAAGTATTTCTTGGTCCTTATTCTTGGTTTTCACTAAATCACATTTGTAAGCCTTTTAAGAATTTTTGCATTTCAATATATAAGTAGTTTAAAGCTTAAATTCTTGTATGTTTATGTTTCTTAGTTGTATTTAAGTAGAATTAAATAATAAAACAAGAGACTTGTTCTCTAATTTATAGTTAGCTAAAATCTCAACTTAATGCTTAACTTAGTATACTTGTCATATCTTAGTTTAATAATGTTATTGTCTTTGTTTAATGTTTCTTTAGTCTTAGTAGATGATTATATTAAGCCTTTAATCAAGTACATGATCATAATCTGTGAAATCCTTTAAAAGCTTCAAAACAGCTTTATTAAAGGGTGTTTGGATTTGTGAGAGTTACATGTGTTAGAGATTGTTAGTGCTATTGTTCTTGATTATTTTATGTAACATTGGTACCTAATATCTTAGTGCAACAATAATAAACTAGTGCTAACTTGTTAAATAGTCAAATTAATCTTTGAATATTATACTAACTTGTCCACTGTTAGACATTTAGAATGCATAATCATGCATATTAGTGTAAAAGTTGTTTATATAGCTTAAGTAAGTCTTATAGTAGCTTATTACAACATATTCAATCATTAAAATCAATCCTAAGTTCATAAAAGTCAAACTAGTTCATTTCTTTAAAAGTCAAAATTTCCTAAATACGCTTTTGAATAAACTTTAGAATTTTAGTGTGTGTTTATTACTAAGATTTAGCTTAAATCCTTTTGGGATATTAAATTTTAGTCGCTTAAAAAATTAGAAAAATAGTAGTTCACTTATAATTAGCTTATTAGGTGCTTATTCATCGCCTTCTTTCAAGTCCTTTTTCAAAAACGTGTCTGTGCAAAAACAGTTTAACTTATGCTTGTTTGGAGTTGTTAAGTGCTTATTTTTAAGATATTATGCTTTTCCAGGTTGTCAAACTAGCTTATTATGAGTATTTAGCTTATTTCCATTTTACAATTTTGCTTATTCATTAGCTTTTAGCCAACTTAGTTTAATCATTGTTCTTATTTATTCTTAAAAGCCTCTTGTCAAGAAATCATAGTTTATTCTCAACTTATTAGTCATTTTCATAAAAGTTGTAGTTATAAAAATGCTTATTTTATTGTACTTAATAAGTTTGTAAAATAAAATAAAAAATAAATAGTTGCAAAAAACGCGATCATTGAATTGAACTCAAGACCTCCTGCACAAAGACCACGCACACAAAGACACACCTCTCTACCAACTGCACTAGAGACCTTCTTGGTTATTTAGTTGCAACATTAATTCTTTAAGTGGCATTTCACGCTTTTACTTTTAAGCATTTTTAGCTTATTTGTAGCTTATTTCATTAACAAAGCACTGCTTTCTAATTTTCTTAGATTCCTCATTACTTAAAGTATTTTACAAAAGTTTGATTTTCTTAATAGTTTTACTATTTTTAATCATTTAATTAGTTTAAAATCGTATTTAATTCATAATAAAAAATATAAAAGTCTAAAAAATATAATTCTTTTTTCTAAAATTTTCTTTTATCATATAGTACGTAAGAAAATCATTTTTGCATTCGTAGGCCTTTTATTTTATAAATTTTACGTTTTATCTTGCGCTCCAGTGTAATTTTCGTAAATAACGCGCGTTTTCACTTTAAGTAACGTTTTTAAGTAATTTAAGTTTACGTTTCACTTAAGATAGTTTATTTAGGTTATTTTGTTTTATAAAATCGATTTTAAAGATAGTGAAAGCGTTTATTTAATATAATTTAGCTTTTAATTTGCATTTAAGTCGCTATAATTTATAAACCTTTTCCTTTAGTTATAATTATTTCAAAACAAATTTTTTTTCACATTCAAATTCACTCGATCACTATACGTTAAGATTGAATCGTACAGCTCGTTGGGACATAACGACCTGAGAAAACACTGTACTCTCTCGGATTTAATTGAATTCGTTCTCAGACGGTTTTACGATTATTACGGTTAGTCATTCACAAGTGGCTAATTTGTGTGATAAATATCTGACTGTTCTGAGGCGTATCATACACGTAACAAATCATCATGAAGGTCAGTCCAGGGTTAAGCGTAGTTTTGGCAAAGTTATGCGTGATGTGAATGATATATGCTTAGGCGTAAACTTACGCAGAGAATCTAACTACGCGTGAAGAAATGTTACGCGTAGGAAAAGGAGACTTTATGCGTAGAGCTTATGCATAGGCATATATTAACCTTACGCGTAAGGCAACTCGTAAGAGTTGACCTTATGCGTGAGGTCATTGCCACGCATATCCTTCACGTGATACGCGTAGTCCATTGTAGAACCTTATGCGTAGAAGCTACGGCGTAAGACTAATCTTCACGATAACAAGGTGCGCGTGGGTGATCCTAAGCGAGATTAATAACAACCTTGATTCGAATATTACGTGTTGCAAGCCCGAAATAAAGCATCATTTCAACAAAGTTAAACACATAGCATTCGCTTTATGACAAATCAAAACACATTTGCACAGTTTACGATGCACGCGAGAACTGCATACGCGTAGACTAAACCCTAGATCTACGCAGTATGAGATCTAGCCACGAATATGCATAACGATTCTGGAGGACTAAGAGGCATATAGAGTTGTTTTGGTCAAGTTTTAACATAGTGTCAAGAATCAAAAGTACCCAAACCAGATGAACACAAAACCCTAATTTCCATTTAAGAGTAATTAGTGTTTCTGGATGTAATCTGGGCCTAGATATAATCAATTCAACTTGATAACAACCTTATACAACACTCTTTTCACCAAATCACTTCACATTCGAAAACACCCAATTCGACTTATAAACCCTAATTTTCAAAAATCATCAATTAGTGTTTCGTGGTGGAATTTGATGGTTAAACAGATATTATTGAAGTATTTGAAACATTTTGACATAATCCATTTAACCACAAACGTCCACACAATGATTGTGTGTTCATACGCTTATGCGTAGAACACATAATCACTTGTAACATGCATTTTAACCGTTGGATTTGAATGAGATTCAAGACCTTATCTTAAAAAACATGTTTAGATCACAAGAACACTTACACAATGAAGATCAAAAGCATGGTTTTGTTGAGTGAATATTAAGCGTAGGATGGTTTTAGGGTTTTTGCAATAATGTGAAGAATAAACAAAGGTGGGAGGGTGTTTTATTAAGAGTGATTATAAGCTTTTGACAGTTTTGGTCCCTCCACCTTTTCCTTTTTCAAACCAAGCCATTTAACTTCCATTTTGGTTACCAAACGAAGATTTTAGGAAAGAAACATGACGACACTCCCCTCGACTTGAGAAAGTAATGAAAGGTTATTAATTAAAGTCCGAGGAGTGTCTTTGAACCAGAAATGTACCACCATTTGTAAAAGATTCAACCGAGATAAGATAACATGCAAGTACAGATGTTTTGAAACAGTTAATAGATTATTTTTCCCCTCAACACTTGATCGGAAAATACCGAATTTTGAAAGATTAAAGTGTTGACGGAAGAAATGTACTTGCCATGTTGATAGAAAGATAGATTAGGAGAATATTTTTGTTGTTTTATCGGATTTTATATTTTTGTATTTTGTTTTTGAAAATTTATTTACAAAAGATGTTTTGGTGTTTGATGTGTTTTAAGACTTTTTAAGAGGTCATCCAATTCCTCTTGAGTCAAACACCTCATACCAATCCGGTGGACCAACTCATTAAACCTAGCGGGAGGCAAGGCTTTGGTGAGCGATCGCCAATTGGTATTCAAGTACCACAAAGTATAGTTCAACGGTACCTGCTCCACGTGGTCCTTGATGAAATGATAGCGAGATCGATGTGATTTGATTTGAGTCTTGAATCGAGTTGCACGAGATTGCAATGGCACCGATTGTCGCAAAGACATTGGGATTCTGTCAACACGTAACCATAGTCTTTGAGTTGTGTTCTCATCCGATGACTTGAGCACAACACGCGGACATGGCTACATATTCGCTTGGTTGATGACAACGATGTACAATCCTGCTTCTTTGATTGCCAAGACACCGGTTTATCACCAAGAAATTGTAGAGCTCTCAAGTACTTTTCCTTGAGTCTAAGCATCCTGCGTGGTCGGCGTCAAAAGCGATTAGTTCAAAACCGAATCCTCCGGATACCGGATCCCAAATTAATGGTTCCTTGATGTATCGGAGATTCTTTTAGCCTCGAGAGGTGGGTTTCAGTTGGTCGTGATCGATAGCGGGAGCATAGATAAACGGCAAAGACAATATCAGTCTCGCTAGCTGTTAGATACATGAGGGACCCAATAATACTTCGGTATTTGGTGGGGTCAACTAATTTCCATGTAAATCAAAGATCTAGCTTCTTGGTATGAGTCATTGGTGTGGCATAAGTATCACAGGTTTTCATTCCAAATTTGTTTAACAATTCAAGGGCATATTTGATCGACTCGTAAAATAATACGGGTGATTGATGAACTTGCGGTCCTAGAAAGAACGTAAGTTCACCCATCATGGACATTTCAAAATTTTTCTTCATTAGTTTTGCGAAGCGATTGAAAACTTTTATGTGTTGACCCAAAATGATGTCATCCACGTAAATTTGAACAATTAAGATATGTGCCCGTGATATTGTATAAAAGAGTTGGTCAACCGAGCCTTTGGTGAAATTATTGGCAATGAGGAAAGATGATAGCTTATCGTACCATGCCCGAGGGCTTGTTTGAGACCATAAAGAGCTTTGTTCGGTTTGTAGACATGGTTGGGAACTCGTGATCAACGAATCCATCCGGTTGGTCGACATAGACCGTTTTTTAAGTTGTCCATTGAGAAACGCCGTTTGACATCCATCGATAGACCGTCATGTTCATATGAGCATGAACGCGAGAAATATCGAACGACCTCAAGACGAGCAACCGGAGCAAAAGATTCTTCAAAGTCTATTCCTCTTCCCGACGATAACCCTTAGAAACTAGCCGTGACTTGTTTGGATAACATTCCTTCAAACATCCAATTTATTTTCCAAATCCATTTTAAACCAATGACGTAGACTCTGTTGGTCTTTCAACCGCCCCATACTTCAAGACGCTTGAATTGGTTGAGTTCTTCTTGCATGGATTCAATCCGGTTGTCTTTTGTCATTGCGTCTTTAATGTTTTTAGGTTCGATTAGCGAGCGGTGAGTGCATAAATGCGTGTTCACCATCCGAGTGAAGACGTTGTCTCAGAACGACCGGTTGATTCGGGTTGCCAATAATATTAGCGAGAGGATGGTCTTTAGTCCATCTATGTGTAGAGGTTGATGTTGGTATACATTGTGCGATTCGAGGATTCAAATGGTTTGTTGAAGATTCCGCAACATCCGTGCGCAGCCTCATTAGCAAACGGGTTGAAGAACGATTTGGATCAAAATCTGCGGTGGGGGTACTTCATTGAGAATATCATCATTTGGTTCATCATTGTTGGAGGCGGTATGTTCAACTGTTGTGTTGGAGTCAATTGGTGTAGGTGCATCTTCAATGTAGTTGTTGTAGCAGTGTATCGGTATAGGAATATTATCGGGTTGTGCAATGAAGCAATGGATACACGTGAGCACGTTCATCAATATCGTCACAGAGCGAGGAGCAAATAACCTTTCCATTTGTTGACGAGTTAGCCGAGGGCTTTCTTGGTGATGATGGGGTTGAGGAAGTTTAAGCGGTTGTGACCGGGTTCTAAGTATTATACTCGAAGCCATTTCCGTGAGTTCATCGAAATGAGCATGAATCGCTTCCATTACCTCCTTAGTTCGACGATTCAGATTCGGAAACCTTTAGAATTGTCACAAGATCCAATAAAGACTCCAATATCGCCTTTGGCTTTGAGCTTTCCAAAATCATCACGATCATTATTCGGATAGCAAAGGATCCAAATACATGAAAGTGTTTGAGGTTCGGTTTATAGTTGTGGACAAGCTCGAAAGGTGTTTTGTTGTCGCGTTTTGTGATCATAGAACGGTTTTGAGTATAGCATGCGAGATATACGCCCATAAGTGTCCGAAGTTTAGCATTGATTAACATTGTTCTTGCAGCTTCCACTAACGTTGGGTTTCGTCTTTCAACAACTCCGCTTTGTTCGTGTGTACGTGCAATAGATGTTTGATCTTTGAATTCCACTTTCTCATAAAATTCACGAAGGGTTCTGCTAACAAATTCGGCCTTTTTATGCTCGATTATTCGGACGGTGTTTGGAGTCTGAACTCGTATTTTTGTGAGAAAGGTGATGATCATTTGTGGAGCTTGGTCTTTGCTACGAAGAAAGTAGACCCAAGTCCATCGTGAGTAGTCATCAACAATTACTAAGATGTAGCGTTTGCCGTTGATCATTTGCACACGATCGGGCCACACAAATCCATGTGAAGAAGATGAAGCACATCTTTGAGAGTTGTGTTCCACCTTTGAAGGAAAATGAGCACGAGTGCTTTTCCCTTGTTCACAGTGAGCAAAGGTGATCTTTGAATACCGGAATCGTGGGAGTCCTTCAACTAGTTTGTGTCGAGCAAGGTTGGTGATGGTTTGAAAGTTTAGATGTGAGAGACGACGGTGCCATAGCCAGGATTTTGTAGATGTTGCGTTTGAAAGTAAGCAAATGGGAGAGGAAGCAACCATGTCTTGCATAGAGATAGTGTAGAGACTAGAATTACGCGAGCTGCATATAAGATCGTTTCCTTGTAGGTCACGAATGAAACAAGTTTTCTCCTGAAGCAACCTCCAAATCTCCATCACGAATTGACCCACGAAAGCAGTTGTGACCGAGGCCTTCACATAGTAAACCCTGCTGATTTCGATGTTCCCATTAACATAATCTCCGTAGCAGATGGAATAGAAGTAGATGTGGAACCCGAAATGTTAGAGGGTTCCGAAGCAGGTATGTTAGACATACACACATTGAGAATTTTAGGCATCCATTTAAATCCTAGTGTGTTATATATCCCTTTCTGCCATCTATAACTACTCTTTGTTTTTGTCTTAGTGAAAACACTATGTGGTACTACATTCTTAGGAGGTGAAGCAGGAGCTACTGTGATAGCAATGGTTGCCTTAGAATCTAAAGAAGGGGGTTTACAAAGCACAGACTTAGAATGATTAGTGGGCCTAGAGGTATTCCGATTCTTAGGATCCCGTAATCGAGAGATTATAGCTTTAGCAACACATTTGTCATGACAATCAGAATTCATACTCTTTCGACAAATAACACAAGGTGCATCAGACTAAATATCAAAAGTACTTAACGGTTTAGCATTTGTTACATCACAATTTCTATTACATTTGCGGACGTAACATCTATAGTGGAAGCAACATGATTTTTATTCGAGTCCTAGGGTGTTCTTCTACTTTAGCATTCCTTATTGATCTTTTCTTAGGTCGCAACTTCCTATTCTTCGATTGAGTGCTCCTAGGTCGTGAAGTGCGGACGCTTGGAAAGATGCAACTATTCTGTTTCAAGAGAGGGAAACACATTAGCAACTTGTGATTTGGCGTGGGAATTCTAGGTTCACGATTACTAAGTGTGATTGGTGCTAATCTCTTAATCACAGAGAGCGGAAGTTGTTCATACTTTCCTAACATTTCCGTAAGTTAGAGATGGTGTGAATCGATCTTGATTTTCGAAGCGAATATTACCAAAGAAAATTCATAACTTCTCTAGTGTGAGCAAGATAGTGATCAAGTTCGTTTGATGCTTCAAGTCGAGTCTTTTGAGTAAATCAAATATGACACCATATTCTGTTTAACGCTTAAAATTTCTTGTTCATATTTTGAGATTTGACTTTTCAAAGGCACGTTTGATCATCCATTGCTCAATTTTAGGATCGTAAGATTTTCACTCAATTGAGCGATTTTCTTTGAAAACCGAGTTGATGGTTGTGAATATCTTTTCACACCAATGAAGACGACGTTTTGCATTGTAAATTTCCGTGTGTAATCGTTTATTTTCGACTTTTAAAGACTCGAATCAAGCACATTATCGGTGTTCTCAACAAGAATAACAGCTTTCAACAATATCGCAGAGATATGATCGATGCATATGGCAAGGCATGAAGTAACACAACATTATGGATATCGCCACAGATAACATCTTCCAAGAGTCGATCAACATCTTTCTCAATAGTTTCTTTTTGCGTTTTGTGTTCGAAATAGATGTTTCGCTTTCTCGAAAACGTTTTCATTACCCCATGTTCCTTATGAAAATCCTTTTCCCGAGCAATTGCACAACTTTTCAAGTTTTTAACATTAGGTAAAGATTTTTCCGAAAGATGTCTCTTTGTTCTCGCGCATGAGGCGATTGAAAATGTTCAACTTTGATTTCGGATCGATATTCTATCTCATGTTGTAAAATTTTGAGGTCGACCATGAAAATGTCAAAATATCGAAGGATTTTTCGATTTTCGGGTTTTGAGTTTACTTCACTAATGGAAGGTAAAGGACCATAAGTTTGTGCAAATCTTTGTTTTGGGATTAACATTAGA